>PVKB01001839.1:187306-351701 GCA_004027205.1 Ctenodactylus gundi | reverse complement strand
ACATTGCTACATTCAATGAACTTAAATCTATACCACATAAATATACTTAAAGCGACAGACATGTAGGCAAATCTAGTTATTTCTTAATTTCCTAACTTTCATATCTTATTTACTCATATTTCACTGATTATTAACCTACTTTTTTCTCAGCTCCTTCTCCTCTAGCTGTTGTCACTTTTTCTCTGGGGTCATTGGTGTCGCTGGTCTCCCTTTCACTGTCCAAGTTTCCTTTAAGTATTTTCTGCAATACTGGCTCAGTGGCTGCAAATTCCTTTAAGCTGTCTCTGTCATGGAAAGTTTTAAGTTCTCCCTTTAGGTTAAAAAATAATTTTGCTGGATATAGCAGTCTTGGCTGGCATCTATGTTTTTTTAGTGCTTGGATGATATTGCTCTACGAATTCCTTGCTTTTAGAGTTTGGATTGAAAAATCTGCCATTATCCTGATGGGTTTATCTTTGTAGGTCACCTTCTGTTTTTCTCTTACTGCTTTTAGCATTTTCTCTTTGTGTTGGGTTTCTAGAATTTTAATTATGATGTGTCATGATGAGGGTCTCTTCTGATCAAAGTTGTTTGGTGTTCTATATGCCTGCAGTGGTTCCATGTTCATTTCTCTTCTTAGATTTGGGAAATTTTCTTCCATTATTTCATTAAACATGTCCTTTAAGCCTTTTGTTTTGTCCTCAGTCTTCTCGATTCCCATAATTCTGAGGTTATTTCTCCTTGAATCATCTATCAGTCGTTGTAATGACTCGCTTTCTTTATTTACTTTGTATTCTTCATGGCCTGTATGTTGCAGCTTAGTCACTTTATTTTCTAGGTCTGACATACTATTCTGAAGTTGTTTAAAGTGGTTGCTTATTATTACCTGTGTTTTTCATTTCATGAATACCTGCATTCAATTTTTCTATATCTCTGTTGTGTTCTTCCCTAATTTCTTCTTTTGTCTTCATTATCTTCTGGTATATTTCTTCTCTGGTCTCCTCTAGTTGCTTTTCAAAGCTTGCTTTTTGCTTATCTATGTATTGGCGTAGCTCTTCTGCTGTCTGTTTAATATCCTGCTTTAATTCCTGATTTAATTCACTGAATTTCTGGGCCCAGAAGTTGCCATCATTTTTGCTATATTCATCTTTATTTACCCTGACTTCATCTGCTGGGGTTTCAGGTCTTTTTGTAGGAGATTTATGACTGCGCTTCCCCAATTCTTCTTTGGTCTCCTCTAATTTCTTTCCAAGGCTTGCTTTATGCTTAGCTAAATGTTCTTGTAGTTCTTGCGCTGTCTGATTTATTTCCTGCTTTGCTTCCTGGTTTAATTCTTCCTTTAATTCCTGCTTTAATTCACTGACTATCTGGGCCCAGAGGTTGCCATCATTTTTGTCCTTTTCTTTGGGTTCTGCAATTTCAGCACCCCTTGCACCCTCCCCTGGGAATCAGATCTTTTTGTATAAGATTTGTTACCACGTTTCCCCATGGTACTGCTACCTCTGACTGTCTCTGGTGCGCAGGAAAAGTGAATGGCTCCTGCTGACGTCACTGCCTGCGACGGCTGTTGAGTCCCATTTCTGATCTGGAATCCCGGGACCTTTTCTAGGGGGAGTGCACACTGCATTTGTAGTACACACACCGGCGGGTTGGTGCTTCTGAGGCTGGGGCCACCCGCAGCCAGTGATTCCCACTAGTCCGGGTCCGCGCTTACCTCGGGCTGAGGTCTGTCCTCCGGACCTTGTTTGTGATCTGTGGATGCCGGCAGCGCGGGGCCGCGCCGAGTCGACTGCTTCTGACCTGCCCACAGCCTCTTCTCCCGTTGGTGTGTGCTCTGTCCTCTCCCAGCTCCGCTCCATCTGATGTTCAGGTCCTGGCCCGTTTTCCTCCACCCGCCACTACCTGCTGTTTGCCGCCAAGGCTGCAGCGGCTTCCTGGACTGCGGGGATTTTTTTCCCCCCTCCAGTTTTGATGATCCTTCGGAGTTTGTGGCCTCCTGCTGGCCGCCTTTCAGTTTCTGGGGATGCACCTCTCTTTCCTAGCTACACCGAATATGCTTTTTCTAACTATCTTCTTGACTTTTTACGTGAGTTGATGAGGAGATTTTGTGCAGTGCTGTTACTCAGCCGCCATCTTGACCGGAACCCTATCACATTTTTATTTTTAATATTGAAACAAAATCAAAGTCTGAAGTTTCCCAGGCTGGATTCAAACTTGAAATCCTCCTGCCTCAGCCTTCCAGAGTGCTGTGATTATAGACCTGCATGACTAGGCCCAGAATGCAGTATTTCTAATGTCAGCCCAGGAGTACAGGCCTTTTACGGTGACTTCAGCCTTGGAGATAATAGAGAAAATTTCCCAACTCTACTATAGTGTCCGGGACCACTTAGACCAATGACCCTCCCTCCCATTCAAGGGTGATTGGGCAAGAGACACACAGTGGAGCCAACCAGATACTCTCCTGGGACTGAAGACAGAATCACCTATCTGCAGAACAACATGTGAACAAGACGCCACAGACGCGACGCACAAAGCCAGAAACACATAGCTCATGTGGTTTGAAGTAGGTCCCCACAGGGTTCCTTGTGAGGCCCAAAAGGTTATTGTGATGCCCTAGGTGGCTTTATTTATGTATTTATTTTTTTGATAGGGTCTAGCTGTGTAGTCCAGGCTGAACTCACATATAGCCCTGGCTGGCCTTGAACTCATGGCAATCCTCATGCCTCAGACTCCCGAGTGCTGGGATTACAGGCATGTATTACCATGCCTAGTTTATATGATGTTAGGGAATAAACTCAGGACCTTTTGCTAGCTAGTCAAGCATGCTAACCATGCAGCTATTCCTCCAGCTCTGCCATAGGTGTTTATGATATGGTTGATGCTTTCCTATACTTTTACCTTTTGTTTGAAGTGACTGACTGGGTTTTTCTGTTTTCCAACCCTAGTAGCCTTGGTAAAGTGTGGTCACAAAGGGTGACCCATGTGATCTTCATTAGAAATGCAGAGTGTACTATAGAGGAGCTAGAAGTTGTTTTTTTTCTCAGTTAATCCAGGTTCCACCCATAGTGTCCTATTGGCTTGTAGGTGTGAAATGCTAAGAGGACATTGCCTGGGCAGAGGACCCTCAGGTGACAAAAGGGCGTAATCCTCGTCCATGGATGTTTGCCCTGAAGAAACATGCAGGTAGGGTGTCTGTACCTTCATTTCACCAACCAGTGTTTACCAATCCTGCTGGGAGATTGGCTTCTGGGGGCTCAGTATAGGCACCAACTAGGCACTCAGCTGTGAGCTGGACAGCCACCACTGTTACTGCCATCATCACCATCATTGTCAGCACCATCATCCACCACTGCCCTTGTTACCATGGTCACTGTCTTAGTTACTTTTTTCGTCACTGTGACTCATACCCAACACACACAACTTTAGCGAGGAAAATTTTATTTTAGCTTACAGATTCACAAAGTCACAGTCCATTCATGGTTGGATGGCTGGAAAATGGTGGAATCACATGGTGGGGCCTTAGCCAGAGCCAGAGCTGGAGCTGGTGCTCCAGAGACAGAGGGCCTCACGGCAGCATGGGAGAACAGAGACAAGACTGGGAGGAAGAGGGGAACTGGCACAGAAGTCTCCAGGTCAGGCCCTAAGCATCTGCCCCTTGCAGCCAGGCCCCACTTCCCAACAGTACCAAGTATCCATAGAAATGTGATGCTGTTGGGGGATACTCCAAATCCAAACCACCACATTCCACCCCTGACCCCCAAAAGACTTATATCTACTCCCTTAAGCAAAAGGCATTTAGTCCTCTTTTAAGAGTAACCAAGGTCTTAACAGTTCCAGCACTGTTGAAAAAAAAAAAAAGAAAGAAAAGAAAGAAAAAGAAAAGGCTAAGCCCTAAGTCGCCTTTGAGATGCAAGGCAAACTCTCAGCTGTGAGGTCCAGTTAAAACCAGAGTTAAGCACTTCCAACACACAATGGCACAGGGTAAACATTCCCAGTCCAAAAGGGAGGGATAAGAAGATAAAAGGCAATTGGACCAAAACAGTTCCTACACCCAGCAATGCAAAGGTTAAATCCTGTAGCCCCATGTCCAGCACCTGGAGTGAACTGTGGCAAGATGTGAACTCCAGAGGGCCTGGGTGGCCTTGCTCCACAGCATGGCTGCTGGTTGCAACCTCCACCTTCTCTCCTGTGGGCCGAATCAGCTCATGGCCTGCAGCTCTCCTTAGAGGATGATCACTGCTCCTGGCTTTTCCGAATTCCTGGGTTCTCCACTGCACCTTAAGCTTCTCCTTTACAACTTCATATGTTGCCCTCCTGAGGGCACATTGCCTGGCCTCAAGGCTTTCATCTGAAATCTGGGGGGAGCCTCCACGAACCCACCACTCTTTCTTGCATTTTGCAAGCCTGTAGCCAGGACCACGTGGCTGTCACCAGGGTCTGCCCCTGGCTTGAGCAGTAGCTTGCCCCCCTTGGACAAATATTGTAGAAATCTGTAAGTTCTCGAATAGCTGAACTCCAAAAGACATTTTTCCTTTGGCCTTGGGGTACCTTTTTCAGAGCAAAGTCTTTTGCCTGTCCACTCTTGAGATGGTAAATGGCATGGTCTCATTGACTTTTGAGATGCTCTCAAGGCATCTTTCCTGTAGTCTTGGTGGTAGGACTTGTCTTCTATTAAATATTCATCTCATTAACTTCCCTGTGCTCTTTGGCCCTACCACTGCAGACCGTTTTGTTCTGGCACTGCAAACCTTCTGTATGATTTTTTTTCTGTCATTTTACCCTGGCTTTCACCACAGAGTTGGCCAAAAGCAGTCAAGTAACAGCCTGGACATTGGTCGGCTTGAGATTTCCTTCACCAGACTAAGCTGTCCCGTAATCTCAATTTCAGGCACTCTCTGGACAAGAGCAAACGCTGACAAACTTTTTGCCAGAGAGTAGCATGTGTGGTTCTTAGAGCACTTGGCCAACGGTGCTCTTTCTCATCTGAAATTTCTTGAGCCTGGCTTTTCCAATCCACGTTTGTATCAGCATTCTGGTCTTCTGAGCTCAGACCACAGTCTCCCGTCAAGCTTGGCTCAGAGCACTCCAAGGCTTCTCTAACCAGTGTCCTCAAAACTTTTGAAATTCTTCCCACAAACTGGTTCCAAAGGCTTCAGAACCACATGGTCTGGTCAAGTCACAGCAATGACCCCACTCTCTATCAATTTCTGTCTTAGTCACTGTGACTCAATACCCAGCATGCACAATTTTAGGGACGAAAGATTTATTTTAGCTTACAATTTCAGAAAGTCACAGTCCATTCACAGGTGGATGGCTGGAAAATGGTGTTATCACATGGTGTGCTACAGCTAGAGCCAGAGCCAGAGCTGGTGCTCCAAAGACAGAGATCCTCACGACAGCATGGCAGAACAGAGACAAGAATGGGTGGGGGGGGAGGGGACCAGCACAGAAGCTTTCAGGTCAAGCCCCATGCATCTCCCCTTTCAGCCAGGCCCCACCTCCCAATAGTATATAGTATCCACATGAGGCTTTTGGGGAACACTCCAGATTCTAACCACCACAGTCACCATCACCACGGTCCCAAACCCATTACCACCACCACCACCACCAACACAGTCATCAGTGCTTGTCTCACCACCGTCACTATACCCATGACCACTGTCACTGTCATTACCAAGACCATTGTCTTCACCACAGTCCCACAGCCATTACCACCAACACCATTATCCCCACCATCATCACCACACCCATGACCACTGTTACTGTCATTACCAACACCACCACCATCACCACCACCACTACACCCATGAGCACCATAACTGTCATTACAACACCACCATCATCCTCACCCCTGTCACCTCCCCCACTACCACCATCACTGTCATGACAACATGACCATCTTCTCCACCACCCGCATCACCCTCGCCAGCACCATCAGCACGGCTGTTGTCAGCATCCTTCCCACCACACGGTACCATCATGACCACCTCACCATTGCCGTCACCACCATCCTCATCGCGTTACCGTTACTTTAATGGTGCTTAGAGAAATAGTGAGAGTTGGGGCTGGAGGAACTGCACAGTGGTTAAAGCACTTGCCTTGCCAAGGCAAGGCCCTCAGTTCGATCCCCCAGAGTACCACATAAATTTGGGCGTGGTGGTACACACCTGTAATCCCAGTACTGAAGAGGCTAAGGAAGGAGGCTTGCCTTGAGTCCAAGACCAGCCTGGGCTACAAAGAGTTCAAGACCAACCTGAGCTACTGAGTAAGACCCCATCTCAAAAGAAAAAGAAATAGTGAGCGTTCATCCTGAGTTTGGACCATAGCTGCACCCTATCTTTACCTCACTTCCTTAGAACCTGTCTGCCCACTTCCTGATGATCTGCTTGTTATAGATTGGATCTGGAGTGCTCCCAAGAAGTCTCATGTATTTGGATATTATAAGATATTAATGTGCTGTTGGAAGGTGGGGCCTGATCGGCGGGGTCAGAACACTGAGGCTTCACCCAGAAGGGGCAGGTCACTGGGAGAAGATCTGGAAAGGTAGCTCTGCCCTTCCTCCCACACATGGCTTTCTGTCTGCTGTGCTGTGAAGGGCACCCCTCTGGCCACAGCTCTGCCATGTGCCTCTGCCATTGTTAGTGCCCATCTGTGAACTGTGACTTTCTGAAATGGAGCTGAAATAAATCTTTCCTCCCTTAAATTGTGGATGTCAGGAATTCTGTCCCAGCAATGAACAAGTAACTAGGAGACCACTGCTCTAGTCCCTGTGCAGCATGAATGGCTTGCAGTAGCTCCTTCCCTGCCTGTGTGACAGTAACCAACCCTCTGAGGTCATCTGCAGAATGTCACAGGTCTCACAGCTTTCCTGTGAAGTGGAGACAGCTGGCCTCTGTGTGCTGCCCTGTCCCCTGACTGGAAAGCCATCTAAATCTCACCCTCCAAGGAAGTCTCTCCATGGTACCCAGTGTGGGCAAAGAGGCCAAGACTTGAGGGGCAGAACTGGGGAGCTGAGGGGTCCAGGCCTGCACCTCCTTCCCCCTCCCAGTCAGCTCTTCTGCTACAGCCAAACAGGACACAGCCAGTAGTAGGATGCAGGCTGAGTGACTCCCTGGGTCCTATGGAGGGCCTGTCAGTCACCTGCAGCCACCAGGGGGCTCCCCACGGCCTTGGCTTTGGCTCCAACTCCATGGCCAAGTCTGGCATCTGTACTTGGCTCCCTGTCTGCCAGGCAGCAGTGGAATCCGTTACCGATGGGACAAAAGCTGCTGCTGCTGCCCACAGGACTGGTGACAAGGGAAGTCCCCTCTCCTCCCAAGCTTCAGGTTCCTCTCCCTTCCAGCAGGATCTCATTAAACCTGAGAGTCCTGGTGAAGGAACTGAGCTTTTTGGGTAAAACACACTCTCCCATCACAGTAGGTTCCAGGAATTCCGAGTTCATCCTGGCTCATCCTGTGGGGCCATCTAGCCTCACATGTGCAGCAGGAGTGCAGTAGGATCCACAGATGGGGTTTCACATTTATTTAGTCGCATCATTTATAAAAGTAGCTTCTAGAGCAAGGCCCGGTGTCATAGGCCTGCACTCCCAGCACCCTGGGGGGCTGAGGCAGGAGGACTGCAAGATTGCAGGATTGCCAGCCTGGGCAACTTAGTGACCTAGAAAGATCCTGTCTCAAAATCGAAACTAGAAAATAGACTAGCGATGCAGCCTAGTACGGGAAATGCAGGAACAACTTGCCAGGTGGCCCCCCAAGCCACCCCCAGAACTAGTGCTCATGCCAGGAGCACAGCTGTAGCCCGGCAGCACACACAAGGCCAGCAGCCCCAAGCCCAGCGTCCCTCTCCACCCTAGGGGAAGCGCATCCTCCTACCCAACAGGCTCCCAGGTGACAGTGGTGGTGCCCCAGTGGCTGATGATCCCTCCTGGAGGGACTTTGAAGGCCAGTGATGTGAGCAGTGCTGCGCACCAGCTAAGTGCGGGCGCTGCACCAGGAGCCAGGGGGGAGAGAAACCATGAAGAGGCCAGCATGATGTTTGTAATTACTGTCAAGAGGAGCTATGCCCTGCACACAGTGGCATGCACATGGAATCCAGCTACTCAGGAGGCTGAGGCAGGTTGGTCAGAAGTTCAAGGTTAGCCTGGGCAACTTAGTTAGACTCTATCTCAAAAAAAAAAAAAAGATGTAGCTAGGATGGTGCAGTGGCAGAGTGCTTTGCCTAACAAGTGTGAGGCCCTGAGTCCAATGCCTGGCACTGGGGGAAAAAAACTGGTGGAAATGGGGTTGCCTGTGAAGTAATCTGCCTAGGAGCTGAGGGTGTGTGTGTGGGGGGGGGGGGCGGGGCGGGGTTGACCCTGGGTGAGCTCTGGGCAGTGTGGAAGCCCAGGCCTGGACCACGAGGGGGATGGGCCAGGGAAAGGGCGCACAAGACATTTTGGTCTCCCACAAGAGGCAAAGAGGGACCTCTGAAGGGTTCAAGGAGCTCCAGAGCTGCCCGTGTTACCTGCGCAGCCCAGGGCCTCAGAATCAGGGCTCAAGAGAAACTGCCAGGCGCTGGTTTGCAGGGTAAACCAGGTGTGGCTGGACCTTGCCTGGAGACTCAGCCTCCTGAGAGGGAGGGGCAGGCCTGCCAGGGGCCTGCCAGGTGCCTGCCTGGCATGAAGGCACTGAAGACACAGGGACTGACCAGTGTTTAGGAATGGTGGCGGTTGTGACAGGCCACCGTGCCAGGAGAGGGCAGCCCAGATTCTGGTTTTGCGAGCTGGGAGCAGGAAGAGGCAGGCCCAGAGTGTCTGCACTTTGAAGCCCAGCCGGCCAGACCTGTGACCTTGGAGGTGAGCAGGAGTGGGGCAGAGTCTAGGGCCCGTGACTCCTCCTAACTACAAACCAAGGTGGAAATGGCGGTTAGAACTGCGGAGGACTTGGAACTCCATGAAGGAGCGAGAATTTTCTCATGGGGGTGGGAGCAGGGGAGCAGCACCAGATTCATGTGGGCCACAGGTCGCCATTGCCTCTACTTGATGGGCAGAAAAGACGTGGGCAGGGGGAGACAAGAATGGGGTCAGCACAGCCCCTGAAGGAGACACGGCAGCCCCCGTCCTCCTCCCACCTCGAGTTTGGCCCCACTAAGGGTGGAGTCAGGATGCAGCACAGGAGAGGAAGGTCCCTGACCCACAAGACACCAGGGAGGCAGGCGTAAGCCACGGGAAGACCCCTTAGTGGGTCCTCAGCCCTGGAAGCCAGAACACAGCCACTGCCACTTTTCTTCCCATCCAACCAGGCCAGAACTGGGAAGGGAGTTCTTTTATTTATTGAAATAGAGTCTTGCTCTGCATTCCAGGCTGGTCCTGTACTCACTATGTAGCCCAGGCTGGCCTGGAACTCAGAGCAATCCTCCTGCCTCAGCATCCCAAGTACTGGAATTCCAGGCGTGTGCCACCATTCTTGGCTAATCTTTATGTGGTACTGGGGAGTTGGACCCAGGGCCTTGAGCATGGTAGGCAAGTAGGGGATTCTTTGGTTCTTAAACTGAGCAAGATGCCCGTTCCAGGAGGAGTGTGGAGACTTCCGACAGGCAAAGGTGTCACATGCCCAGGTGCATCTGGTGGCCTTTGCAGGGGGGCCTACCCCTCCTGGTGAGCCCCACAGAAGGTGCAGGCGGCAGG
This sequence comes from Ctenodactylus gundi, assembly GCA_004027205.1. Taxonomy (NCBI): domain Eukaryota; kingdom Metazoa; phylum Chordata; class Mammalia; order Rodentia; family Ctenodactylidae; genus Ctenodactylus; species Ctenodactylus gundi. The sequence continues at coordinate 342,058 of PVKB01001839.1, read as the reverse complement.
ATCTGTGTGTTAATTGGGAAGCCCAAGTGACAACTTTCTTTAGGGGATAGAATACCTTCCAGGTCCACTTAAGTTTGCATCGCTCTGCACAGAGGGGAAAGGGAGCGCTACAAGGAAGCACTACAAGAACAGAAAGCCAGAAGGGCTAGAGGGGAGGCACTCAGGGAGTGTGGGGACAACAGGCCAGTGGATGGTATTGTGATTTGGATCTGGAAAGTCCCCCAAAGCCTCTGTGGAACTGTGTGCTGTTGGGAGATGGGGGCCTGGTCCGCAGGGGTGGATTACGGGTGTGTGGTGGAAGACAGGCATCCGGCAGATTGTAGATTGTAGACGTGTGGACTGGACAACAGGCGTGTTGTGGGGGCTGAAAACCTGGAAGAGATGGAGCACTGAGGCTGGACCAGAAGGGGCAGACCGCTGGGATGCGACCTGGAAGGATATGTGTGCTTCCTGCCTTCCTGCTGAACTTGGCTTGGCTTCCTGTTTGCAGTGCCACAAGGAGCTGCCTCTACCTCTGCTTCCACCATGTACTTCCGCTGTTGCTGGCTGCCCATGAATGGACAGTGACCTTCTGAAACCGTGAGCTAAAATAAACCTTTCCTCCCATAAATGTATGGATGTTGGGTATTTAGTCACATGAACAAAAAGTTTAGACAGATGGGCAGTCATCAGATCCTACAGCAGTACCACACTCAGCATGGGGGAGGCACTGGCCCCTGGCCTGCTGCTGGGTCTGCTTTGGGGACCATGCCAACTTCCTTGGTGGTGGTGGCTCTCCTTTCCTTTTTTTTTTTTGATATTGGGCTTACTCCATAGCCCATGCTGATTCTCAACTACTCACTACATAGCCCAGGATGGCCTCAGACTCACAGCAATTCTTCTGCTCAATCTCCTGAGTTCTGGGATTACAGGTATATACCACTACAGCCAGCTTAATTTTATGTGGTGCTAGGGAATTGAACCCAGGGCCTTATGCATACTAGGCAAGTGCTTTAACTGATGAGCTATATCCCTAGTCCTGTATTTTTCTTTCTTTTCCTTTCTGTTTTTTTTTTTTTTTTTTGGAATGGGGATTGAGCCCAGCATCTTTGTACCGAGCTATATCCTCAGCCCGCCCATTTTTTATTTTTATTTTGAGATAGGATCTTGCTAAGTCTCTAAATTGACAGGCTGGGCTTAAGTTTGTGATTCTCCTGCCTCAGCCTCCCAGAGTACCGGGATTATAGGTAGGTACTACCAGGCTCATCCCCTTTTATCATATAGGGATCAAACTTGGGGTTATGTTCACGTTGAGCAAGTTTTCTACCCCAGAGCAGTACCCCCAGCGCCTGAGGGGTAAGGATTTGGGGGAACGGGCCCTTCAGGGTCCTATCAGGAGTGAGAGGAGCAGAACCAAAGATGGCCCATGGAATGATATATGCTAGAAGCAGCCTTGGGTTGGCCACCCTGGCCGCTGGAGCGCACATCCAGCCCCGGGCCTTTATACATGCCTAGCTCATTTTTTAGTTCTGATTTTGAGACTAGGTCCCCAAGTTCCCTAGGCTGGCTGGAACTTGTGATCCTGCTGCCTTGGCCTCCCAGAGTGTGCCACTGGGCTGGCTCTATGTGCCCTTATCAAGTGGGCATCTCCCTGTCAACCAGGAACTGGGGGCAGGAGGTGGGCATGAGGGGCGTTTGCAGGTCAGGGCCGGTGTGGCCTCAGTAACGGGGACACACTGTGCGGTGGTTTGGTGGGCATGGCCAATGGTCAGTGCTCTGTCCTGACTCTTCATCTTTCTGGAGGTGCTACGTGTCCCTTCTGTGGGCCCTGGGGTGAAGTGCTCGAGACAGAGTGACTGCAGGAGACCCAGGCCTGCGGTCACAGATGGCGACACCTCAGGATGTTGGGCTGTCGCAGAGATACTCCTGTGATGCAGATGGCCACTGCCCAGCGTGGTGGCTGCCCGGCCTTTAAGAAGAGTTTCTGGAGAAGGGGTCTTCTGGAGTACTGGAAAACAAAGAGAGGCATAAGCTAAGCCGTTAGAGCATTTGCCTTGCGGGGACAAGGCCCTGGGTTCAAGGCCCAAAACCACAGAGAAAATTGGCCGGCCATGCCGGTGCACAACTGTAATTCCAGCAGTCAGGAGGCTGAGGCAGACGTATTACCATGAGTTTGAGGCGAGCCTGGGCTACAACACAGTGAGTTCAGCACCAGCCTGGACTACACAGACAAAGACTATGTTTCAAAAAGAAGAAAGAAAAGAGGAGGGATTTGGGGAGTGGCATCCCAGTGGGGGCGCAGCCGGTAATAGGCTTGGCAGAGGTCCCAGGGAGGCTGGTCAGCCCCCTCCTCCTCCCTGGGCCTCCTTGCTCAGGACTTCCCATCCCTTCTTTGTTCCTGGCCAGAGTCCCCAGGGCATTAGAGCATATCGGCCCTTCCAGGCTTTGTTTTTTATTGGGGGGGGGGGGGGGGGGCATGGCCGGGCAGGTATTAGGAATCAGGCTCAGGGCTTCTACACTGACCAGCTACATCCTGAGCCCATTTTTATTTTTGATTTTGAGGCAGGGTCTCACCAAATCACTAAGTTTTCCAAGGTTTTTAAGGGGCTAAAGTGCAACACACATTGTACAGAGAGGAGAGACCCCAGTCTGTGTCTCCCTTACCAGCCAGCGCTCACGCAGGAGGGGCAGTGGTCCTGCCAGGGCTGTGACTGGTTGCCGAGGCTCTCTCCTGCCCACCCCTATCTGTCCATCCACTCATCCGTCACCTATCATCTATTTCGCTTTATTTGCTTTGCAGTAGTGGGGATTGATCCCAGGAGCTTTGTACTGAGCCACACCCCCCACACCCCCAAACCCCTTTACCTCCCTGCCGTGTGCAACGTTGTGTCTCTGAGGTGGCTCCCTACTGATGCTCAGAAGTCTGCCTGAGTCTGACTGCAAGATCCTTGGTCATGTTTCATTTCCTGCAGCAGCTCCTGTGGGTGGGGAGTTAGTGATCCATCTTTTGCTACTTTAACAATTCTTTCGCACCTTTGGAAGAACATCTGTAGGAGTTGGGAGACGTGGAGTCAGACCAGAGCTCTGGCGAGAGGAGAACACCAGCCAGCGTTGGAACCCTGACTTCCCACCAGGGTCTGCATTTCTGGCTTTCTGGAGAAGCTGGGCAGTCACATCAGTTGGCGAGCCTTGGGGCTTAGCAGTGGCTACCCTCTCATCCCCTGAAGCGGCTGTGTGGGATCTGTGGGCTGAGTCCAGCTACAGGGTGTTGGCCCCTGTCTCTTGCCCCTTCCTACTCGCTCCCTGAGCTGAGGCGGCCGAGGCGGGGCCCCGCACACTCCGGCCTCAGATCCTGCCTCTCCCCTACTGTCTCACGGCAGAGGGATCAGGGCTAAGCCGCAAGGCGGTGACAGGCTGAAGTGATTCCTGCGTCCTACTCCAGACCGCGGCCGACCAGCCCCTTGTCCTCTCTCCGAAGAGCCACCAGTCTAGGCCACTGCGGTCACCCGTCCCGCCAGCAGACGCTCGGGGCCACCACGGTCCCCAGGGGGCGCTGCGTCCTCGCGGCTCGGGGTGCAAAGCGAAAGTCCCTCCAGCCACGCGGGGCGCAGTGGCGCGTGGGTGCTGCTGGGGCACGCGGGTCCCCGGAGAGTCTTTGCCTGTCGACTGGCCCCCGCCGCTGTGGGGAGAAGCACCCTGCTGGGCGCGGTGCCGGGGTCGGGGGTGCGGGGTCTTCTCGAAGCGTGCGTGGGGCTGGGGTCCCCGGGGGTGCCATACTGGGGCCTGGCGGGCGGCGATCGCGCGGGGCGCGCCGGGCCGTCGGGGGAAGCGGGAGGCGGGCGCGCCGGGAGGGCGGGGGCCGAGCTTATAAAGGCCCGCGGGCGGCGAGGGCGGGACCGCAGAGCCGCCGTCCGGGCAGCTCGGCCTCCGCGCGCCGCACTCCGCGCCGTCCCGCCGAGGGGGCACTAGCCCGAGCGACGGCCCTGGTGACGGCACCGGAGGGCCAGGCCGAGGAGGACCGGCGACCCCCGGCTCGGCACGTGCCCTGCGTCCCGCGCGCCATGCGCCGGGCCCCGGGCCCCCGCGCCTCCCGGTAACGCGCGGCCCGCTGGCCCCATGGAGCCGCACGTGCTCGCCGCCGGGCTCTACTGGCTGCTTCTCCCCTGCACGCTCCTGGCTGGTGAGTGGGGGGCGGGCGGGCGCATTCCACAGGCGTGAGCGCGCGGGGCGCGGGGCCACCGCGGGTCCTCAGCCGCGTCCCCGCCCGGCGCGGAGGAGGGGCCGAGACGGGGCCTGCGTGAAGGGAAGGGGGCTGCGGATCTTCTTTGGGAATTAAAAACAACCACAAAAAAAAAAAAAAAAAAAAAAAGGGCAAACTTGCATCAGGACTTCCTGACCGATCTGGAAGAAAAGGCGGCTCCCTCCCCGGAGCTGCTGGAGTTTTCCTAGCAGAGCTCACGTCCTGCCCTGGGCGCAGCCCCTGGCCCTGCGCCTGCCCCGGAGGCCGGCCCCCGCTTCGGAAAAGCTGTCGGTCCTCCCCTTCTTCCTGCCCTACTTGGCCGGGCTCCGACGGGCCAGCGGGCCTGTGCCCTGGGCTGGCACAGGAGGCACCCCGGGAAGCTCCGCCTGGCGGCTGTGCCCCCCCTGCTTGTCCTGCGCCCGGCACCTCTCTCTTGGTCCGCACAGCCCCAGAGCTTAGCTCTTTGCAACCCGGTTTATTGCTCCGCGGCCAGGTTAAGTCAGTGTCGTCGGCCCGGATGGGCTTTGTGCGGCAGGAGTGGGCGCGGGGCTGATTTTACCTGAGCTCCGGTGCAGAACCTCTAGGGGCCTTCTCGGGAGTCCACAGGCCCCTCGGTGGCCTGGGACAGACAGTGGTTTGTACTGAGACGTGGGGAAAATTTTCAAGGCAGAAATCAATGACGACCATTCAAGTTGGAACGGAGACGCTCGGGGACTGTGGTGGCCCCGCAGCCCTACGTGGGCCGAATGGAGCTGCCCAGGAGAGCCTGGCTTGTTACCCTCCCTGCCGTGTGGAAGGGACCTTAGGCCGATGTGTAAAGTCCTAGAAAGTGCGGGTTGCCCCAGATGGCCCAGGGCCCCTGCGGCGATGGGACGCACCTGGGTTTAGGATCAGGTTTTTGTCTGTCTTCTGAGTGTGCATGAGAAGCTCCCCTCGTCCCAGACCCGTCTGAGAGCACAATTGGCAAAATTTTCTCTGGCAGGCCAGATGGTAAAAGTTTTTACATCACAAGATATTCTTCTGATATTTTTTTCCAGCCATTAAAAGTGTAAAAAGCGTTTTGAGCATTTGGGCAGTCCCAAAACTGGCACTGAGGCCAGAGCTGGCGGTAGCTAGTTTGTGGCCCCGCCCTCCCCGGACCAGGCAGGGGCCTGGGCCCCCGCGGGCTTTTTGTCTGCCCTCTTGGGTGATAGATAGGGAAACCCTTAAGTTCTGAGGGTGTCCACCCAAGCTGTTAGTCACCTGGGGAGCTCTCAAAAAAAAAAAAAAATACTGATGACTAACTCTCTGTACTTTCCCTAAACATAAACTGCCCCCGAATAGAGTCTATTCACCAGAAATCTTGCGGGCCAGCTTGGCCTGGCCCAGCCCGAGGGGGTGGGTGGCGGGACAGGGCCTTCAGCATTTCTCCCAGGCTGCCTGGAGACAGCCGGGCCTCAGCCCTGCCGTTGTCCTGTGGTGCCTGGGCAGCTCCCGGGGGACTGTTTGCCGCCTGCCCGGCTAGAGGTGGCACATAGCCCTGTTGTCTTCTGAAGGTTTCCTCAGTCTCTTCTGCTGAGCCCTGGCTCTGGTATTTTGGAAATGAGGCCTGCAGAGGGTGAGTCGGCACTGGCTCAGGCCCTGGTGAGGGCTTGAGTCATCCCGGCCGGGCCTCCCCACCCACCTTCCTGCACTGGATCACTACCTGAAAAGCCAGGTGGAGAACTGTCCCACCCCTGCCCCTGGGGACCAGTGACCTCCAAGCCTCAATTATCCGCAACCCCGGCAAATCAGGACCAGAGCTAGAAGCCTCTGGAAACTACTGGGCAGACATCCTGTGCTCGTGATGAGAAGGGCCGAGCCTCCTGACTCCTGGCCTAACAGGGGCAGCCCCCTTGTGGACTCTGGGAGAAACCCTGTTTGGGCAGTGTGGCTTCTGCTTCCAGGAGGGCCGCCCCCCATCCCGCTTAGGGCACGCCCACATGGGCTCACAGCTCAGCACCCAGCCTGTCACTAAGAGGCATCGCTGTCTACAGTGGGGACACGTCCTTCTTTTCAGAGCGTTTCACCGTTACTGCTCACCCCTTGTGGAGCAGAAAGGGGTCTCTGCCTCCGGTGCCCTCAGAAGCAGCAGGCATTTGACAAAGGCCACTCAGCAGTCTTGACTTACTGCTCGTGGTAGGGTGACAGGAGGGGACAACCCAGCAGCCGGACGCGAGGAGGGTCACTGCTGAACACAGCGTTTGCTGGTTGTCAGAGCTAGGACTCTGGTAGCCACAGAGCAGGGTGAAGTGCCACTTCCCTCTGTTGCCCTGGGGGCTCCCTGCCCAGTGCCAGCTTCCTGGCAGGGGTGGAGGGGCCTGCTAGCTGCCAAACAAGAAGAGCTGGGCCAGCTGGGCAGATGGTCCTGCTGAGGAAGTGGGTGTGGGTGGAGGTGCTGGTCCCAATCCTGGCCTCAGACTGCTTCCTGGGCGGGTCTCTCCTGCTCTGACATGGCATTGAGTTTCCTCTGGGGCTCAGCGAGGACAGGAGAGGGAGCCTTTTATTTTATTTTAATTAATTAATTTATTGTGTGGAACTGGGGATTAAACCCAAGTTCTTTTCTAGCATGCTGCGTAAGCACTGTAGGGTTGAGCTACATCCCCAGCCCTCTTTTACCTGGGCTGGGCTGAAATTTGTGATCCTCCTGCCTCAGCCTCCTGAGTAGCTGGGCTTGCAGGTGTGCCTCACCACGCCCTGCCAAGGCCAGACTTTTGACTCTCTCATTCTGACAAGCCACTCAGTGGAATTCCAGTCCTTTATCTGTTTTAGAAATATATAACCAGATATTTGCATGCACGTATTTATATACATGTAATCATTGCTAAGGCAATTCTCTAGTCCTTGTGAAGAATCTAGGCCTCAGTGTAGAGAGCAGCCGTGATGAGTGCCCCATATGCCCGGCCTGTGCTCCTGGGCGTGGTGGGCCTGCGAGACTGCTGTAGTTTTCCTTGAGGTTGACAGTGGTGTCCAGGCGGCCTGTCTGCTGCTGGAGGCGTAGTCTGTCCATCTCAACCTCAGCCCCCGTGCAGCCTGAGTCTGGGGGCAGGACCCTGACCCTCCCCACCTGTCTCTGTCCCATCATGACCTCCTGTCAACCTCAGAAGCAGATGCTTAGGACCTTTGGGTCAGAGTTGGTATGCAGCCCCAGATCTCCCTTGTGGGATGCGATGACCTGGGGGCAAAGTTTCTCCTCCCGGGGCGGGTGAGTCCACGCCTTCTCGGGCAGATGCACCTGCGATGCACCCAGTGGAAGGTTGCACAGAGTTCGGGAGGGCGGGAGCACTGTGGGGTGGAGGCTCAGGGACGTGGGCCCAGGGTTTATGGGCCACATCACCAGCCTCCTCACACTGAACTTGCCAAACTTGCTGCCTGCTCTAGCTTTCTGGGCTTCAGCTTCCTCCCCATAAATGAGGCCATAACAGCTGGCAGGTGCTTGCAGTTCTCTGATCTTTAATCTCTGGTCTGGGGCTGTGAATCTCACACCCCAGCTGGCAGGGCACATAGGTGGGCACCTCCTAGGGTCACCCTGGCTTGTCATTTAAGCCCTAGTGCAGGGAGTCCCTGAGCGACTTTCCAGATGTGCTGCATGCTAGGCCTGCTGCCAGTCAACCCTCGGGGGAGCTGCCTAGGAGGGGACCACCCACTGCTGAGGTCCCCAGAGCACACAGGGCAGGAGTTCTACAAATGGAGGCTCATTGGGGAGTCCCCAAGGGCAATGCAGTCACCCGCACATGCTGCCACTCAGGTCCCTGGCCACACACAGGACCTCCACTGCACCCTCCGTATTGAGGCCCTCACGTCCTGGCCTTGTGGGACTGAGCTTTGGGCAGGAGCCAGGGGCTGAGTCCTGGGTTAAGGCCAGTTGTGCTGGTGGGGGTCCTCCCCCCCACAGGACCCCGGGGAGCCATGAGTCCCCGGTTGTTCCACCCCAGAGTCAGAGGCTGAGGGAAGGGGAAAGAATGAAAAGTGACTCTCCAGAGGGACCTCCGTCCAGTAACGCCCTCCAAGACAGGGTCTGCAGTGGTGCCATGGAAAGCAAGGTCCCCTGAAGCCATCTGACTGGGTCTGGCCCCGCGCACCTGGGGGTAGGAGTTGGCTGGGGGACATTTGGTCACCAGGACAGATAGGACTGGGCCGTTGGGTGCTGGGCTCTGAAGGCGAGGACTGCCAGGGTGGGAGAGGAGACCCTTCAGTGGCTATGGGACTTGGGGGGAGCATTCTGGCACAGGAAGGGCAGAGCAACTTAGCTAGAGGAGGGGAGTTCAGGGGTTCAGGACTCCAGATCAGTGCAACCCTCAGGGCAGGTGCCCTGAAGGAGCAATGCTGAGAACCGGGTGGGTGGGTGTGCTGGGGGTGGGTGTTTCTGAGGTGATGTTAGGGTCTAGTTCTAGTAGTTGCTGAAGAGAGACTGGGGACCAAGTGAGGGTGGGAGGATCCCTGCTCTGTTCTGTGGAACAGCCTCCTTGGGGTGGGGCAGGGAGGGAGAGGAGGCTGAGGGTGCTGGAGGCTGAATCCCCCACTTCTTTGCAGATCACCCCAAGGTTCCAGTGGGTGTTAGAACCTGTGCTGAAACTGTACGTGTGTCATCTTCCCTGTGTTTATGTACCTGTCATCAAGTTTAGCTTATAAGTAGCTGGGCCTCGTGGCACAGGTTGAGGCAAGAGAATCTTAAGTTCGAACCCAGCTGGGCAGCTAAGCAACTTAATGAAACCCTGTCTCAAAATTAAAAGTTAATACATTAATAAAGAAAGAACTGGTAGTGTTAGCTCAGTGTGAAGGCCCTAGATTCAACTTCTAGGACTGTAAGAGATACAGGTACAGAGAGAGGTGTTTAGCTTATAAATTAGGCAGAGATTAACTGCAATAACGAATAATAAAAGAGAACAATTCTAATACATTTTAAGTTATTGAAAATGGATCAGTTGTTTATTTTTGGATTTTTTTTGAGACAGTCTTGCTCTGTAGCCCAGGCTGTTCCTAAACTCTTTGTGTTGGCCCAGGTTAGCCTTGGACTCACAGCTATCCTCCTGCCTCAGCCTCCCGAGTGCTGGGATGACAGGCGTGTGCCACCACTCTCAGTTTATGTGGTGCTGGGGAATCGAACCCAGGGCCTTGTGCTTGCTAAGCAAGCGCTTTAACTGCTGACCCGCAGCTCTGTTTCTGCAATTTTTCATTTAATATTTTCAGACTGGTTGACTGGACAGCTGAGACCTCATATAAGTGGGACCATTATACACAACTAAAGTTCTTTTTGAAAAAAACAAAGAAGTAAAAGATTATGGGAAGCTTGAGTTCCTGCTGACCCCTTAACCCCTCAGGCCTGGTTCTAAGGAGGCCTGGCAGTCTGTGGATATGTGTTCTGGCACTGGCTCTGGCGCTAGCCCCAGCTCTGTCTTGTTGGGCATGGGTGCTAGTGGCAATGTGGCTTGTCCCTTGTCTTAGTGGGGCATCCCCTAGAAACCCTAGTGTAGCCCCTGTTCTCTAGGTCAAGAGCTGCTGCTTGTGTGCACACAGTCCTCCAACCTGAATGCGGGGTCCTTCGTGTGACTGGGGACCCAGCCCCCTAGGAAGGGAGCTTCAGTCCATAGTGCCAGCTCCCTAGGGACGACAGGGCCATGGGCAGCTCTCCAGCCGGACCAGCCTCCCGGGCGACACCAGGCCTCTGGGACCCACGTGCAGCTGTCCCAGGAGCCTTTGCTGAGTGGGGTGGGTCAGTTTGTTTGGTGTGTTTTAATAACATAATTATATGGGGTATTTTTAGGTGCCCATAACGGGCCGGCCGGAGTTGGGCCGCTCTGTCACCAGGCTCTCATCCGCACGCTATTTTTCTCCCTGAGTGTATATATAGCTGGGGCTACTTCTCCTTTCTCAGGGTCAGGCTACTGAGGGACAGTAGCCGCTTCGGCCTCCTGTGGTTTCCTTCTCTATGGCACGGTCAGCTAAAATGGGCACAAGCCATCTGCTGACTCCTGCCCAAGCACGAGACCAAGGGAGGGCCGTTCCAGACCTCGCTACGGTAGGAGAGGGCCATGCACTGGGCTGTGTGTGTCACACGCACTTCCACGCACACACACACACTTGCATGCCCACTTTGACCAGCTTTCCCTGCAGACCCTTGAGGGGAAAATTAAATTGAGACAGCCTAGGCCTAGTGGTGCAGGCCTATAATCCCATAATCCTATAACCCTGTAACGGGCGGCAGCACTCTGTGAGGCTGAGGCAGGATGATTGCACACTCAAAGCCCAGGCTGGGCAATTTAGTAACTTAGTGAGACCTTGTCTCAAAATAAAAAACCCTCAATTGCCACAGGGTTTCAATTCCTGGGCCACCTGGAATCGGTGGCGACCATGTGAGGGTCTCCAGTAGGTGTGGATCACAGAGGGCCTGGCCTCACACCCAGGACCCCCAGGCCTGCTGCCCGTCTCCAGACTCCTGGCACGTGACTGTGTGGCATGTACCCTGGGTGGCAGTGCCCGACACGCGCACACCCCCCTCTCCTTGGCTTGGTTTCTGTTTATGGTTCAAATGCTATTTAATATAACACATCATCGTAACTTTAAAGAGTTTTAAAAGAGAAACAAGATCATGCCCTGTACCACCCCTGGCTTAGCAGCTGTTTTGTTTTTCCTTCCCCCCGCCCCCAACCTGTCCAAGGAGCTCTGTGAGTGAGCCCTTGGTGCCAGGCCCCCTGAGTCTTCGTCTCTGTCCCTGCTTGGGGATTCTTGTGCCTGAGGCAGCTCAGAGTGGTCGCCCAGTTGCCTAAGGCCGTATGGGCAGGCAGATGCACTCCTGCCAGGCTGCCTCTGGCATGAGCCTGGCTACCACACCTGGTGTGACCCACCATGAGCACAGTGACAGTGTGGGCATGTACGCTGGGCACCGTGCCTCCATATCCTGCTGTCTGGTGTGGAGTCGGTGCTGTGGACTGGGACTGGCACCTCCTCACCCTGACACTGGCCAGCAGTGTGGCCTGTCCCGGTCCCCCTACAGCCTCCGCCGAGCCCCTTGTGCTGTCTGACCTTAGGTAAACACAGGATCTGTCTGCTGCTGCTCCAGGGCTCAGGTCCTCCACTGTCACAGCCTGTCCCCTAAGGACACCCCAGCAGCAGCTTGCCCACTGGTGGTCCCTGACACTCCACACTGTGGAGCCCCCAGCCCTCCAGCCTGGGCAGCTTCTGAGGCTGTGGAGGCCCTTGCCACACAGTGCTGGTGACCTGCTTGCCAAGTATGTGTGGGTGTGCATGCACGCACACATACTTACCACCTTGACCAGCTCTCCTTGCAGAAGAAGCCCTTCTTCACAGGCACACACGGGACACACGGGCTCTGGGTTGATGCTGGAGGCCACGTGGCTGAGGCACATGGTCCTGGCCCCTCGGCCCTTAGCCCTTCAGCGTGTGTCCTGTTCCAGCCTCCTTCATGTCTCCAGTTGCAAGGTGTCCATCCTTGGTGGGCTGCCCTGCACACACACTCCTGTCCACACTCCTGAGCCCACCGCCTCCTGCCCCAGGCATTGGCCGTTCTTTTGGACTACTTCAGAAAAGCCGCTCAGGGCCGGGCCAGACCCCACAATCCCTGCAGGCTGGCATAGAGGGAGTAGTCTTGCAACTGAAGTGTCAGCACCTGGCAAAAGGCACAGGTCTCAAGCACTCGTCTGGTGAGTTTTGACAGGTGATAATTTCCAGATAACAGCCCCAGAATGAGGCTCTAAGTGTCCCCCTGCCAGCTCCAGAACGAGGCACAAGGTATCCCCCAGCCCTTTTGCTCTCCTGCCAGCTTTTGCCACAAGGCTTTGTGCCTTTGTGAGACTCAGTCCCAAGGGTGAGAACCTTTCTGCTGAGTGCATGTTTGAGATTAGCTACTATGTGTCATGGGTTACTTCCTGCTGGGGGTTCAGGCCACATCTTTGTAGATAGGTGACTGCAATTGTTTGTTTTTGTGGTACTGGGGATTGAACCCAGAGCCTTCACACTAAGCTACCTCCCAGCCCATTTTTTATTTTTGATTTGGGGACAGAGTCTTACTAAGCTATGTGGCCCAAGCTGGGTTCAACTTGTGATTCTTCCTGTCTGAGCCTTCCATAGTGCTTGGGATTACAGGCAGGCACCTCCAGGCCTGGCTAAGATTTGCTCCTGGTGGGGACAGGTCACAGGGTCGCCAGGTGCGTGTTTAATCTTGGCCAGTCACAGCCCCCCAGCTTAATGCCCTGCTCATGCAGGTGTGACTTTGCACCCTTCTGGGCAGATTGATGCTGAGGAGGTGTGGCCTGTGGCTTCAGAAGCTGTCAGTCACTGGTCTTGCCAGGTCAGTCTTCTCTCCTGATATGAAGGTTTTCATTTTTTAAAAATTGGGTCATTAGTCTTTTTTTTCCCTCAGTACTGGAGATTGAACCTAGAGCCTTTGCACTGAGCTACATTCTCAGCCAATTCATTCATTCTTTCTCTCTTTCTCTCTCTTTTTGAGACAGAGTCCCACTCTGTAGCCTGTACATGTGTCAACCAGCCCAAACTGGTTCTGAACTCATTATGGAGCCCATGCTGGCCTGGACTCACGGCAATCCTCCTGTCTCAGCCTCCTGAGTGCTGGGATTACAGGTGTGCACCACCACGCCCAGTTTATGTGGTGCTGGGGAATCAAACTCAGATACTTAGTGCTTGACTTAGTACACTTTAACCTCTGAGCCATTCCTCCAGCCCCTCTTTTTTATTTCAAGACAAGGTCTTGTCAAGTGCTGAGTTGTCCAGGCTGGACTTGAACTTGCTGTTCTCTTGCCTCTGCCTTCCAGAGTGCTTGGTTGCACTGAGCCTGGCCCCCAGTCCCCTTTTTATTGTTTGAGACAGTGTGTTGCTGAGTTGCCCCGGCCAGGCTTGAACTTGTGATCCTCTGCCTCAGCCTCCCAGGATGCTAAGACTATATGTGTATAACACCATCCCCTGGCTTTTTGTTATTTTTTTTGGTAAGTAAATTGAACCTAATGCCTTCACACTACTGTAATATTATTTATTTAGTTATTTTGAGAGAGGGTCTCACTTTGTGATCCAGGCTGGTTCTGAACTTTTTGTATAGCCCAGGCTGGCCTCAAGTTCACGGCAGTCCTCCTGCCTCAGCCCCACAAGGGCTGGGATTACAGGTATGGGCCACCAGGCCCAGCTAATCCTTATGTGGCACAGGAAAATGGAACAAAAATTGAACTCAGGGCTTTGTGTGTGCTAGGCAAGCTCTTTAGCCGCTGAACTATACTCCCAGCCTGCCTACTTTTTGCTTATTTTGAGACAAGACTGCGCATGTGCTCAGGCTGGGCTCAGATTTGCAACCCTCAGCCGCCCAAGTAGCTGGGGTTACAGGTGTGCCACCCTGCTGACTTGTAATCACCTCCTCATACTCTACCTCTTCTTCTTTCTTCTTCTGTGTACTGACGATTGAGCTCAGGGCCTCACATGGCACAACATGCGCAAGATCTCGCCAAGTTCCCCGGTCTGGGCTTGAATGTACAATCCGCCTGCCGCAGCCTCCCAGAGGCAGGAGCCACCAGCCATCGTATCCAGTCATTGTCTTAGTGGTGTTATCACAGGGAGCAGGCACCTTTCATTCAGACGACCCCAGTTACCTCATGTGCCGGCTGTGTCCACCGCCGCCCAGGTGATCCTCCGGCTCTTGGTCACCATGAGTCCCAGTGGCCCCCGCTGCCCCGCCCCCAGCTCCCACGCTTCTGCTGTGCTGCCCCTGCAGCCTCCACCACCTGCTGACCTCATCCTGTCCCATCTCGAGGGGCTGCCCTCCTGCCCCTCACTCATTCTCCTCCTGGTGTCCCAGCGTGGTGGGACCCCTGCTCTGTCTTCCGCGTGCCCCCTTGTGCACTGTCCGTCATTCCCTTGTTGTTCTGTCCCCCCGGGATAGACTCCCAGAGCCGGGGTGCCCATGCCCAAGGGGGGACAGCCCCAGGCTGCTGTGTGGACTGCACCCAAGTGCTCAAGAGAGGGTGCCCACTGCCCGGTCACACGCCCATGTTTGGTTCCCGAAAGAGCCAAAGGTGTAAGACACGCTGGGTCGCCATCGTGGTGGGGCCGGCCAGCTGTGCGCGGCCTTACCTGAGTCGGCCACACCTGTGGGTCACATGCCATCTCCTGCTTCCTTCTTCCTGCCCAGAGCCCTGGTGCTGACCTCCAGCTGGCCTGACTCTGTTTCTCCTGCTGCCGGGAGATCTAGGACCCAGGGTGTTCTCCACCGAGCCATCTGCTCCTTTCCATTCCTGGCCCACAGCCCTGGGTCATACCCACCTGTTTTCTTTTCTTTCATTCTTTCTGTTTTTGCTTTCATTTTATTATTTTATTTTATTTTGTGGTACTGGAGATCAAACTTGGGATCCTCACCTTGAGTTATATCCCCACCATCTTTTAAAAATTATTTATTTAGTTGAGACAGGGTCTTCATAAGTTGCTAAGTTGCCTGGGCTAGGTTCAAGCTTATAAATTTTTTTTAAAAACAAGTGCTAAGTCACAAAGTTGTCCGGGCTTGGCTCGAACTTGCAATCCTCCTGCCTCAGCCTCCTGGAGTGCCAGGATTACAAGCCTGTGTCTTTGGGATTCCAGGCCTGGACCATGGGCCTGGCTCCTTCTTGTGACCCTTATAGCACAGTCACGGCCCGGCTGGGCGTCCCATCCTGTGGGCAGGAAGGGGACATCACAGAGGCTGGAAGGAGGTGGCACAGCGTGCTGCTGCAGTCCTGGAGGTCATGCCAGCCAGCCCTACCTGGGGACAGGTAGCACTGCTGCAGTGGCAGCTCTGTCCAGAGCTTATCAGTGTGTGCAGACCCAGCCGGCCAGCAGGAGGAGGATAGCCCGGCCCCAATCTTGGAAGGCCAGGGAGTGGGAGGAGGTGCTCAGTGTTTAGAGACTTGGGGGATCTGCTGGAGCTCTGGGTCATGGTGCCTGAGGGCCACTTGATAGGACCAGACGTGGACCATTGGGGAGCAGCCTCTCCTGAAAACAGGCTTGCACACCCCATCCCTGCCTGCACAGGGGCCTCCTGCCTCAGTTTCCTCACGGTGCCTTCTGGAGAGCAAGCCTAGTAGAACGCTGGAAGCGGCTCTGCAGGTACTAAGCACTGGAGAGCACGAAGTGACTGGGGTCAGGGGGTTCCTGAGGCCCAGGACCCTGTCCCAAGCAGCCTGGGTAGACGTGGGCCTGGGGTACTTGGCCGCGTCTTCTCGATGGCTGTCCTGCTCTAGGCCACCAGCAGTCACTGTGCCCTCAGCCTTTGACACCTGGAACCTGGGGCCTCAGTGGCCGTGACCTGTGGGGCTTGTGCTGAAGGGCACATAACAGGGAACCTGTGTCTGCAGGCCAGGCTGGTGGCACCTGCTTCCTGCCAGGCCTCACCCCTCCCCGCTCTGTGCTGAGTGAGCCAGGCTGTTCTGAGGTCCCCAGTCAGGGGCCCTGGCAGCTCTCCATCCCCGGGTCACCCCCTTTTCTACATCTTCTGCACAGACTTGCTGCAGGAAGGTGCAGGAGGAAGCTGTTTGAATCATGAGATGCAGGTGACAGTAGACACCCTGCTCTAGGGCTGGTGGCAGAAGTAAGAGGCTGATGGGGGGGGACTTACTGCTGCCAAGGACAGTGCGCCCCCAGTTCCCTGGAGCTTCCAGGCCGACAGGCTAGGCCATGTACCAGAGATGGACAGACCCTTCCAGGCCCAGGGAGGCTGGGGGCACTGTGGAGTATCCAGGATGAAGCAGCCCCTCTGGTATCTGCTAGAGAGCCCACGCCTCAATTGTCAGTCGCTGGTCTCTTGTGCCCTGGGAGTTTGTTTCCTGGTTGACACTGCTCAGCAGTAGCTCTGTCCCTGGCCAAAACCCAGAAGCCCCTTGGCTGTCCTGAGGGTCGGACTGTGGCATTGGTAGCATCCGGTGTGGGGCAGGCTGAGAACCGTCAGTTCACACAGCTGTGCGCTGCCCTTCTGCCTGCCAGGGCTGCAGAACAGAGCAACTCCTGGCCTGGCTTCTTGTTCTCAGGTCTCCTCACCCAGCTTGCTTGCTGCCTCCCCTGCTAGGTTCTTGGGCAAGTTGCACGGCCTCTCTGAGCCGTGAACCTTCATTTTTAGTGTGTGTGTCTGGCACACCCTGCTGCACCGCAGGCGGGCCACCGCTCATGGAATCGGTGGGCCGCTCTCCTGGCTGGCGCCCAGCAAGCAGATGTCCAGTGCTGTGATTGTCTTCTGTTGATGGGGACCTTCTGTTCCTGTTTTTTTAATCTCTAGTTGGGAGATTACTGCCTGCCTGCTCTGCCCTGTGCACAGCTCTTGTATCTAGCAGGCAGTTGGCACCAGGAGCTCTTGCCCCAAGGGAGGGTTCGCGGTGAGGACACTGAGGCTGCTCCCTGGGTGGTCCATGCTGAAGACATCGAGCCACTCTGTGCCTGCTGTGAGCTCCATTAGGGATTCCCAGCTTCAGTTCCAGCCTGTGTCCTCCCTGCGTGGGTGGGAACAGTGGCACTTGTGTGGGTGGCATCATGCTGCTTGGGATGTGGCTGGTCCGTGGGCTACTGACTTGGGGGAGGGAGTGGCCGGGTAGTCCCAAGCTTCTGCCCACCATGTCTCCTACCCTCAAGTGTTTGGGAGCCCCAGATGCAGGAGGACAGAGTCTCCCCCTGTGAGGAATGTGTTTCCGAGACATCCAGGGTGCCTCTAAGCGGGAGGATACAACCCGTCCCAGGAAGACAGATCGGGCCACCCTAAGAAGGAGGACAGGGGTGTGCCCTCCCCTAAGATGACACACTGGGTGAGGATGCCCATACCCACTGCTCTGGCAGAGGCTGGGAGTTGCTGAAGGAGTTGCCCACTGTAGTTGTGTCTTCTCTGCATCTACACCACAGCCCTGTGCAGGTGGAGACCCACCTGCCCCTGAGCCATCCTCATGTCCTCAGCTGCCATCAGCCCATCACACACCTAGGCCTGGGTGGCCTGGAGAGTTCCTATGGCCACAGTCAGAAGTAAGGTGACCAGGAACTGGCCACTGGGTAGCAACTGATCAGGAGGAACAGGGGGCTCTCCTGAAGCTGCCATGACCCACCGTGGGTCCACAGGATCTGCCAGCACTGAAGGGATTGCGGTTGGGGGGGACCAGGTGTCTGCTGCTTTCCTAAGAGCTGGGAGCCCCTTGGGAGAGACCTGGGGTCCCAAGCTGTAGTGGGGAGAAGTCCTTCAGAACCTCTCTGAGGCCCCAGCTAGTGCTGGGGACTTTGGACCCTCAGGGTCTGGCCTCCCTTTGCCCACACTGGCCTGGGGAGACATAGCCTACCAGCCTGCCCCCCCCACCACCTGGGTGTGAGAGTTATTCTGCCCTCTGCTCCATCCCTGTTTAGGCCTCACAGAAGTTCAGAACCTCATGTTCTCTTCCTGTGTTAGCCCAGCTGCCAGCCTGGGACCCCAGGAGGGACACAGGGTGGCCTGGCACGGGGCACAGGCTGGTATTCATGACCATAGGCCTCTCCTCTCCCATCTATTGGAACCTATGGACTTGGGTGGTCTTGACCCTCATGAGTGACCTTGAGGGGTGTATGGGAGGCCTCTGAAAGCTGTTGGGGTCAGTCCCAGAGCTCCATGGCTCTGTTGTTGCCCAGAGTCTTGGGTGCAGATCCAGCCCCAGTGGACACTAAGCAAGTGATGTTTTCATGCCTTTCTTTCTTTCTTTCTTTCTATCTTTCTTTCTTTCTTTCTTTCTTTCTTCTTTCTTTCTTTCTTTTTTTCTTTCTTCCCTTCTTTCTTGGTGCCAGGGCCTTTGTATGAGCACATCCTCAGCCCTTTTTTTGCTTTTCATTTTGAGACACACTTTCACTAAGTTGTTTAGGCTGGGCTTGAACTTTCGATCTTCCTTGCCTCAGCCTCCTGGAGTGCCAGGATGATAGGTGTGTGTCACCAGGTCCCGCTGGCTTTCCTGTCGTTAAAGGAATCACGCAGAAGCCATGAGAACGGGTGTGACTCTTGCTGGTGTGCTGGTCTCTTTACACAAGGTGTCTCGCTTGGCAGCCCCTGAGGTAAACAGCCCTGGGCCCCCACCTTACAGAGGAGGAAACTGAGGCCCATGTGGTTGTGTAGCGTACACCCTGCGGCCAGGCCTCCAGCCGAGGCTGCTCTGAATCAGATCCTGTGTTCAGTGGGCACAGGATGGCATCTCCAGGGCTGTACTGTCATCTTGGGCAGCAGCCACAGGGTGACAGCCATACCCACGCAGACTGCCAAGGCCATGTGGGGACAGGTTCTGGCTGAGGCTTAGGGAGAGCGGTGGACGAGAATAAGCCAGCTCTTCATGCTAGGAAGGTTACCGCTGATCCTGGGCATGTCCCAGGGGACCTGGAAGTGGCGCTGGTGAGGGTCTTGCCCTTGGGAATGGGGCTGGTAGGGGAGGCCGGCTGGTTCCTGCCCACAGGACAGAGGAAACCCTCATCCCTGTTGGAGGGCCATCATCACGGCCCTGGGGACCCCTGGGCATGTCTGCCTCTCACTCCACCATCGGGAATTAGATTAGTTTTCCATAAAAACAGGATGTGGTGGGTGAGAGGGCAGCCCATCCGTCATTTTTCTCACTCCTTTTTCCAGGAACTGGACATCGAGCCCTTGGCTAGGGCCTTCCCTGTCCCCACCCTGGCCTCCCCCAGCGGGGACGGTTGCTTTCTGTTCTTAAGTGGCTACTTAATCCATCTCTCCTCCTGCCTACGGACCGTATCGTATCACCAGGAGGAGCCATCGAGCCCAAGGGGACACTTCTGCCAAATGGCTCTGGAGGGGTGCAGGCAGCTGAGGCCCCGCTGACCAGTGGGTTGTACCAGGCCCTGTGACTGGGGTAGCAGGAACCCAGCCCCTGGGGGCAGCCCCTGCCAGGACACCCTCGGGGCACAGGCCTGGCCCTCACAGGCCTCTACCCCAGAGGATTTGTGGGTGGAGGTGGGTGAGGAGCCCGGGAGTGGTACCTGCTGGGGCTTAGGGGACATCTGGGACACAGGTTAGGGGAAACAGCGGTATGTGGGGGGCGATCCTGGGTGCCCTGAGTCCAGCAACTATCAGGACCACATCCCCACTGAGGGCTGGGGTGTGTTAGGGTGTGGGTTGTTTCCTGTGCCAGTGGGCACATTGCCAGGGGCTGCTGGGGGCTGGGTTGAGGAATTTGCTTCATTCCTAGTCTCTGGAGCCCCAGGGTCTGCCGGAGGGCAGAGCCTTTGAAGTCGGGTCTGACTCTGGGGCCCACTCAGCAGGGTTGCCCCTCCTCGGTGGTCGAGGGTAACCTGGGGTAAGCACAGAGCCTGCCCTTTGGCAGAGAGCGGGTGGCACCCAAGGGAAGTGGCAGGGGTGGAACTTCCATCGCTCACGGTTCCTCTCTGCCAGGGCCATCGCGGGGCCCCTCCACGGGCACCAGCCTGGACCAGGTGGTAGCTACAGATTTTTTTGTCCATTTAAGCCCCAAAGAGTCCACAGCCACAGACCCAGCATGCCCTAGGAAGTGACTCCCGAGTAAAGTTCCAGAGCTCAGAACTGGCTCTTTTCTGAAAGGGTTCTTCTGGGGAAAGGAGGGGAGCGGAGGGGAGGGGCAGAGAGGCCAGGGTAACCGTGGGGTGCCAGTGGAAGAGCATGGTGGGGCTCCCAGGCCTGGGTAGGGTGTCAGCTTGATTGGCGTGCCTCTCTGTACCTCCGAAACTTTGGAAACGTAGAAAAAAACATTCTGTGAGCTGGCCAGAGACCCTTCAGGGGAAGGGGGAACTGAGGCTGCCCTGGCGTGGCAGTCCCTTTCCCCAGGGCGGAGCCGGGCCAAACCCCCTGCTGGTTGCCAGGAGGCGCTGCCATGTTGGTTTTTCCCTGGTCACTTTGTGAGCTTGTTGAACTTGTGCAGTGCTGCGGCTCCTGCCCCTGCCCTGTGATCATACAGCTGTTCCCGGCAGGCAGGAGGCAGGCCTGTCTTCAGGCCTGGCTTGTGGGGGTGGGGGGATCCCAGCCGGGTACGTCCAGCTGTCTGTGTGTGCTGTCTGTCTTTCTGCTTCTATCTGTCTGTCTGCCTGTCTAAGAAATGAGTCCTCGTGGCTGGGGGTGCAGGGGGAATCCGCGCTGCCACCTAGGCCCCAGTGCCACAGGCTGCCCAGCATGCTCAAGCAACTTCTGTGTGGCCTTGAGTCTCCTCCTCCCCCGGGGCCTCCCTCCCAGCCAGCCAGCTGCTCCGTGCACCGCCTGTGGATCTCAGCTTAGTCCTTCCAGAAACTACCCCACACTGCCACTGGTGTCTGATCCTCCTCTGGGCTCCCCAGCAGGCGTGGGTACAGGGAAACTAGTCCCATGCCCAGCCTAAAGGCCGGATGATCTTGAGGCATTCAGACTGCTCTGAACCCACAAGCTATGTGCATCCGAGGGTCTTAACCTCTCAACGCCCCCCCCCATCCCCATCCCAGGTAACAGGGATGGAACCACAGGGCCTTTGCTCTGAGCTATATCCCCAGATCCTTTGTGTTGCTTATTTGAGAAAGGGTCATACTGCGTTGTTAAATTGTCCAGTGGGTCTCAGACTTGTGAGCTTCCTGCCTCAGCCTCCCAGAGTGCTAGGATTACAGGCCTACGTCACCGGGGCCAGCTTGCCCCCTAGCTCTTAGGTATGGCAGAAACCCAGTGCCCTTAGCCACAAGAGACAATGGGGAGAGGGTCCCAGCCATGACAGCCCTGGGGTTTCCCTGTCCTGAGGGAGGGGATGGTCCCGCGTGTGGCCTCAGCACTGCCGTTGCCAAGGCACAGCAAGGTATGAGCCAGGACTAAACACCACGGTTTGTCTTCCATGGAAACGCACACAAGTGTCATGGGTGCCCTCGACTGAGAAGTACCGCCTCCACAGCCCTGCCCGAATCCCCCAGCCTCCCCGTTACCTTCCTTCCTGGCCTCCAGCCCTCCCTGCCTGCGGAGGCGGTCAGGTAACATTCCTGTCCAGATGCCACGGGAGGCCCTGGACTAGGCCGGGGCAGCTTGCACAGGTCCGACTGGCTGGCCAGGCCGTGGGGGCTGGGGGCTGGATGAGTCACTGGGCGGGGCCCCATGTCAGCCCCAGCCTCAGAGCCCACCTGAGCCGCCCGGGGATGTGGGTGGCTGGATCCGCGGGCTGAGGTCCTGAAATTGGAAAGGTAGCCCTGGCCCTTGGTGGCAGAAGGCTTGCAGCAGTGCGTCTTTGGGACCAGCTGCTGGGGGCTGTCCTTAGTGGGCTCTTTGTCCCCAGGAGGGCGGGAGGGACCTCAGCAGAGGCCACAGCCTCAGTGTGGGTGCAGGTGCAGCCTCCATGTTCTGTGAACACAGAGTGACGTCCTGCGTCTGGGCTGGCTGGACCTGTGGCCATCTGTGCCCTGAGCGCTGTCCTCCTTCTCAGGGAGTCCTCTGGGGGCTGCTCCTCCACGGAGGGCCCATGGTCACAAGAGCTGAACCGCAGGCTGCCCCTGCCTGGGCGAGCCGGAGACTCTGCACTGCCAGGAGTTCCCAGGTGAGCCCGGTGGTGTGGCCTGAAGCCCCCTTTGAGGACATCAGCTCTATAGGATAGGTGACATTTAATCTGGACACAGCAAAGAACTTAAAGGGAACACCAAGAGGACCCAGTTTCCTGTGTAGAGACCTAGCATCTCATAGCAAGTCACGTGTCCCACCCCCAGGGCCTTTGCATGTGGTATTCCTTCTACGGGTGTTTCCTGGCCCCGTCCTTTCTGCCACCAGCTCTAGTGTCCAGCCACACTAACCCCCTTCCCACCTCCTCTGATGCTCTCTGTGCTTTGGTGTGTCCTGCCTCACTGCCGGCCGTTGCCCAGGAAGCTGTGGGACCCTGTGGACACACTGGGGTCTCCTCTCTGCCTTGTCACAGAATGATCCCAGCTGATCCCACTGACTCTTACATAGCCACTGGTCAAAAATATCCGGGAAAAAAGTTCTAGAGAGTTCCGAAAAGCAAATCACAATTTGCCGAGCTCCAAGCTCTATGCTGAGCTCATGTGGAAAAAAAAAAAGTGTGGCTGAACCTGACACAGTCGTCGCCCACAGCCTGCATCTGGGCTGCCAGCCGGCCTGTCCCCAGCACCTAGTGAGCCACCGCCTCGTCTCCTCCCGCACCTCCCGGCTGTGCTGTGCTGTCAGGGTGACGCTGTGTCTGTACTGAACGTGCACGGGTGATTTTTCTCATTATCCACTAAGCCATGCAGCGTAACTGCCATTTACAGGGTGTTTATGTCACATGGTGCCGTAAGTCAGCTAGAGATGGCGTCAGTACGTGGGAGGTTGTGTGGTACTGTGCAAATATTCCGTTTCATAAATGGGAGGGTGTTTTTCCCCAGTGTTGGAGATTGAACTCAGGGCCTTCACACTGAGCTCCTTCCCCTGACCTTTTTTAAAATTACTTTAAATTTCAAAGCAAGCTGTGGCTGAGTCCCTAGGTTGTCCAGGCTAGAGCTTGTGATCCACCTGCTTGTGCCTCCCAGAGGGCTAGGAATTACAGACCTGTGGTGCCAGGCCCAGCTTATAGAATGAATCTGAGCACCCATGGGCCTCGGTACCCGTGGTGGTCCTGGGCCCAGTCACTCATGGGTTGGAGGGGGCAACCATGTTTGTTATTTGGGGACATGTGGCAGAGCTGGATCCAGTCCCAACTTTTGGCCCGGTGCTTTTCCTGCCCGGAGCCTCAGCGTTGGGGAGGACTTCTGCCTGGTGTGGGTCCTGGTGGCTTTCCTTGTGAGGGGTGCTGGGTAGTCCAGGCTCACCTTCAGCCCTGGGAACGAGGCGCAGGCCCTGGTTTGAGCAGCTGTGCCCAGTCTGAGCTGGGGCGTGCCCTCATCACAGTCACTGGATCTGGGCTGGCAGGGCTGTGCAGAGCCAGCTGCTTGCTGGCTCTAAGTTTCTAAAGCTCTTCACACGCTCCTCAGGTGGCCTGGAAGGGGCCGTCCTCTGCCGGAATCCTGCCTCTCATTAGCCAAGAATGCAGGGGGTGGGAGGCTCCAGGTCACGGGGACTGTGTTTATCCACAGATTAACACTGGCCCTTCCGTGAATCAGTGTGTTCCAGGGCCTCTGGAATGTGCTGTCCACTGAGGGTCAGCAGGGAGGGGGATACTGCCCACTGAGACCATTGCTCTACGCAGCCCTGGAAATGGGCCTTGATGAGCGTTCCTGGGGACGGGGAGGGTGCTCAGCCCTTCTGCTGAGCTCCTTGGCCAGTGCCCACCCTTGTGATCACCGCCTTATGGTCCCCCGAGAGCAGGCCAGCGCTCCCCCTGCTTGCTTTGTGTGTGACACTAGGTCCTCACCCTAAGATTCACCTCTAGCCCATTTTTAGTTTTGCTTTTCAGGCAGGGTCTCAATAGGTTGCTGAGTTGTCCAGGCTGGTCTATTTAACTTGGAATCCTCCTGCCTCAGCTATCTAGATTATAGAGATTATAGGTCTGTGCCCCTGGGCCCGGCTTTCCCTGCTTTCTAGATGAAGGAACAGGAGGTCACAGAGAAGTAGGGTCTCACTGCTGGCCTGAAGCCAGCTTGCCCCTGAGGAGCCCCCAGCCCACAGGGCAGGCCACACTGCCCCAAAGGTTGGACCACACGGTGCCATACCAAGCACCAGGAGCCACTGCTCCCATGGGTCCTTCATCCTACCCACTGCCAGCTCACCAGCTGGACACCAGGCAAGTCTGAGTCACAACGTGGGACTCTGACATGCCTGGGCCCAGGTCCATCCTGGTGCTGCAGGGCCATCCCCAGGCTTGTTGGAGCTCACAGCCCTGGGGACCTGACGCAGCTTAGTGTCCCAGCTGCGGCTGGGATTCCCATGTTCCCAGGGAGAGTCCTTGGGCCATCTGTGCACTGCCTGCGGGTAGCCAAGGAACCCCCAAGGCACCGCATGTAGTTCCCAGCCAGCCAGGGCGAGAGTGCGTCAGGAGAGATCTGCCCCTCCCCTGTTTCTTTCTCTTTCTTTTCTTTCTTCTCTTTTGGATTTTGAGAAAGGTTCTTACTGTATCACTGAATTGCCCAGTCTAGGCTCCAGCTCCTGCCTCAGTCTCCCAGAGTGCTGAGATTACAGGTCCGTGCCACCAAGTTGGCCCTCCCCACTTCTAGATAGAGCTCTGGGGAGGCCCTGTTGTCGGTGCCAGCCGGGCCTGGCCGCTGGGCCTCCATTTCCTCCTCAGGAGTCCCGCTCCCAGCGGCCTGCAGGCCCTTTTCCTTGTCCTTGTCCCTGTGTCCTGTAGGACCTGGTCGTCTCGCTGGCTGTGTGGAGGTGAATGCCATGGACAGTTTGGAGCGTGGTTGGGGATTTGTGCCTGTTGTCACAGGTCTGGAGTGGCCAGGGTCTGTAGGTTGGGTATAGGTGATGGACAAGGCTGACCACTTGCAGGCTCTGACCGTAGCAGCGTCCACACCCTAAGTGACTTAGGGGACTTCCTGGCCTGTGTTAGGCCGCAGGCCTCATAGTGGCCGATGCCAGTTCCCTGCTATGCGCAGGGCCAGTGGCAGCCTCCTCCTACTGAGGCCTGAGGCCCCTGGCTCCAGGGGGAGGGGAGGGAATTTCTCCTTTGAGGGGTGGTGTACTGGCCCAGTACCCTTCCCTGGGCTGAAGTAGGGGCACCACGGTGGCTTCGAGCCACCTTTTCCTGGTTCCTGCCCACACCTACACCCCTCCCCTGCCTGATCCCCTGCACTGGCCAGAGATAGCTGCCAGATATGCCCTGCTGCCTGGCCGCTGTAGGGCTGGGCTGCTGACGTGGGCCGTGGGCCGGGGGGGCACCCACACGGCAGGTGAGCAGTCAACTGGCATGTAATGCGGCCCACCCCGCACCCTGGAATCTGGCACACTTCCATTGTTGAGGGCCATCATCCGAGCGGGGGGATAGCAGGGAGGAGCACCGAGGCTCCCACACCAGGGGGCGTCCATGGGGAGGGTTCTCAGGGGGCTTGGTTGACAGGGACAGCCTGGTATTTGCTGGGACGGGGTGCTTGACTGGAGGCAGTGTTCTCACCTTTCCCAGTGCCAAGGAGGCCTACAAGGGAAACCCCAACACATCTGTGCCTACCTCGCCCACCTGACCAGCAAGGCACCTGCCTGTGTGTGGGGACCCAAGGGGGATGGCCACTGAACAGTGACCCTCATTGTCACCGTGGGCTTTCCACACCTGCCCAGCAGCCTCAAGGGTAGGTAGTTCCACTGGGGAGCTGGGGTGTAGGTGCTGTGGCCCCACCTGCCGGCTGGTCACCTGGGGGTCACCTCTGGCAGCCTTGACATGCTTACCACGAACAAATACTATGGGCTCAGCCCATCACCACGTGAGTGTCAAGGCTGATGCGTCCCTGCAGTGGCCCATGTACTGCCTGGTCAGTGACCTCCCTCCTCCCCTGATCCATGTGGCTCTGTGCAGCTGGAGCGTGCTGTGCTGTGTGTAGCCACCATATCTGCAGTCAGCCTCCCTGTTCCCCGCACTGGGGGTGCCCACAGGCGGTGGGCTGTGCTCCCCAAATGGGTAGCTGTGAGAGGCGGGCTACAGTGGGTTTCTTCCTTCGTCCTCTTAGGGGTCCCTCGCTGTGGACGCTCAGCGTGGCCTTGGGAAACCTTGTGGCGGGGAGGGTGGCAGGCTGTTGTGATGTGCCCCATGCAGGTCAGGTGAGTCGTCAATCCACGTTTCCCAGACACCATGCTGATTAAACCCTGGACACTGTGCTAATTAAATTCTCCCAATGTGCCTGGAGCCCAGGCTGCGTGGCCTGGCAGAGTAGGTAACGTGATGCTTCCTACACCCTCCCACCTTCTTGTGGCCCTGGGCCACGCCCGTGCACCCACAGCCTCTACAGTCACCCTTCTGTGGCTGGCCTCACACCGCGCTGGCTTTCCTGAGGAATGGAAAGTCCGCGAGGCATTTAGAGCTTTGCAGCTGCAAGGTGCCCTAAGACTGCTGCCCTCTGTGTAGCACTGTGGCCTGCTTTTGTGAGGCCAGGTGGGGAGAGGGGCCTCTCCCATGTACAGTGTTCCCAGCAGGGCGGAGAATGGCACACAGGACCAGGCAGCCATCCAGGGGGAGGTTGTTAACTGTGACTACAGCCAACCATGGCCAGTGCTGGCGTTACTGAGCACTGAGGCCCTTGTGGTGTGGGGCAGGGTGGGTTTTGTGGTGATGGTACTGAAGCAGAGTCCAGCCCCAAAGGGCTTGCACCCATGAGGCAGCAACCCTGGGCTCTGTATCTACCAGGGTTCTTTTTTTGTGTGTGTGGGGGGAGGTGCAGGGGGTACTGGGGATTGAGCCCAGAGCCTTCACCAAGCCCATTTTTATCTTTTAAGGCAAGATCTCACTAAGTTGCTAGGTTGCCCAGCTGGGTTTGAACTTGGGATCCTGTTTCCTTAGCTTCCAAGTTCTGGGATTACAGGCCTGTGTCACCATGCCTGGCTTGCCAAGAGTCTTATGGTGGGGCAGGGCATCCTCAGAGGACAACTGAGGACCTAGCCAGATAGGCTGGGTGGAACTGGTCTGGGATGGGCCCATGCTTATTCCGTGGCTCCACGTCCAGCTGCAAGATGTTAGACCACGCTGCCCTGTGACCTTGACTGCAGGTCTGTCCCAGGACCCAGGGGGCAGCTTCCCCTGGGGCCTTGACCCGCCTCTCCCAGAAAGGTGGAGGCAGCCCCACCCCACAACACCTGTGGGCCTGGGTGCTTTGCCTCCTTGGGGATGCCTGCCTGGCTACTGCCATGAGGAGCCAGCAGCACCAGCGGCCACCAGGACTCCCTGCGCCATGTCCCTCCCGCTTCCTCTCCCCTTCCTCCTCCTCCTCTCCTCTACCCGCCCCACCCTCAGCGGGGCTCAGCTGGGCATGTTTATGGTTCTGGCCCAAGCCAAATAAGGCAGCCGGCACACTGGAGTTGGAGTGGCTGAGGCTGGATCAGGACCCCTAGTCCTGCCTGGCAGCTGTCATCTGGGGATTCAGAACCTTAGTCCCTCAGGTGCCCGAAACCTACGTGTGATTGGCTCGGGCAGCAGAAGGCAGGATCCTGCGAGGTGCCCCTGGTTTGGGCCAGGCCTGGAGCTGGGAATCAGACTTGTCCCGCCCCTCGGTGCCCTTCCAGGCAGCGAGCTCACCTGATGGCCGCCATCAGAGCTGTTTCCTCCAGGCCCACTCCTCTGTCTCTTCCCTTATTAGCGACTCCAGTAGCAAGTAAAAACACGCCTGTACCAAAGGAGAGCTCGGGTAAGGACCAAGGCCCTGGGGCAGTCGCAAAGCCTGGACCCTGGTGTGGATTGGGTGCCGTTAGACCCGCTGGCTGCCCCCTTTCCTACCTCAGGCATAGGAGTGAGCCCCGGGAGCACTGAGCTACTGCCCAGCCCTGTTTTGTTTTTATATTGAGACAAGGGCTTACTAACTGCCTGGGCTGGGCTTAAACTTGGGGTCCTCCTGAGTAGCTGGGAATACAGGCATTTCCACCACACCTGGCTTGTTTAAGCTTAGTGTTGCACAGAAGCCACTATGGTTGGCTTTTCTAGGACCCGTGTGTCAGACGGGTGGGGCCGCAGCATTTGGAGGACATGGGCGCTTGAGGCTCTTACTGGCAGTGAGGACGGAGATGATCGAGACTGTCCGTGTCATCTGAGTGGTTGTGAGGGACCAGGGTCAGAGCCCAGCGGTTCCGGCACATACAGGGTCCCACTCCTCACGCTGTAAGTGGGTGTAGGGCAGATCCTGTGTGCGCGGCTCTGAGCGTCTCCAGGATACCCAGAGAGGCAATGGTGTGCTTTGCGTTTTCTCAGGCTGTTACCAACACAAGAGCAGATTTATGAGCAAACTGCTGTGGGCCACTGGGAGGCTGAGCTTTGGAGGGGGTAGGAGCCTGGCACAGCTAGGTGACAGCTGGCAGGAACAGCTCCAGAGGCCAGTGTGGTCCCAGGCCAAGGCGCTGTCTGAGCAGAGGTTGGGACAGAGATGGAACATTGGTTTGTTGGGGAGCTGCAGGGAACTCCTCAGGTTGGTCAGATATAATGGGGTCAAAAGTGGGGCCCTTGATTGCCGGGCAGAAATTAGACCTGGCGGCTGGGGGCATAGCCTTGTGGCTAAGCACCCATCTAGCTTGTGCAAGGCCCTGGGTTTGATTCCCCAGCACCACATAGAAATTAGCTGGGCATGGTGGTACATACCTTTAATCCGTGTACTTGGGGGGCTGAGGCAGGAGGATTGCTCTGAGTTTGAGACAAGCCTGGCCTGTCTCAAAAAAGAGAGAGAGAAAGAGAAAAGAAATTGGATCTGGATCTGCTATGGGAACCATGGGAGTAATTGCCCCGTGTCTTCCCACACAGGGCAGGCAGGACCAGCCCCTGCTCAGGCACAGAGCCCACCTTGTGGGCACCCTGCCCTGGGGCTGAGAGCCCCTGGAGGCCCATCCTGAATTCAGCTGCTCTGGCTCAGCCATAACCCTCTCTGCCCAGTAGGGATATAGAGGCACAGACGGGGGTTGGATGCCTGGCCAGGCCTGTTTTTATTTTATTTATTTTTGTGATATTTCAGTTTTATTTCCTTATTTAATTTTCAGTAAAAGATTCAGAGAACATATTGACACACATGATAAACTGTCACCCATATGTAACATATATACATTGTTCCTACTTTTTTTAATTAGACAAGGTCACACTACTGACCTGTCATCCCAGCACTCTGGGAGGCTGAGGCAGGAAGATTGTGTGTTCAAACCTAGCCTGGGCAACTCAGTGACTTCATAAGACCCTGTTCAGAGCGAAGGCCTGGGTTCAAATTCCAGTAAAACGAGAGAGAGAGAGAGAGAGAGAGAGAGAGAGAGAGTTAGAGAGAGAGAAATGAAAGAAAAGGGGTGCGGGGGGTGCAGTCTGCATTCTCCCTTACTGCACATGCAGCACCGCAAGGGGAGGAGCACCGATTAGATGGGCACCCCCAGGGCACAGCGTCAGTGAGTGGCTGTGAGATCATCCTGTGTCAAACAGGAACGCTTGCCGCTCTTGGGGAAGAGGTACCAAGGTTCTCGCTTTCCCACAGCCTTGTGCATGTGTTGGGATCTGTGTCCTCTTCCCAGTGCAACTATAAAATGACCTAAGCCAGTGCTTATGGGCATCTTCTACCAAAATCTGTCTCTTTTCTTTTTTGGGGGTGGGAGGGATGGTCTTGTTCTGTAGCCCAGGATGGTCCTGAACTCACTATGTAGTCCAGGCCAGCATTGGACTCAGGGCAATCCTCCCACCTCAGCTTCCCGAATGCTGTGATTAAAGGCGTGCACCTCTACACCCAGTTTATGTGATGCTGGGGACTCGAACTCAGGGCTTTACACTTGCTAGGCAGGCACTTTAACCACTGTGCCATTCCTCCAGCCCCTGCCTTTTTAAAAAATAAATGTGTTATAAAAGTAGGCTGGAAGGGCTGAGGGTGGAGCTCCATGGCTAAAGTGCCTGCCTGGTGTGCTCAAGGCTCTGGGTTGGATTCCCTAGGGCTACATAGAAATTAGCTGGGTGTGGTAGCACATGCTTAAAATCCCAACATCGCGGAGGCTGAGGCAGGAGAATTGCTGTGAGTTCGAGGCCAACTGGGCTATGTAGTAAATTCAGGACCAGCCTGGACTATGGAATGGGATCCCTCCTCTCAAAAAAAAAGTAGGCTGAAAAGGTTATTCTTCAGAGCTCTGTTAAAATTAAAGATTTTCTTTTTTATATGCAGAATGCTCTATGTTCATCTCTAAACATGTTTGAGAAAAGCTAAACTGTGCCTACATATTTCTAGTTTTATTCTTTGTTTATAATACTGATTTTATAGAGACAGGGTCTCGCTCTGAGGCCAGGCTGGTCCTGTACTCATGATGGAGCCCAGGCTGGCCTTGGACTTATGGCAGTCCTCCTGCCTCAGCCTCCCGAGTGCTGGAATTCTAGGCATGTGCCACCACACCTGGCTTTATGTGGTGCTGGGGAATCGAACTGGGGCACTTGCAAGACAAGTGCTTTAAATGTTGTGATGTTCCTCCAGCATCCCAAGGAGGCTTGTGCTTATATTTATTTTATTTTTTAAATCAGTACTAAGGATCCAATCCAGGGCCTTCACACTGAGTTATGTCGCCAGCCTATTTTATGTATGTATGTATGTATGTATGTATGTATGTATGTATGTGTGTATGGCTGGTCCTGAACTCACTGTGTAGCCCCAGGCTGGCCTCAAATTCATAATAATCCTCCTGCCTCAGCCTCCTGAGTGCTGGGATTACAAGCATGTGCCACATCACCTGGCTCACCCAGCCTGATTTTTAATTTTGATTCTTAGAGACAGGGTCTTTCTAAGTGGTCCAGGCTGAGCTCAGACGTGCCATCTTCCTTCGTCCGCCTCATGGGATGCTGGAACGAGGCCTTATTCTTCAAAGAACTTTTTGCTTGTGCAGATGACCAAGACTTCAATTGAAGTTTCTATCATAAATTTTTATTGCCTTTTAAAAGCTTTAATATCCTAAAATTATCTTACGATCAATATTTGGAGCTATTAATGGAGCGAATAAAAACATGTTATCTTGTAGTTAGGAGGTGGATTTTCAAAAAGAATCATTCCCTTCAGTCATAACATCCCCAGCCCTCCCTTTTCTTTTTACTGTTTGTCTTGAGGCAGAGTCTCACTAAGTTGCTGAGGTTGCCCAGGCTAAACTTGAACTTGCCATCCTCCCCCCTCAGCCTCCCAGAATGCTGGGATTACAGGCCTGCAACACAAAACCCGGCAACATTGCAAGTTTTTATGGAGTGTATAAAATAATGCTGATAATAGCCCTACAATGGCAAGCCACCTAAGTACACACCAGAACAGAAACTGAGGCTCCAGATGTTGAGTGTGGCAGTACCTGCCACATGCCTAGGGTTCACGTAGTAGACTCAGCCTCCCCTCTGGGAAGGCCACACTCGGCCTCAGTCCACGGCAGGATGCGCCTAGAAAACAACTGGAATTTGGTTTTGATTTAGACAAAAATATTCACTCTTTTCATTAACAAAACATTCTTTAAGACATAGCTATTTCTCCCCTTGGAACACCTAGCCAGGGGCCCCTGGTGAGTTTTGAAGAATTATTCCCAAGCCTACAAAACATTTAACCCAGCTGTAGATCACACACAGCCTCAATGACAGGGCGCTTGCAGCTGTGCACCTGGCTTTGATGTCCTTAGATATCATGGCCTGGTGGGAGGGAGCAGTTCTCTGGATTGTGTTTCCAGGCTGAGATCCTTCCTGGTGAGTCTCTCCGGGGCCGGGTGGGAAGTTAGGAGCAGGACACCCAGTGCCTCCACTGGCATGCCTTTCTGGGACAGCTTCTGGGGCTGGCTTTAGCCTGTGACACCTGAACCCACTAGTCCCTGCCCCATCGGGCATGCTGCTCGGGGACTCTATGCGCTGCTTGCTAGGGATCATGGACCTAGTTTGCCTGAGTGTGAGATGGCACTGCTGTGCCCCTGGAGTGTGACACCCTGGATCACAGCACCCCCACATCCTTAGCATCATTCTACCACTTCTCTAAGGCTTGTGGCCCCCAAAGCCGAGCTGTCGTAACCCCCAGTGTTTTTCCTTTGGAACTAGAGATAGATTCAGGGCCTCACACGTGCTGTGTGAGTGCTGAACCCCACCCAGCCTTGGGCATGTTCACGACATGGACATAACAGGCCGTGTCCCCGAAGTGACCCATACGGGTCCTGCCTCCCAAAAGCATTAGAAATCACCAATAGATTAATGCGCCTGGTCCATTTACCCCCAGCCATAACGCAGGTGCTTAGCTGGCATCAGTCATGTCCCAAGCCTTTGCTCCTCTCCTGTGGCCTCACACACAGGTCCCACCCTCACCTCGCACACAGGTGTCATGTAGGGTGCTCACGTGATCCTCAGACACGGCCAGGGGCAGGTCAGGGAACCTCCCACACCAGGCATCCTAGGCTCCTGGGCCGGGGGCCTCATTGCAGTGACTACAGGGCCTCTGTGACTGTCCTTGTAGGCCGTGTGTCTCACCTGTGAGCCACCCCTGCCTCCCCCCACCCCCGGTCCCCAGTTGTGCTTGTCTTCTGAGAAGTCTGAATTGGAGTCTTTCCAACGGCTTCTTGGCAGATTCAAACTGGGCCCCACAAGGCCCTTCTCCAGGACAGGGACGCTGCATGTTCTGGCTCTTCTCCTGGCGCTGTGGGCGGGCGGGCACTAGGTTCTTGAGGACAGGACCGCACTCGGAGCCCCTTAGGATCTGCCAGCCACTTGGCTCTGCAGTGGTCAGTGCCAGTCAAGGGTGCACCCAGAGCCCAGGTGGCCTGGATGCCCACAGATGAAAAATGCTACCTCTACCACGACCTTCCCCTCAGGGGAAGGCCTGCTACCGGAGTCCTGTGTGGCGTAGACTGCCGTGGGCGGGGGAACTGCCGTTTGCGGGCTTCATGGATGTGCCTCGTGCGGCTAGCTGGGACTCAGGACAAGAACAGAGAGGATCTGCTGACACAGGCTGCCCTTGGAATTCCCACATAACCCTGTCACCCTGTAAATAGTGGGAGTGTCCCCTGAGTAGTCCCCCACCTCACTTTTAGACCTGAGTGCTGGTCAGCCCAAGGAGGAGGAAGTGCAGCCCTGTGCCTGAGTCCCTCCGTGGTAGCTTCTGTTAGCCACTAGGGCTCCGGGCAGCCCAGCTGCAGCTCTACCCTGTGCCGGCGTCTCTGGATTGTAGTCCCTGGTCTCTCATGCCAGAGACTTTGTCCAGGTCCCTCTGCCAAGCCAGAGGCTCTTCCATGTGCTTCCGCTCTGTCCCCTGTGGCAGGTGGCTCAGGGAAGGTAGCTGGGGCTTGGCATATCAGCGTGGCTACAAGACAGGCCACCTGGTTCTGTGCCCATGTGGGGGCTTACGGGTAACCTTCCTCACTCAAGCCTCTCCTGTGGGTACCAGGCTGACTGACCCCTCTCAACTCCCAAGGTCATATGGGCCTCACTCACCACTGTCCCCTGTGGCCCCCGCCCCCAGCAGCCCCATCACTCCATCCACACTGGTCGCTGCCTCTGCTGTACCCCAAGAACCTGTGCTGCCCTGGCTGGGTGTAGCTGGACTCCTGGATTCTCGAGTCTTCCTGCAGATGGGGCCAAGACCTGGCCTCGGCCACCTGAGACTCATGAACACCTGTGGCATGTGCAGCGCCCACACAATGGCTCTCATGCTACGTTTGGCTTGGCTTAGCCAACTACAGGGCACAGAGCAAGTATCGTGGCTTAAGCTCTTGCCAGAAGTGGGGAGCCTAAGGTTCGGGGGGTTCTCCACTTCCTCCTGGGGAGCCTCTGGGAATGTATCCCAGGGGTCAGGTGCCCAAGGTCCCCTCCTCAGGCCCTGTCTTCCTGGGGTGATAGCCAGTGGTGACCAGCCCTCAGGTGGAATGTTCCAGGTAGGATGTGTGGTCTCGTCACCACCTCAGAGCGTTTGTGACCTGGATGGCCAGCCGCTTCCTGTTGCCCTTTTTGACCCTGCTACCTCTGAGAGCAGACAGCCCTGTCTTGGGTCGCCCAGAGGCAAGGGACCTGTCTCAGTGCCTCAGTTTCTCCAGTTGCTGAGACAGGCCGGGTAAGGGTTCGGGAAGGGTTAACGTGCTGGTCGAGGCCTTCCTGCTTCTGCCTGCCCTACTGTTGCTGGCTCAGGAAAGGCTGTTTTCCATGATGTCACAGGCCCCCCCCCGAGCAGCTTCTGGTGGAGACAGGAGGCAGGGCAGGCTTGGTCCCCTTCTCAGAATGTCCTTATTCCCACCTTACTTCCAGTAAGTTCCTTTCCTGCAGGTGGTGGCCGCCGCACGTGGCAAAGGCAAGGTCCCGCAGGCAGCTGCCTGTCCCTCCACCAGAGTCACAGGCAGGGCCACCTCGATGTGCTTAGGCCAGTGTCATCCCCAGGCCAGGAAGTAAGGACACTGCACGCTCACTGAAGCCCTCAGCCCGCTTGGCATCTGTCTCTTCATCTGAGCAGGAGGGTGTGAGCACAAGCTGCCTGCCTGCACTCTGTGCGGGCCTGAGGTCACCTGCCTTGCAGGCTGGCCTCACCCTGTCCATAGGCCCTGAGACCCAGAAACAAGAGGGCCAAGAGGAGCAAGACTCAGTGCCCCTCGCCTGTGCTGCTCGCCAGAGGCTGAGCCAACAGGTATGGCGTATCCTGCACACGTCCCCCTAGGCTGGCATCCGAGGCTGTCTGGGTGCCACCCGCCTGCCTGGTGCCAGCCTTTTGGCAGTGCTGATGGCAGGGATGAAATTGGGAAGCTGGCCAAGGTCAGCCTGTCCTACAGTCCATTCTGGGTGACCTGGTATGCGCTGGTGAAATCTGACGTCCACAGATTGCAGGGGCAGTTTGTTCACTTTTTTGACAAACTTTTTCATAAGCCTTTCTTTCTTTCTTTCTTTCTTTCTTTCTTTCTTTCTTTCTTTCCTTCCTTCTTTCTTTCTTTCTCTTCCTGTATTACTGGGAATCAAATCCAGGGCCTTCACATTGAGTTATATATATTTTCAGCATTTTTTTTTTTTTTTGGAGACAAGGTCTTGCTAAGTTATCCATGCTGGGCTCAAACTTGTGATCTTCCTGCCTCAGCTTCCCAGGGGGCTAGGATTACAGGCCTGTACTACCAGGCCCAGCTTTTAACCCATCTCTAAGTGTACACTTCAGTGGCATTTGGCACATTGACACTGAGGTACCGCCACTGTCCTCACCCACCTCCAGAACCTTTTATTTTCTGGAAGTGAAACTCAGGGCACCCTAAACAAACTTCCTGTCCCCCTTCACAGACTCAGGGCTGTTCATTAGGCAGGCTGGAGGGGGACACACCTGTCCTTATCCCCAGGATCTGTTTCTGCCTCTGGGAGCCTCCGCCATGTGGGGTGCCCTTCCCCAGGGCTTTGTTCAGTTTCTGGTGCCCTTGCGTGGGATCAGTGTCACATGCTCTGGCAGATCGTGGAGGCAGGGCCTGCGGCACTGGGCCTTCGGAAAGTTACCTGGACCCGTGTGTGAAGGAGTACATGCGTGGGTGAATGGAGAGATGGACTGGTGGGTGGGCAGGTGGACAGACGAGTACACAACCCTTGGCTAGAGAAGTGCTCACCAGCCTGCCATGAAGGGTGGCATTGCCCACGGTGCGGACAAGGTTGGCTCTGCCCTAGTCCCCAGAGGAGGGGCCCATTGGGCTAAGAAGGCCAAGTTCTAGAAAGCAGTGGAATTTTGGAAGGCTTTGCTACAAGCGCATTTCCCTCCAGCCTCTTGGGCCAGATGAGATTGATTTTTTTAAATGTATAATTGTTGAAAACATTAGATTTGAGGGGTTGAGTGATTGCTGTAGCTCGCATAGGCTAGGGGAGGAGGGTGGTCTTGCCAGGGGCCCTAGGGAGCAAAGCCAGACTGCATTGTGGAGGGGAGGTGCCCCATGAGCTGCCCTGCCTCCCAGGAGGAGCGGGTGCTCCCAGTGGGGATGCGTGGCACTCTGGGAGGCCCTAGAGCTGCCAGGGTCTGGGGTAACTGGAGGTCTTGAGGCGGGGGTCTTCCTGGGTGGGACCCTGGGTTGGAGTGCCCTCCCTAAGCCAGGCATCTACACAGCATCTTTTCTGTCCCCAGAGAAGGTGACCTGTGCATATTGTTGTGAGACATACACCAGACCTGTCCCCTTCTTTCAGGGGGACCATCCTTCTGGTTGGCTCCTGTCAGAGTCTCAGCCAGCTGTTTCAGCCCTACTGTCCGGAGGTGGCTGCTGGCTAGGTGGAAGTCAGGGCCATGGCAAGGCATGTAGTCCTCACACTTGGGGAGCTCTGGGTCCCTGAGCACTGTGGCAGACATGGCAGGATGGAGTGGGAACAGTGTGGGTGGCAGTGACCCTCCATGCAGGGTGTATGGTCCCCACACCTGGGGGTCTGTAGCGAAGAGAGCAGATGGGGATCCAACCCCTGAGAAGATGCCCCTGGTCTCAGTCCCCTTGGTGCTGGGCACAGGTCAGACCACAAGAAGTGTCCAAGAGAGAGCAGGTCTTACACTGAGGGTAGCCCTCGGCCACGCCCTCCCCCTGCCAGAGTCAGGGCCAACCCAGCTTCCAAGGCTGTGACCGTCTCTGCTGCAGAAGCCACTGTGGTGGCTCCAGCCTAAGGGTTGCTGGTATCGCATGCTTGCTGTGGACCCCAGTTTCCTTAGCACCATGGATTACCCCTGATAGACCAGATTCCTGGGATTGGGGACGCAGGCTGGGCTCCCTGCCCCCTGGCCCTGGGTCTCTGGGCACTCGGGTGGACTGCAGCAGGACAGGTAGAAATGGCATGGGCAACAGGGAGCTGCCCCAGGGAAGCTGCTCTGATCCTTGGCGTGGAGACCCTTGACACCAGTTGGGGGGAGAAGCGCTCACCAGCCTGGCATGAGGGGTGACATCACCCATGGTGGGGACAGGGTTGGCTCTGCCCTAATGCACCGAAGAGGGGCCCAGTGGGCTGAGAAGGCAAAGTTCTAGAAAACAGTGGAACTTTGGAAGCCTTTGCTGCAAACACATTTCCCTCCAGCCTCTTGGACCAGATGAGATTGATTTTTTTTTTTTTTTTTTTAAGGGTGAGAGGGTGGAAAGCTAAGTTGTGCCGTGCAGTTGGGCAGTGGCCTGGAAAATGTTGGGCTGTAGCTCTGGGAGACAAATAGGTGGGGGCCTGGTGGAGCACTTGCCATGGGTTCCGGGACCTCCTCGCCATCAGAACTCCTGGAACCGGACACCAAAAAGCCAGTCACACCGATTAAAAAAGTAAAACGAATCAGTTGTAGTAGTGCACACCAATAAACCCAGCTCTCAGAAGGCTGAGTCAGGAGGATTGAGCATTTGAGGACAACCTGAGCTATATAGCAAATTCTTTTTTTTTTTAAATAGCAAATTCAAGACTGATCTGGAACATAGTGGGATCTTGTCTCAAAAACTCAAGGAAACACACACACACACACACACACACACACACACACACACACACACAAAGAATAAAACTTAGCTGGGCCTGGTGGTGTAGATCTATAACCCCAGTCCTCTGGGGAGCTGAGGCAGGAGGACGGATCACTAGTTAAGCACATCCTGTACAATTTCGTGACACAAGTGAGACTCTATCTCAGGATCAAACATAAAAATGGGCTGGGGATACAGCTCAGTGCAGAGGCCTTGAGTTTTATCTCTAGTATGGAAAAAAAAAAAGTAAAACTTTACAAAGGAGAAGCAAGTTATGAAAACTGGTCTTGCGCAGTTGCCATCCTCAGAGCATGGTGCCTGTGTGCATGAGGGTCCCGTGCATACAGCCAGGACCACACAAGGGTGTGCAGACCTTCCCTAGCAAGGTCACTTGGGAGCCTCATGTGACAGGATGAAGCCTGGGGTCAGGGATGTGGGTCTGCTGTAGTGGACATCTGCACAGGGGTACACATGGCTTTATCGGGTGCTAGAGCTGCACTCTCCCCAGCTGAGGGCTGGCGCCCCTTGCCCACAGTACTAACCCCCTCTCTCCCCACAGCCTCCCTGCTGCGTGTGAACGCGCTCTCGCTGGTCTACCTGCTGGTCCTGCTGCTGCTGCCCTGGCTCCCAGGCCCCACGCCACACTGTGTACGAGGTAAGACGGGACCACTGAGTATGCAGAAGGGAACAAGAGCACAGGACCAGGTGGGGGAATAGGAGCTCAGCTCCCTTGGGCCTTCCCTCATGGGCCATGCCAGGCCCTCAGGGTGGGGGTGCTGGGTACTTGGGGCAGTCGCTTGTACAGAGACTAGCTTGAAGACGAGTCTGGCGGTAACGTGACTATAGTCCCAGCACTCTGGAAGGCTGAGGCAGGACGATGGGAAGTTTGAGCCCAGCCTGGACAACTTAGTGAAACCTTGAGTCAGAGTCAAAAATAGGGGCTGGAGGAATGGCACAGCAGTTAAAGGCGCTGAGTTCAATTCCCCAGCATCGCATAATGCCAGGCATGGTGGTTCACGCCTGTAATTCCGACACTCAGGAGGTTGAAGCGAAAGATTGCTTTGTGTCCAAGGCCAGCCTGGGCTAATTAGGAAGTTCAGGCCCAGCCTGGGCTGCAGAGTGAGACCCTGTCTTCAAATCAATCAATCAATCAACAAATAATGGACTAACTCAGCGTGAAGGCTCTGGGCTGAATCCACAGTACCACGAAACAAAGCACCAGCTTGCCTTGGTTTTGACAGCCATGGGTAAGAAACAAGGGGCCAGGAGTTCCTACAGGGTCACTGTGGGCACTTGGCTGTTTCAGAATTCTCTATACAGTTGCTTCTTGTGGGAATTAAAGATGACAGGAAGGGTGGCAGGGTATACCCCTACCTGTCACCAGTGTCCCACTGGAAGCCAGCTCTAGTGCTTGGGCCTGGTGTCCTATCCCTGTGTGCTGCTGGGCAGGATGTGTCCTGCTCTGTGTTGTCCCAAATGACAGGGTGGAAGACTGACCTGGGAGGGCTATGGAGAGCCACAAGCACACGCCACAGCATAGACATAGACCCCCCCTTGCTGAGTCCCAGGCTCCTTGTGTGGGGTGGGGGATGGGAAGGGTCCACAGGACCCCTCACCCTGAGCTCTGACCTGTGTTGTGGGTATCTGTGTCCATTTTGTGCCCTTTGAATCAGCAAATGCCCAATATATTCCCCCAAAGCTCTTTGCAGCCAAGGAAGGGAAGGGTCCTCAGCTGCTCATGGGTTTAGGGGTACAAAAACCCCAGAAAGGCAAGAATTGGGGCCAGCAGCACTGCCCCCCAGCAGAAACGAGCATGAAGAACAGCAGGGTCCGGGCCAGGTTGGGCTTGACTGCTGAGACCCCTCCTGTCCACTGGTTCCCCTCCCGCACATTTGCTTCCCGGACCTGTCCTTTTGGAGACGCTAGACACAGAGCGTAGCTGATCTGAGGCATTGGAAGGGGGGGGCGGTTCCCAGTCACCACTCATGACTCCCACTGGTTCTAAACATGACTTCAAGGGCCACAGGTCTCCGTAAGGGTAGGCGTGGCTGTGCTAGCCCAGGGGCCTCAGGGACCGGTTTTCCTGTCTCTTCTGCCTGCTGGAGGTGCCCACTCTCCTTAGCTTGTGGCCCCGGGGTCCTGCAGAGTGCTGTCCTGCCTGCCTTTCTCTCTCTATCTTTTAAAAAAAATTTTCCCATACTGGTGAAGGGATCTAGTGCTTTGCACTGAGCTGCCTCCCCAGCCCTGTTTTCCCTTTGCAAAGGGTCTCGCTAAGTCGCTGT
This sequence comes from Ctenodactylus gundi, assembly GCA_004027205.1. NCBI lineage: Eukaryota > Metazoa > Chordata > Mammalia > Rodentia > Ctenodactylidae > Ctenodactylus > Ctenodactylus gundi. Next base: position 302,601 of record PVKB01001839.1, on the reverse strand, counting down.
ATTAGTTACTTTTTTGTCGCTGTGACTCAGTGCCTAACATGCATAACTCAAGGAAGGAAAAGTTTATTTTAGCTCGGTTTCAGAAGGTCCCAGTCCCTTCATGGGCAGCTGGCAGCGGTGCGAGCACGTGGTGGAGGCAGCTCCTCGTGGCATCGCAAATAGGAAGCCAAGTCCCACAAGTCCCGGAGAGGGGGGGTAGGGAGTGGCATTTATCCTTCCAGGTCCTGCCTGTCCCAGTGATCCACCCGTTCTGGGTCCAGCCACAGTGCTCCGCCCAATCCAGGTTTGAGCCGCTAATCCACCACACACCTGTAATCCCTAACCCATCGATCACCTGTAATCTAATCCATATGCCTGTAATCTGTAATCTGTCACGTGCTTCTTCCACCACACACTTATAACCTATCACATACCTATAATCCACCCTCCATCTCCTAACAGCACGCGGTTCCATAGATGAACCACAGTGGTCGCTAAGTTGCAAACTGGGTTTGAAGTTGCAATACTCCTGCCTCAGCCTCCCAGAGTATAGGAATTTACAGACCTGCACTGCTAGGCCTGGCCCCTGCTGCTTCTCTCTTCCATATCTGATGGTCTTGGACTTCACATGTCCCCGGGTAGTCAAGAACATGGGTCAGCTGCTGGAGATGACCTCGTCTCTGCTTGATCCCCTTGCCCTATGGGGTCTTGCATTCATAGGCTCTAGAGATCAGGACAGAACAGTCACCCCTCTCTGGCTTCACAGCCCCTGAGGTTCTGACTCAGCTCAGGAAGGTTGTGGGTCTTGAGGCATGGCTAAGATTTTAGGAGTCAGAGAGCAGGGAAGGCCTCTTGAGGGGCTCAGCTCTAGCACAGTGGGTATGCAGCCAGGTAGTATTAGGCTGGCCCCTCTCCTGGGGCCACAGGCAGAGGTCCAGTCCTCACCTGCCTCCTTTCGTCTGCCCCAGGCAGTGTCTGGAAGCCAGTGCTCCATGACCACGTTGTGCGCTGTGTGCCTGGAAACACTCTGGAACTGCAGAGGGAAGCACAGGCTCCCAGCCAGGCAGGGCAGGGCTGCTGTGAAAGACTTTCCCGCCAGACACCCTGTCTGTCCATCTGGCTGGCTGGCTGCAGAGTGCTCTTGGGTGGAGCCACTGCCTGTTTTTTCCAGGTGGGAAAGGAAAGTGTGAGGGGTGTCCTGAGCGGGCTTGTGCTTGTGCAGCTGCCGGCCTTATTGCAGGCCTTGTGGAAGGTCTGACAGTGCCCAGCTGATCCCCATGAGGGTAGTAGCCTTGCCTACCTAGCCCAGGCCGGTGCCTGCTGGGGCCAGGGCCAGTGGTGGGTCATAGTCAGGCCAGGGGACCAGCTCTAGACACCTGCTTGTGACCTCTGCTTCTGAGGAGAGCCCCCTCCCAGGTCACCCTGAGAGTCTCCCACCTCCCAGCCAGTTGCTGTCTCAGGATAGCTCCCAGCTGTGACTTTGGTGCTAGGTGGCTTTATATAAGGTCTGGAGGCTGGGTGGCCCAAGAGCATCTTACGAATGGCCAGCTGCCCAGGGAGATGGTCAGTCACCCTAGCCTGTGAGCAGGACCCTCCCCACCCACAGGTCTCTGCTAGTCGCACCCAGAACAGGCTTGCACACTGCTCTGCAGGCCTAGGGACCCCTGTCGCAGCCACACACTCAGGCCTCTGGACTTGTCTGGGATTAGGCCCGGGCAGGAGGGGCAGTACTTCCCCAGCCTCCGCTCTGGCCTGCGTGGACCCCGGCACAGGCTTTGGTTTGACCCCTGTGCAGTTGCCTTCTGCTGCTCTAGGCCCTCCTGGGTGTGTGGGCTTCAGATGCGTGGACACCCTTGGCTGTTCACATCCCGTGCCAAGCCTAGCCCGGGCAGCAGGGGGTCTGCAGATCCTGAGCCCTGTGAGTGGGTACCTCCTGTGGGATGTGGGGCCGATGGTCAGGGGGGTGCAGAAGGGCCAAGAAGGGAGTGTAGCAGACAATGGCAGAGAAGGAGGCAGGAGGCCCCCCAAAGCCTGCGCTGCAGCGCTGGAGCGGGAAGTAGGGAGGGTTGTCAGACCCTCCACATGAAGTAGGGAAACCCCATCCCCAGCCCACTTCCTGTTTCCTTTAGAGCCGGCCAGGACTGTGGCTCCAACCCCCACTCGGAGCTCTGTTCCTTTTCCTGGCTTGGCAAAGCAGAGCTGATCCTCTCCATGCCATGACGGGAAGGGGTGTGCTGCCCGGGTGGGGAGCAGGGCCAGGGACCCTCTCTTCCCGTGGACAGTCCCCACCATGATGGCCCGTCTCCCTGAAAGTTCCTCCCCACACGGTCCTCACCACTGGACAGCCTTGCCTACAGAGTCCCCTGCTCATCCCTGTGGACAGTGTCCCCCCCAGACAGTCCCCCCCCCCACCCGTGCACAGTTCCCTCAGCCTGGGGACAGTCGTGTGTGTGTGTGTGTGTGTGTGTGCGCGCGCGCGTGCGTGCGCATGTCCCTGTGTGTCCCTCACAGATGCTCCCTCCCCCAGCGAGGAGAGCCCAGACAGCAGCGGGAACAAAGGCTGCTGGGCTGCGGTCAGCCCGCCCGGCTTAGCACCTGCCCGGGAGCCTCGCGCTCTAGGACGGGGAGTGGCTCAGGCCCGCCTGGGAGGTGCCCAGTATGTGGCCTGGGGGGCTCAACCTGGATTTGCAGTGAGGGGCAGGAATGAGCCAGCAGTGCCCACGGAGGGGCATCTGGGTGAAAGAATTTCTGGTCAGCTCCTGGGTCTCTGTTTTCTCATCTGTAAGGTAGGGATGCAAGTAGTCAGCTCTTGGTATTAGGGTGAGATTGAGTAGGGATATGAGGCCCAGCAGGACTCCTTTCTGCTGACTGTCGGGGAGTGGGCAAGGGAGGAGCTCTACTTGGGACCCTGATTTTCGCTGCATGTTCCACCCCACACCAGTGGGGGTTGCTCCCCAGGGCCCGACACCGCCTTGCCCTTTCCCATCCTCGTGGTTCCCACCACACTGTGGTGTCCACGTAGCAGCTGGAAAGGTGGCATCCCACCCTCCCATCTTCCAGCTCCCACTATGACCCTCAGCCTCTGCAGTGTCCAGCCCAGTGACCTCCTCCTGCCACAGGGCCTTTGCAGGGCTGCTTCGCTGCTCAGACCACTCCCCACCTTCCGCAGTGAGTGTCTACTGCATCCACTCAGCACAGCCTCCTGCCAGGTCCTCTCTGGAGCCCACAGGGTGACAGTCTTCCTGACTAGACAGTCTCACAGGGCAGGTACTCAGCCTTCTGCAGGGTACCCTGTGTCCTAGGGAACACGGGGGCTGGGTCAGTGGCTGTCCGGTCCCCAGGAGAGGGAATGAGCAGTGTCCTCACACTTGTCTCCAGCAGTCCCCTCCTGCTCCACGTGTGCCAGTGGCCCCTCTGCCAGGTACCATGGGCTGGACTCTTCTGCAAGGCGCTGGTCACGGCCCACGGTAGGGAACTTCAAGAAGCCCTGTGCTCAGGCTGCCCCTAGCCCCGTCATGGTGCTGGTGCTGGGCCTGCACTATGAAGCCTGAGGCCCAGCCAGGGTGGGCAGTAGAAGAGGCACCTGGCTGGACACATCCAAGAGAAGGCACCTGGCAGGGGTTCCTGGAGAGGGACCTGTGGGGGAACAGCCAGGCGGTGTTACCTGCTGGGCCAGCCCTGGGCAACCCAGGGATGATTCTGAGTCCATTCAGATGCCCTGCCTATGCCCCAGAGACAATGAACATGGGGACCCTGGGGAGCCAGAGCGATCCCAAGGGAGGATGGTGCTGCCCTCTGGTCTGCTGCCAGCCCTAGGGCCTGTGTCTCGAGGCTGGTCCCACCCCCACCCAAGGTGAGCAGCTTACCTGTGGACAGAGAGCCGGAGTGAAGCCAGGCCTGAGCCAGCCCTCGACCGCAGGTTTCAGCTCTGGCCTATCCCTGCTGCCCAGGCCTTCCTGCTGGGCATGCTGACTCCCAGAGGCCCTGCTGGCTGGTACAGAGTGAGGCTGTGGGTCCCCTGGCTATGATCGCACCTCCTGTGGCACAGCCATACCTGCCTGTGATCTAGGGTTGGGGTCGGCTCCCAGCCTCTGTTTCTCCCTCACAAGGTGATGAACTGAACAAGATCTGTATTCCTGGCATTCCGGCACCAGCAGGCCTAATATAATCACGTGCACTCCTGGGCACTGGTGCACCTTGGGCCCCCAGCCCCACCCCCATGGCTGCTTGCCCACCGTCCTCAGAGGCCTCAGCCCTGGTGCCCCCCACGCCAAACTTCAGCTTGCACAGGCAGATGGACTGCCACTGAGGGTGCCAGGGCGCCCAGGGCTCCACCTCACTGCAGGGCCTGGCAGTGATGCTACCTGCTGGATAAAATAAAAAACCCACATCTCCGAAGTCCAGGGGCCTTTTTCTTTTTGCGCTGGCCCATCCCCTCTGCAGCACCTCAGGACAGAAAAAGGCCTCCACCATTTGCTCTGTATGCCTGTATCCATGTCTTCTTTCTTTCTTCTCTTTTTTATTTTTTTCTGGGGGACACAGTCTCACATTGTAGTCTAGGCTGGTTCTGAACTTGCTATGGAGCCCAGGCAGGCCTCAGACTCATGGCAGTCCTCCCCCCCTTAGCCTCCTGAGGTGCTGGGATGACTGGCATGCGCCACCATGCCTGGCTCCAGGTCTGCTGCAATCCTGGTTGGGATGGTACGGACCCCAGAGGGCTGCGGACGCCGCTGGGAGGTGCACAAGGGCTGGAACAGCTCTCTGACGGAGGGTGCGTGGCACATGGCTGTTCGTGTCACTGGAGTCTTAGCCACCTCCAGCCCGCCGGGACCTTGTGTCCCCACTGGAGTGTGTCCCTGGCTATAGCTTGAGCTGTTCACCCAAGCAGGGTGCCCTCGACAGGCCTGCCCACGTGGCCTCTCTCCACTGCAGATCACGCACGCCGCCTCCTCAGCAGCCTACTGGGCCTCAGCCTGATCTTCTTGGTGGCACACCTGGTCTTCCAGATATGTCTGCATACCGTGCCAGGCCTGGACCAGCTCCTGGGACCCAACTGTGAGTGCCAGGAGCCAGGGGGCAGGAGGGCAGGGGACCCAGGCCTGGGAAGGAGAGGGTAGGAGAGGCCCCCAATTTCCTAGAGACCTGTCTTTCACCAGGTCCTGCTTATTGGGGCCAGACTCACGATTTATGTCTGGCCTGTGTGCTCAGGTTATGTGCTCCCAGGAGTGAGTTGGCCTGTGGGCTGTGCTGGGCAGAGGCAGCCAAGACTCAGCCTGGAAGCATCTCTGGTCTCCTCAGTGGTGCCACAACTACCACCATTATCCTTTGGGTCTTGGCCACGTGGTTGGCCAGGTGGTGCCAGGAGCCCTGGGAGCTGCCCCCTTCTCCCTTTCTGGGTTCCATGCTCTTTCCCCTGATGGTGCCTGTAGCTGGCCCCTGCCTCCCAGCCCAGACAAGGATCCTTCCACCATCCTGGCATGTTGCTGTGCAGTGGGTTTCAACCCAAGTCCTTGTTGTCATCTTGTGATGCTGCCCTGATGTTTGGGAGACACACCGGGGAGGAGTGCGGTGGTCAGCATTGCTCTGTGAACCAGCTTCCCACTTGACCTCACTCTGTTCCCAAGGGTGCTGTCCTGAGACCCGGCACAGCCCTGTTGGCCACTGCCAGCCTTGCCTGCCACCCACTGCCCAGCTGGGTCAGCAGGGAGCCCAGGCCGTTGTTTCCTAGGCTGGGCTTTGGTTTCCCTGTCAGTAAAGACAGCATTTTAAGCTTTCCTGACACCGGACACAGTGTCCTCCCACAACTCAGGGTCCTGGGGAGTCGTGCTCCGGCCCTCCTACCATAACTTGGGGTCCTGGAAAGCTGTGCCCCAGGCCATTCTGCCACACAGCAGGTCATCAGTACCCCTGCCCATGTGTTTCCGCAGGCAGCAAGTGGGAGACTGTCTCTCGACACATCGGGGTCACAAGGTAAGACCTGGTGTGGCATCAGCCTGTCCGTTCCCTGACCCCCACCCATGCGTGCCCCACCTCCACCTACCCTCTGTACCCTGCCCTCCCTCCCTGTCACCCTGAACCCCTTGTACAAGTCTTCCCATGTGCTCCGAGCTTACTGTGGCCTCTCCTGGTCCTCTGTAGGCTGGACTTGAAGGACATCCCCAACACCATCCGACTAGTAGCCCCCGACCTGGGCGTCCTGGTGGTCTCTTCCATCTGCCTTGGCCTCAGTGGGCGCCTGAGGAGGAGAGCCCGACAGCAGGTGAAAGACATGGGTTTGGAGGCACCCTAGGGCCATGTTAAGGCTGCTGTAGCACTTTCTTCCCCCCTGATATTGAGGTTCGAGCCTAGGGGCCTGCACACTGAGCTACATCCTTAGCCCTTCTATTTAGAGAGGGTCTTAATAAGTCACTAAGCTGCCAGACAGAGCTCATACTTCCGATCCTCCTGCATCAGCCTCTCAGGGTGCTAGGATGGTAGGCACATGCTTCCACTCCTTGCTGTAGTTTATTTTGAGTAAGTATAGGCCTTTTAGTTGGGAGAATGAATACTCATTATACAGGAGGAGAATGCTCAGGTCCCATTCCAGGCCCCAGGGCTGAGCGGGCCTGTTCCTGCAAGAGCTGCCCTTTCTAGGGCTCCACTCATGGCAGGAAATGCTGCAGACCCCGGGCAGTCTGCGTGCAGGACCTGGCACGGGAGATTCTTCGAGGCCGCACTGCAGGAGGGATCGGCTAAGCTGGAAAGCAGGCTGCATGCAGCCAGCAGCTGGTCCTGAGGGCCTCCCGTGCAGTGACCGTGGGCACTGTTGGCCGCAGAGGAGCTGGAGCTGGGGCCCAGACGTGGCTGCAGGCTGAGGGTCGGCTGCCCCGGACTTGGACAGTCCAGCCCTGAGGCCCCTGCCCTGCCTGTGGCTTCTCCTGGGTATGAGAGTGCTGGGGCCTCTGAGCTGCGTATCCTCCTGCCCGCCTTCCCTCCCAGCCCGGCCGGGCCTCTCCAGTAGGACTGTTCCCAAGTGCAGTGGGGCTTTTTGACCATCCAGGTGTCTTGGCATGAGCGTTTCCTGTCTCCAGTTACCAAGTGCCAGCCCCAGTGTCCATTTGTCAGCAGTGACACCCGATGGGTACGTAGGCCTCAGCTTCCAGAGGAGCCCAGAGGGAAAGAGACGCACTGGGCTGGGTGTGTTAACCACGGGCACCTGCCTGCCACCACGGTGACCCTGTTCTTTCCCCAGTTGAGCTGCCGTTCCATTACGGCCCGACTCGGGAGCTTTCCCAGGGCTGGGCTGGCTGTTCTGTCTCCAGCTCCACCCCCCACCCCAGCCTGGGAACCTCCCGGCCCCACGCCCAGGAGGATGTGCCCCGCCCTTCACGCTCTGCAGTCTAGTGGGATAACCCTGGATCCCCGTAAGGCAAGCAAGTGCCTCCAGCTGCTCTGTGGCCTTAGAAAGGCAAAGGGCTCAGGTACCACCCAGCTTGTGTTGGGTGCCCCTGGTCCCTGTATCCAGGCTCAGGTCCACAGCATGTCTGGGGTCCCTCCAGACCCCTTCAACTCTATCCCCTGCCTAGCTCCCTTCTTCCACCCAGTCTCCATCCAAAAATTTATATCCGGGGAACAGAGTCAGAGAAGTTAAGTGACATGCCGATGGCAGCACAGCATGGAGACTGTCAGAGCTGGGAGGAAGCCCAGCCACCTGGCTCTGAAGTCTGTGCTCTCAGCGTGGGCACTGAGAAGGGGCACAGCTGGGGACGTGGGCTGCCAGCCTCTGGCTGGAGCTGGGGCATCTGACGACAGCCATGTTCTTTCCACCACGCCCTGGCTTCCCCGAGGTCTGGGAAATAGCTCCGTTCTGGGAAACCTTCCGTCAGGGCCAGGGAAAGAGGCCCATTCGGGTCACAGTCCCCTGGCCCGAGGCAGGGACTCTCACTCCTGGGCAGTTGGCCACCCCTGTCCCTCAGACACAGCAGCTTCTCTAGGTGTTGAGGAAAAGCTGGAATAGAAGAACAGGCCGGGGACCCCAGGAGACCCTGGTGCCTGGTGTGCCCCAGCAGGCCCCCTTCCATCCCAGAGACCCCCACAGGGTGCAGCCTGGATCCTGCTGCTCCTTAGTTGTGATTGAGGGCAAGTCACTTGTTGTGTTCTGAAGGTGCTCTGTGGACAGCGAGGTGCAGTGCATGTGGTGTGCATGTGTGCTGTACTCCGCTCCTAAAGATTCCCCCCACAAGGAGCCCGGGGCTCCGGGCAGAGCCAGGAGCTGTGGGGCTGTTCTGCCCGGTGAGGTGCTGGGCCAGGGCGGGAGTCACCAAGGAGCCTCGAGGTGTTCTGGAGCAACTGTGGTCAGCATGCCTACCAGTCATCCTTGCCTGGCTTTGCAGGCTGTGTCTGGGGAGTTGGGGCCTCCAGGAAGAGCTTGGGCAGACGTTGGGGGGAGAGAGGGGAGGAGACACCTCATCTCCTCCGCGCTCCAGCTGGGCATGGGGCTAGACACGGACCCTGAGGCCACACACCTGACCTGACTCCTGACCTCAATAGGGTGACGGGGATGTGGACACCAGCCCCCTGGCAGGGCTGCAGGGCGCCGCCATGCCAGCCCGCAAGCCCAGGACGTGGCTGGCCGCACGGTTCCGGGTCACAGCCCACTGGCTGCTGGTGGCTGCTGGGCGGGCCCTAGCCATCAAGCTGCTCGCACTGGCAGGTACGTACAGGGCAAGGAGGGGCCTGGACCTGGGTGTCACCGGAATGTTTCTAGGAGCTCCCTGTGACCAGGCATGACCCAGCACAATTCTGCTCTGCAGGCATCGCCCACCCCTCGGCCCTCTCCAGTGTCTACCTGCTGGTCTTCCTGGCCATCTGCACCTGGTGGGCCTGTCACTTTCCCATCAGCTCCTTGGGCTTCAGTGTCCTCTGTGTCATGGTGGGCTGCTTTGGTGCCAGCCATCTCATCTGCCTCTACTGCTACCAGGCACCCTTTGTCCAGGCCATGCTTCCACCTACCAGCATCTGGGCTAGGTGAGGTCTCTTATACAGGTGCCGGGCCTGCCTGCCTGCCTGGGGCCTGGTTCTGCCACCTCCAGGCCAGGCAGTCAGTGACTGGCCCTCTCTGGGCAGGGTGTTTGGTCTCAAGGACTTCGTGGGCCCCACAAACTGCACCAGCCCCCATGCACTGGTCCTCAACACCAGCCATGACTGGCCGGTGTATGTGAGTCCTGGCATCCTCCTGCTGTTGTACTACACACTCATCTCTCTCCTAAAGCTGCGGAGGCGGCGGCCCTTGGACCTGGTGAGTCCTTATATCTCTCCACCTTTGGACTAGGCAGGGGTCCAGGTGGCTGGGCTGGGGTCCGGGTGGCTGGGCGGGGCTCCACGTGATTGGTTGGGGGTCCTGGTCCTTCCTGGCCTTTGGGTGAGTGTGGGGCTAACTCTGTGGGTCTGGTCTCCACAGAGAAAGGACATGAACAGGGAGGATGAAGAGCCCGAGCTAGAACTGGACCACCTGGAACAGAGGTCCCAGGGCCAGGCTGGGGCTACTGAGAATAGGGACGCCACCCAGGTAAGTGGGGTCTGCATGGAGTTGGGGTCAGCATGAGGGTCAGGCTTACTTGCGTGTCCTCCACAGCACATGGTGCCCACGTGCGCAGGACCTGACACCGAGGGTGACCCCTGCATCGTGCATGACCTGACAAGCCAGAGCCCTGCCCAGCGGTATCCCCGTGAGTACAGACTGCAGGCACCACTGGCAGGCATAGTGCCCGTCCTGCTCCCACAGTGGCCAAGCTCGGGCTGCCCCCTGGTGGCCACAAGGTCCTGTGTGTACCCTGCAGGCTCCAGCCACCCTGTGCTGATCCGTGAAATTGGGAATGCGGGGCTTGAAGTCCTTGTGCCCCTGCCAGGAGCATGTGACCTCTTAGCCTTGGGCTGGGATGTAGCTGCCAGTGGCCCAGGGCTCAAAGGGGCTGCTATTACCCTGAGCGGATGCCAGTGACAACCTGGGGTGGGTGCTAGTCTGGAGTGGCACTGTGGGCCTTTTCTGGTCCTTCTTCCATTCCCTGAAGCTGGATTGGTTTTGCAACTTGCTGAGTGAAGCAGATGGAGTGGCCAGCACGCTGCTGGAACAGTTGGGAATTGTCCTGCGGGCTGTCCTTTATAGGGGCCTGGAATCAAGGCCAGCAGGGGCTGGCCAGCATCTCACAATGTGTCAGGAATGGGCCTGGCTCCTGTTCACTCACTGCTGAGTTTTAGCACCATACCAGGTGTGGAGGGTGGACTTCAGGGCATCCGTATGTGGGAGCTGACCCCTATCTACCCTGTTGCTAGGACGTCCCAGGCTGGCTGACATAAGAGAGAAGTCTCCCCTGCATGGCCTGGGACACCTCCTCATGGACCAGAGCTATGTGTGTGCCCTTATCGCCATGATGGTAAGGCCCAGTGCCAGGGTCTTGCAGGAGGGGGACACTTTGGTTGAGTCTGGTGTCCAAGAGGGAGCCATAACTCCTGAGCTGGGGGCTGCCTAGGGCCTCTCACTGTGTGTGGCTGGGTATGCACATGTGTGTGTGTGCATACATGCCCATATTGGGGCCCTGCTTCCTGGAACTGGGAGGTAGGGGGGTATGCTGGGGAGCAACAGTGCCCCAAACCCACCCCCTGGCGCCCTCCGCGCAGGTGTGGAGCATCACCTACCACAGCTGGCTGACCTTCGTGATGCTGCTTTGGGCCTGCCTCATCTGGACGGTCCGCAGCCGCCACCAGCTGGCCATGCTGTGTGCTCCCTGCATCCTGCTGTACGGGCTGACGCTGTGCTGCCTGCGCTACGTGTGGGCCATGGACCTGCAGCCTGAGCTGCCTACCACCCTGGGTCCCGTCAGCCTGCGCCAGCTGGGGCTGGAGCACACCCGCTACCCGTGCCTGGACCTGGGCGCCATGGTGAGTACCCTCACCAGAGCCCAGCACCCCAAGGACAATGGTCATATGATCCCAGCACGGCAGGAGCTCTGGGCAAGCGAGCCATGTTTTATGGTCATCATGGAGGCCGTCAGCCCCACCCAGGCCCAGCCCAGCTGCCCAGTGTGTGTGTGTTGAGTGACCAAACGAGCGACATGATGTGCTGTCTCTGTGTCTGACACTGTGCGTGCCATCATGCTTGCCAGACGTGGCTCATGGCATACCACACATGGCCCCTGGACCCTGGGACTCATGCCAGGTCACTGTGCTTGTAGGGTGTCCCTACATGAGATAGGTATAGGCCAGGGTCTTCATGTGGCCAATAGTTGGTTGGCCGTATGTCTCCTTGTGGAGACTCGTGAGCCTCCGTGAGCACATATGTGTGTGAGTCTGCCTGTGCACACCCATGGCCCAGGCGTGACACTGCAAGGTGCCTGGGTGTGCCGGTGACCTGCACACAGTGTCTGTCCTGCCCCCGGGTCCTGCTGACCCCGCTCGCCCCTCACAGCTGCTCTACACCCTCACCTTCTGGCTGCTGCTACGGTGCTTTGTGAAGGAGAAGCTGCTGAGGAAGACGCGGGTGCCTGCCGCGCTGCTGGAAGTTGCCGTGGGGGACACAGGTGGGTGAGGTCAGAGGCCGTGAGGCAGTCCCTGTCCCTGGGAGAGGTCAGCTCCCAATCACCATCCCCTCTCCTGGCTGCAGAGCCCGCCCAGACACGCACGCTGCTCCGGAGCCTGGGGGAGCTGGTCACTGGTATCTACGCCAAGTATTGGATCTACGTGTGCGCCGGCATGTTCATCGTGGTCAGCTTCGCCGGCCGCCTCGTGGTCTACAAGATCGTGTACATGTTCCTCTTCCTGCTGTGCCTCACACTCTTCCAGGTGCGGGCGGGATTCGGCAGAGTGGGTGCTACCTCACCTGTGGGGGCGGAGCTAGGCTAATGTTCATGGGAACTTCAGGCCTTTGGGGCCAGCTAAGCACGATGGGGCGCGGTTCTGTGTCGTGAAAGAAGGGCTCTGCCATGGGGGCGGAGCTTAGTGAGGGTGGAACTTAGTGGAGAGGAGGGAGGGGCCAGCGGGGCCAGGGTGAGGGAGTGCTGGGGAAGGGATCCCTGCAGTGGCCCGGGGACCTGGGGAAGCACCGGAACGGGACTGGGGCCGAGGGGGTGTGGCTAAGCTTGAACGGGGCTCAGTGTCGTGGGGGGCGGGCCCAACTCCGCGTATGCCTCACACTTGCGCCCCTTTACCCGCAGGTTTACTACAGCCTGTGGCGGAAGCTGCTCAAGGTGTTCTGGTGGCTCGTGGTGGCCTACACCATGTTGGTGCTGATTGCCGTCTACACCTTCCAGTTCCAGGACTTCCCCGCCTACTGGCGAAATCTCACGGGCTTCACAGATGAGCAGTAAGTAGGCGCGGCTGGCTGAGGGCTGCAAGTCCAGGCACTCACCCTGTGCAGCGGGTAGGGCGGGGACTGTGGGGCCGGGTGGGCGCTGTGCTGACGTGCCCTGCCGCCCCAGGCTGGGGGACCTGGGCCTGGAGCAGTTCAGCGTGTCGGAGCTCTTCTCCAGCATCCTCATCCCTGGCTTCTTCCTGCTCGCCTGCATCCTGCAGCTGCACTACTTCCACCGGCCCTTCATGCAGCTCACCGACCTGGAGCACGTGCCCCCTCCTGGTGCCCGCCGCCCCCGCTGGGCTCGCAGGTATGGCTGCAGTCCCCGGCTGGCGGGGGATTCGGTCCGAGGCCAGAACACCAGCTGACCACCATCAGGACTCTCACACCACTGCTGAGGACCTCTGCATCTGGCCTGGGCTGCAGCCGAAATTTGGTGGGGGTGAGGGGGCAGGCCACGGGTGGGAGTGACTCTCAGCTCTCCAGGCAGGACGTGGTGAGTGAGGCCCCTCTGCTGCAGCAGGAGGAGGAGGATGAAGAGGAGGTGGCCCTTGGGGAGGAGGGACTGAGTGCTGATGGCCCCTGCCAGGTCATGCAGGTCCCAGAAGGTAAGGAGCTGAGGCAGGGTGGGTAGGGGCTGTGGCTGGAGTCTGCTCTGCCACGGGATATATGTAAGTCCCCTCCTCCCCAGACCCTGCCACAACAGGCACAGCCAGCAAGTGGGGGCTGGTGGCCGAGCGGCTGCTGGACCTGGCCGCCAGCTTCTCGGATGTCCTTACCCGCGTGCAGGTGTTCACGCGCCGCCTGCTGGAGCTGCACATCTTCAAGCTGGTGGCACTGTATACAGTCTGGGTGGCCCTGAAGGAGGTGAGTGACACTATCTCACAACTGAGAGGGTCCTTCCTCCCCATCCCACAAACCTCCTAAGAGCCCAGCGCTGCCTGCAGAGCACGGCCCACCCAGCCCTCTGGCTGCCCTCTTCTTCTGCAGGTGTCAGTGATGAACCTGCTGCTAGTGGTGCTGTGGGCCTTTGCTCTCCCCTACCCCCGCTTCCGGCCCATGGCCTCCTGCCTTTCCACTGTGTGGACCTGCATCGTCATCGTGTGCAAGATGCTCTACCAGCTCAAGGTCGTGGACCCCCGGGAGTACTCCAGCAACTGCACTGAGGTACCCAGGCCGTCCCACCCTGCGCCGGCGGCCCTGCACTTGCCTACTCAGATGATCCCTCCTGCAATGCAGGTCCTAGAGCAAGAAGACTCAGGCCCCACAAGTGAAGAGGGAGGGGAGGGAGCTTTCCTCATGGTCCTGCCGCTTCCTGGCTATCTCTGTTTATCTAGCCTGAGCCTGTGACTGTCCTGTTTCCAAAACACCCAGTCCCTTCTGCATTGAGGCAGCTGCAAGGCTGACAGGCCCTGTGACCCTGCCTGGGCAGCTGTTGACCCGACCCAGCCTAGAATTGCAGCTGTGGGGCTGAATCAGGCAGGACCAGTGGCCCCCGTGGCCAGCATCCTGCCTGTATCCTCTGATCCCAGCCTGGGAGCAGATGCTCACACTGACCCTCCCTGCAGCCCCTCCCGAATAGCACCAACTTGTTGGCAGCAGAGATCAACCAGTCCCTGCTGTATCGTGGCCCTGTTGACCCCGCTAACTGGTTCGGGGTGCGGAAAGGTTTCCCCAACCTGGGCTACATCCAGGTGAGTAAAGGGCTGGGCGGCCCAAGTGGGTAACCCCAGATTGGTCCCCAATGACCCCCGACCTGCCACCCTCACAGAACCACCTGCAGATCCTACTGCTGCTGGTGTTCGAGGCTATGGTGTACCGGCGGCAGGAGCACTACCGCAGACAGCACCAGCAGGCGCCGCTGCCAGCCCAGGCTGTGTGCGCTGGTGGCACCCGCCAGCGGCTGGACAGAGACCTGTTCAGCTGTCTCAAGTACTTTGTCAACTTCTTCTTCTACAAATTTGGGCTTGAGGTGAGGTGGGAATTAGGCTGGGAGGTTACCGTCTCAGTGCCAGGGAACTCACCTTCCTGAGCCTCAGTTTCCCTTGAGCATGGCAGAGACATGTCTGGCCACTACAGACCTGCGGAGTGTGAATTTGAGTGGCGGATCTCTTAGCATATACAGCTTGCCTGTGGCCTCTGGCAGGGTGCACTAAATTTGCCCAACACCATGCCATCAGCAGCCCTCTAAGCCTGTGGGCTAGGGCAGCTATGAAGGGCTGCTCCACCCCCACGCCTGTTCTCCATGACTCCCTCTTGTCTACCCAGATTTGCTTCCTGATGGCCGTGAATGTGATTGGGCAGCGCATGAACTTCATGGTCATCCTGCATGGTTGTTGGCTGGTGGCCATCCTCACTCGCCGGCGCCGTGAGGCCATTGCCCGCCTTTGGCCCAACTACTGCCTCTTCCTCACGCTCTTTCTGCTATACCAGTATCTCCTGTGCTTGGGCATGCCCCCAGCTCTGTGCGTTGGTGAGTACCCACCACCTGGATGCCAGCAAGTGCCAGTACCCACATATCCATGGGCACCAGTACCCACGTAGCAGTGAGCTCCAGTGCTCTAGGGTCAGAGAGTACTGGTATCTGTGTGTCAGTGTGTGTCAGTACCTGCTGCATTTGGGCATGCCCCCAGCAGCATGGACCTTGGCCTCGGTTGTACCCACAGCCCCTCTACATCCTGTACTGGTACGTTCTGCAATATCAGCTGTGCCCCTGCCCCACAACGCTTCCCTGTGTCCAGGGACCACTTCCTTTTTATCTGACATCCTTATCCTTAGATGCACCAAACCTTCAGAGAATAGCACAAGAAACACCTGTGTTCTCTCTGCCTGTGAACACCCCAGGCAGGGCTGTCAAACTTGTAGTGCTATTTGGCTAGGGTACATGCTGCAGCACACCCTGACACTCGGGCCAGGGATGCAGCAGGGTTGACCACTTCCGTGACTTCCCAAGTGGCCTTTTGTGTTTTCTCTCATCCTGATAGAGGATTTTTATTATCTGCAGATCCGTGAACTCTGCCTTTACTGAAAGTCATAACCTCTTCCCACACCTGATTGTCTCAGTTCCACCCTGGAGGTCTCTCAGGCCAGCTCTTTCAAATTCTCCATCCAGATTCCTTTGGAGTCAGTTCAACACAGGGCATGCCGACCTTCTGGTGCACTTTTTTTTTAGTATGTATTTGTGATACACAATAATAATAACTTGAGAAATTGGTGCATTTACATTACGCATCTTGATCACTTTTACTTCCCATCCTCATTCCCACCCCATCACCCCCTTTCCCTCTCCACAAAGTCTATCTTCCCACTTTCTTCCATCTTTCTTTTACTTAGTTTACTTTTTTATAGTTTGGGTTTCTCATATTGAAGAAACCAGAAGATACTGATCTTCTGTGTCTGATTCATTTCACTAAGCATGATTGTCTGAGGTACATCCATTTTCCTACAAATGATTCAAATCTATCTTTATAGCAGAGTGGTACTCCACTGTGTGTCTGTACCACAGCTTCCTGATCCATTCATCTGCTGATGGACATGTCAGTTGCTTCCAGGATGCATCTGTTATGAGTTTGGTGCTGTAAAGATTGCTGTGCCTGTGCCTCTCTTGTGTTGTGATTTGAACTCTTTCAGAAAGATACCCAGATGTGTATAGCTGGATCAAATGGGAAATCTTACCAGTTTTTTGAGGAAACTCCATCTGCTTCCCATAACTCTTAGTTTACAGTCCTACCTCTAGGAGGGTTCCTTTTTCCCTCCAAATTTGCTATTGTTTGATACCAGACATTCTTACTGGAGTTAGATGGAACCTAAGAGTTGTTTTGATTTACATTTTTCTAATGGCTAAACATGAACATTTTTTCATTTATTTACTGGCCATTTGGACTTCTGAGAACTGTCTGTTCATTTCAGTTACCCACATTTTTAGTCTTTTTTGGGGGGAGGGGTCTAATTATTTCAGTTCTTTGTATATTCTGGATAATGGTTCTCTGAAAAGTAGCTGGTAAAGATTTTTTTCCCATTTTGTTCATTCTGTCTTCATTTTGTTGAGTGTATTTTTTTTTTTTTTGCTGTTTAGAAGCTTTTTAATTTGATAAAACCCCCAATTGTTGATTCTTGGTGATAATCTTATATGCATTGGGTGTTTTGAAAACCCTTGGCTACACCTACATCTTCCAAGAATTTTGCCTATTTTTCCCAAAAAGTTCAGTGTTTCCACTTCAATGTCTAGGTCTTTGGTCCATTTTTGATTTTGGTACATGGTGAAAGATATGGGTCGAGTTTCATTCTACTGTGACCTGAAAGTATGCAGGGAATGATTTCTCTTCCATTTTATTGATAAGTATATATGTAATACATACTGTTTATGGTGATCTTGAGTGTTCTGTGTATACACATATCATGGCAAATTACAAATCCTCCCCTCCCCCTTTTTGACCCTCCCAACCCTTTTCCCTCCCCACTAGTTCCCACTATTCCTCTCAATTAGTTCTATAAAATGACTGTGATGTGGGTTTCTCATATTAGAGAAATCATTCGATATTTCAGCATCTGCATCTGACTCACTTCACTGAGCACAGTAGTCCAGTAGTCTCAAGTTGCCTCCATTTACCTGTAAAAGCCTCAAACCAATCTGTGTTTACAATCTGTCTTTCTGTTGTAAAATACCGCAATTTATGTATCCATTAGTCTGTTGATGAGTATTTTGGTGTCTTCTAAATTTTAGCTCATTAGGTGTGCTGCTGTGAGCATGAGTATACATGTATCTGTTATGTTTTTAATTTTTTGTTGGAAAAATTCCCAGAAAAGCTATTGCTGGATTGAAGGCGATATTTATTTCCAATCTTTTGAGAGACTCCCATACTGCTTTCCATAGTGGTTGTACCAGTTTACATTCCCACCAACAGTGCAGGAGGGTTCAGTTCCTTTCTCCCCACAGCATCATCAGCACTGACTGCTGTTTTGAGTTCTTGATGTACAGTTCTTTTGTATTTATTTAAGCATGTCTTATGGCCAAAGATATGGTCTATTTTGGAAAAAGTCCCATGTGCTGCTGAGAAAAAGGTATATTCTCTTGATGTAGATGTCTGTTAAATCCATTTATTGCATGGTGTGGTTTAGCTCTGTTATTTCTTTTTTTTTAAATGTGGTTTACCTATTTATACGAGTGGGGTATTGATGTCCCCCAGTATGTTTGTTTTGGTGGCTCATGTCCAGAAGTTTCTGTTTTGTATAACTGAGTGCACCCACACTGGGTGCTTGTATGTAGCAACTCCTGCTTATTTTCAGGTTCCAGTAGCTTGGAGAATCAGTTCCCATTCTTTTACCTTCAGTCTGTGTTCTTCTCTGCAGGTGAAGTGTGTCCCTTGCAGACAACAAATGGTTAGGTTTTGTTTTTTGATCCAGTCTGCCAGCCTGTGTCATTTGATTAGCAAGTTGAGACCATTCACGTTGAGAGTGATTATTGTAAGATGTATACTGAATCCTGTTGTGGCCTTGTTTTTCCAGGGTTGGTTGTTTTTTCCTGTTCTGCTTTTCCTTTTGGTCTTTCCCTTCCTTTGGTGCTGGTTTGTCTCTGTCTCTAAGATGTCCTCAAGTATTTTCTGTAGTGCTGGTCCAGTGGTGGTCAGTTTCTTTAGGATTACTTTGTTGTGAAATTTTTTATTCTTCAATTTTCAGGGATAATGAAACATGCACTTATTCAGACAGACTTAGTAGAATGTCTATCATTATCTTACTGCTTTTAATATTCTTTGTGTTGAATTTCTGAGATTTTGATTATGATATGATAATGTGGAGAGGTTCTTTTCTGGTCAAGATTATTTGGTGTTCTATATGCCTCTTGTACCTGAGTATTAATTTCTTTTCCTAGATTTTGGAAATTTTCAGCCATGATCTCAGTGAATTAATTTTTTTATACCTGTTGGGCTGTCTTCTGCTTTTTCTCTTACACCCATAATTCTGTCTTGGAGTCATCTGGCAGTCATCGTATCCAGCTACTTTGCTCACTTAGTGTTTGGAGTCATCCCAGAATGCAGCATTGAGTTCATCAGTCTTGTCTTCAGAGTCTGATACTCTGTCCTCACAGTGCTCAAGCCAGCTTCTCCAAATTTCAGCTGATTTCTTTTCAGGTTTTCCATCCACTTCTCTACCAAACCATTCCTTCATATCTTGCATTGCCTTTTTTTTTTTTCTTTTTTAACCTCAGCCAGCTTTTTGTGTCCTCTGCAAACTCAGTAAATTTCTTATCCATTAAAACCATTTTTATTTTTTAGTAAATTCCTCATTAAGTTCACTAATCATTTCTTGCATTTGAGTGTGTCTTGTTTGAATTGATTGACCATTTGGTCCACTTGTGTTTTGACTTCCTTCCTATAAATTCCACTATTTCAGGGCCCCTGATTAGCTTCTGGGGGGTCAGGCATTTCTGCATGTGTCCTGTTGCCTTGTCTCCCATATTCTATTGCTGAGGGACTTGAGTCAATGGCATAGCCAAGATGTTTCTCTGAACATGTATGGGCAGGGCAGGGTGAAATCCCCCTAAGTTCTGTGCTAGGACTAGGCAGCAGAGGAGACCTAATAGTTTGTGTCTGTAGCATGTTTGTTCACGCCAGGCCCCTCAGCTAAGCGACCCTGTCTGTTGTGGCTTCCCCCACCCGAGGATGGGGCTATCTGCCCTCTACGGCCTGCTCTCATCATGATCATTCAGGTCGGCAGCCTCTCTCTCCTGTCTTCAACTTTCGCTTGTGTGGGTTTCTTCCTAGGCACTGGTTAAGACTGTCCCCCAGATCTCTGGTGTATGGCCTGCCCATGGCTTTTACACAAAACAGCTCAGACTTGGGCTGATTTCAAAATGTCTCCTGCCTCCATCACTCCCTTTCCTAATAATGCTGCCAAGAGCTGGTCTGCTGAGCTGCAGGGAGGCCCTAGCACAGGAAGCTCACAGTGCATGTGCAGTTCGCACTACCTGCAGGCTCATTTCTGGAGGCCAGGGCTGCTGGCTCTGGGCTTACCTTGGTCTTCAGGTTCTGGCTGCTCAATGTCCTTCCCAGACAGCCGGCGGCTGGGTTGGCATGTTTTTCAGCCTGTAACGCTTCTTCAGAATTTCCAACTTTTCTGTAGCCTCCCAATTCCTGGAGCTGTCCTCTCTCTCCAAGCTAAGTTAAACGGTTGTTTGTTTCATTTTATTTCCTTTCTCAACTTTTTGGACGAGCTTGTGAGGAGCTGCTGGTGAGGACTCCTACTTGGCCACCTCTTGTGTGGAAGTCCTCTCATGGGCTGTTCTGTGAGTTCTGACAAATACGTGGAATTATATGACCTGCAGGAAGAGGTACCTCTCTCGCCATCCCCCAGCCCCCTATTCCCCAATCCCCTCGCTTTGCCTAGTACAGGTCTTCTTAGGAGTGGATTCATCTAGCATGTCACCTCCTTTTGAGATTCATCCCTGTTGACTTAACAGTAGTTCATCCTTTTTTTGTTGTTGTTTTGGTTTTGAACTGGCTATGTAGGACATAGAGTCCCAGGTGGTACAGAGCTGCCCAGTGCCAGCTTCTTACAGAACTTAAGGACAGCACCCAAAACTCACCAAGCAACAGCTCTGTGCTGGACCAGCCAGGAACTAAGACACTCTCTGTGTGGCATCTCCAGGTCCCCTGGTGCCACCCTCCTGTCTAGACCCCCAGGCAGGGTCTGCATTATCTCCTTCTGTTCGTCTTCTCACTGTTGGGATGATGCCCTGTTTTTTTCTTTTCTCTTGTACTCTGAGTCACGCAGGCCATTGTTTGCCAGAGCATTCCTCAGACTGCCATCTTGATGTCCCCTTCGCCTGGGTCACAGACTTGGGCAGCACCGCCATAGGTGTGGTGTCTTCTGCTCAGTCGTGGTCAGCATGTCTCTGAGAGCCATGTGGCCTAGGTAGTGGTGTCTGCGCAGTGCCTCTGAGTGTCACTCGGATTCTCCCCCCGTGATTAATACCTCCTAATCGGAGGAGATGCCTGAAGGCCACAAGGATGCCTTGTTCTTTCTTGAACTCTTGCCCACCACTCTGTGCAGCCACTGGTGGGTCTGGGTTGCAGCAGCTGTTGGCTTGTCTTTTTGAGGGTGGTTTTCTCTTTCCTAATGCTTCTGTCCCTCCTAGCTGGCACTGGCCCCACCAGCCTACTCACTCATTTGTTTGTATGTGTCGTCACGGGGCACTCGTTCTCTCTCTGGCGTTTCACCAGGACCTTCCCGGGCCCTGAGCATGAGGACATGTTGGTACTCCATGCATCCAGCCCGTTGGCTCCCTCTGTGGCCTGCAGTTGGCTTCTGTGGATCCCACTTTCCTTTAGGGCAAGTGAGCACTGAGCTGAGCCCTGACACTCTGCCCTGGTGCCACCACCTCTGGTCTTCCTGACTAGCACTGCTGTCCTTCGAGAAATAAAACTCTGCTTTCCAGAGTTGCTCAGGATAGCTTCTTCCTTGCCAGCTCCTTCTGTGTGTC
Organism: Ctenodactylus gundi; assembly: GCA_004027205.1. Classification (NCBI taxonomy): domain Eukaryota; kingdom Metazoa; phylum Chordata; class Mammalia; order Rodentia; family Ctenodactylidae; genus Ctenodactylus; species Ctenodactylus gundi. The sequence goes on along the minus strand of PVKB01001839.1, from coordinate 281,818 downwards.
ACACATGGCCATTCTCAGATGCACTGGCCAGTATGCCATGTCCTGGTTCCCCTCACCATCCTAGCAACCTGCCTTTAACAGTAAATTTCCCTGTAGTCTTCTTGAACTTTGACAGGCATGTAACATTGAATCTGTCTTCCTCCCCATCTTCCCAAACATGTCCCCTACCCTAATGTCTCACTGCATGCCCCCTCTGCCATCGGCGCTCCAACCCCAGTCACCATTCACCTGCTTTCTGTCTCTACTAGTTTTGCCTTTTCAAGAGTGTCATGTAAGTCGAATTACACATGTAGCTGACTGGATCTTGTAGCTTCTTCATTTAGTAATTAACAATTAAGATTCTTCTAGGAGCCAAGCTTCGTGGCACATACCAGTAATAGAAACACTCTGGGGAGGCGGAGGCAGGAGGACCACAAGTTAGAGCCCTGCCTAGGCAATTTAGTGACTTGGCAGAGACCATGTCTCAAAAAATAAAACAAAAAAGGGAGAGGCCAAGGATTTAGCTCAGCGCCAAGGTCCTGCAATAATCCTCAGTGCTGCAAAAAAAGAAAAATACAGGACATTATATTTGATGACAATAGCTCACTCCAAATGGAACAGGCTCCCCACACACACCTTCTGCCCCACAGCCCACCTGCCCCTGCTCTCTGGCCCAGCACTGGACTCCTCTACTACCCTCTCCCAGCCTGAGCTTAGTGCCCAGTTTTCACTTAAGAATCACACAGCCTAAGGATATATTGTGGTCTCAAGTGTGAGTGCGTGTGATTCTGAAAGTGGGTCAGGGAGAGTGATTCCTGGTGGACACAGAGTCACCTAAGGGAATCACAGGTCTGTGGGCTGCTGGTCACAGATAGGACACCTGGGGCTGCAGGGATACAACCCTTCCTGACATGCCCCTGTACCCACAGACTACCCGTGGCGCTGGAGTCGGGCCATCCCCATGAACTCAGCCCTCATCAAGTGGCTCTACCTACCAGACTTCTTCCGGGCCCCCAACTCCACCAACCTCATCAGTGAGTGCTCCCCTAGGCAATCCACACCCACTGCCACTGGAAGGGACAGCCTCACAGGGGGGCTGGAGTGGCTTCTCACACAGGGCACATGGGGACCCTTGTCCCGAGCCAGCCAAGGGGCCAAACTGCCTGAATCTTGCTAGCCAGGGGGTTTTCTTCTAGGAGTGGACCCCACAGGCACGCATGGGCCTGCACATACATGGAAACATGTCAGGGCTGTGTGCACACCCATCGTCTACACGCCCACATACACCGGTCTGCTAGGTGTGCAGACTGATGGTACCTGGTATGCGGCAAGGCACGTGCAGCACGTGGCAGAAAGATGTGTCTTCAGAGTGTGGCAGGGCCGCGCTTAGCCACACGTGCCCACCTGTTCTGTCCAGCACATGAACCACTGTCACTGGGCAGACATGTGTCTGCTCCTGGCTCCTACACGTGCCATATCCACACACAGGGTGGGTATGCGCCACTGTCACCCTCATGATCTCTGGGCCCAAAGCACAGCAGTTGTGGCAGTGTGCTCTGTGGTCCCCACAGCATCCTGTGTCCTGCAGGTGACTTCCTCCTGCTGCTGTGTGCTTCCCAGCAGTGGCAGGTGTTCTCGGCCGAGCGCACCGAAGAGTGGCAGCGTATGGCTGGCGTCAACACCGACTCCCTAGGGCCACTGCGTGGGGAGCCCAATCCCGTGCCCAACTTTATCCACTGCAGGTAGGTCCCGTGCCTCCACTGCAGGGGGACTCTCCAGTCATGGCCAGGGCCACCTGGGCACCCTGTGACACCCCCACTGCCCGGCAGGTCTTACCTGGACATGCTGAAGGTGGCTGTCTTCCGCCACCTGTTCTGGCTGGTTCTGGTGGTGGTCTTCACCACGGGAGCCACCCGCATCAGCATCTTCGGGCTGGGCTACCTGCTGGCATGCTTCTACCTGCTGCTCTTTGGCACCACCCTGCTGCAGAAGGACACGCGGGCCCGCCTCATGCTATGGGACTGCCTCATCCTCTACAACGTCACCGTCATCATCTCCAAGAACATGCTCTCGGTGGGCCAGCTCCCTGCCCCTGCCCCACCCCTGCCCTGCTGCTCCCTGCAATCCTCCATTGTGCTGACACTCCACCTGCCCCCAGCTCCTGTCCTGCGTCTTTGTGGAGCAGATGCAGACCAGCTTCTGCTGGGTCATCCAGCTCTTCAGCCTCGTGTGCACAGTCAAAGGCTACTACAATCGTGAGTGGGCGTGGCTGGTGGGCTGGGGGCATGCAAAGCTGCCCCTACCTTGGGGCCCGCCCCAGACCCACTCTGGCTTCCACCCCACAGCCAAGGAGATGATGACCAAGGACCAGGACTGCCGGCTGCCCGTGGAGGAGGCTGGTGTCATCTGGGACAGCGTCTGCTTCTTCTTCCTGCTGCTGCAGCGCCGCGTCTTCCTCAGCTACTATTTCCTGCACGTCAGCGCGGACCTGCAGGCCACCGCACTGCAGGCCTCCAGGTCAGCTCTGCCCCTGCCCCTCTGGCCCCAGGACTGGATCTCAGAGAAGTCAAGAGCACCGTCAGAGACTGATGGGCACTCGGGAGGGGCACAGATCCCACTGGTGTTCCAGCCTCATGTATGGCCCCTAGTGGTCCCAGTGGCCTGAGTGTCCTGCCAGCAACAGACCATGACACAGGGTCTAACAGTCCCAGGTCGAGGGCTTTCTCCCTGAAGCTGAGCTTGGCTTAAAGCCACCTTAACCTGCTACCCCAGCGATCTAGGGTCAGGTGAGAAGGCGTCCCTCCTCCCTGTGAGATGCCCACCAGGTATAGGCCACGACATGGTCTTACACTCCCAGGCTGAGGGCTTTCCCCCTGGAGCTGAGCTTGACTTATGGCCAGCTTTACCTGCCACCCCTAAGACCGTAGGGTCAGGTAAGAAGGCATCGTCCCATCCCTGTGAAATGGGAGGTGGCGGGAGTTTCTCACCATGCACAGCTTAGGGCCTGTAGGTGCCCAATGTCCATCAGCCAGTTCTGAGGGCCCCTCTGTGGGCAGGGAGCACGGGCAGCTCGTAGGTGTGAGGTTTCAGGTGTGGGAGGCCCACACAGCTGGAGCTGAACCCTCGGGTCTCACCTCTTCTCTAGGGGCTTCGCCCTATACAACGCAGCCAGCCTCAAGAGCATCGAGTCCCACCGCAAGGCAGAGGAAAAGTCCCTGGCCCAGCTGAAAAGACAGTAGGTGTGCCCCCTGCGAAGGGACCTTGGCCCCTGGCTGGCAGGTGCTCAGAGCCCTCCTCTGCTCTGCCTTGCACAGGATGAAGCGCATCCGCGACAAACAGGAAAAGCACAGGCAGAGCCGCGCAGGCCATGGCCGCCCCCAATCCCTGAGCCTCGAGGACTCTGGCCAGGAGCCAGGTGAGCATGGGCACAGCCTCTAGGACTCTATGTCCAGGCATATGTGTGCCTGCCTGCCTCTGTGCTGCGGAGTGTCCCCTCGGGGGCCCCGCACGTCTGTCCCGTGCCATGTGACACCATCCCCTCTGTCCTGGAGGGCTCTGTGGTGGCCTGTGACATGTGGGCCCTCTGCCCTACCAGGCACATGATACCACACGGCACTCTGTCACTGTGAGGGCTCAGTGTCTGTTTCCGTTCATCTGTGTGTGGCCCCTGTCCCCCACAGTGAGCTGCTCTCCTTGGGCCCCTCACAGCTGCCTCACGCTCACCCTGCCCCTCCACAGGGCCCAGCAGTCCAGGGGGCTCCTCCCCACCACAGAGAGAGTGGTGGCGCCCCTGGTTGGACCATGCCACAGGTACTCCTGCTTCCACCCCCCCATTCACGCCTCTCCTCCCACCCTGCTGCTGCCAGCTCCTGTCCAGTCTAGTCTTGTCCTGCTGCTCTGGCCTTGTCCTGTGCATGCACGCCCCACCTGCTTGCTGGGCCCCACACCGGCAGTCCTGTGGGAAATCCAGGCCATGAGGTTGGGGGAGCTGAGGGGACCTTGCTGGAGAAACAGCTAACCCAAGTCATGGTCTTGCTGGCAGAAGGCCGGCTCTCAGCGTCTCTCTGTTTCCAGTTATCCACTCTGGGGACTACTTCCTGTTTGAGTCAGACAGTGAGGAAGAAGAAGAAACTCTGCCAGAGGACTCTAGACCATCAGCACAGAGTGCCTTCCAGGTAAGGCCCGTGGAACTCTGGGTCTCAGGCGCGGGCAGAATGGGGGTACTGTACCATGACCCAGGGCCTCAGGGTCCAGTTCAGACCTTGGGCAGCTGGGAAAGCAGGTATTCCCTCTCTCTTGATACCAGGGAACTGGGGTGGGGCGTATGCCACCAGCAGCCAGTCTTTCTGCTGCTGCCTCCCCACATCCTAACTTGGACCACGCCACACTCATGGGTGCCGATTGCCTGGCCTGTGGGGTCCTGGATTTCAGTGTAGCGTCCTGGTGCTGAGTGACGAGGACACGTGCGCTGGGCTGCATGCACCGTGTCCTTCCCATAGCCCCTGGAGGCTTCATTTCCAAAGATGACACAGGGAGGCGAAGGTCCTCTGCTGGGCAGCCAGCCAGAGCGGGTGCTAGGACCCACCATCTTCAGGCCTTTCTCTTTCCTGGAAGGGGACCTGGGGGCCAGGGCTAATTGGAATTCCACAGTCAGGGAGGCCAGGTCCTAAGCCAGATGTTTGGCTGGCAGATGGCCTACCAGGCCTGGGTGACTAATGCCCAGATGGTGCTGAGGCAACGGCGGAAGCATGAGCAGGAGCAGGCACGGGTGCCACTGGAGCCCACAGGTGAGTTGCACTCAGGGGCTGCGGTGGGGGGCTGCGGGCTAAGAGATGCTCACCAGTCTTCTCATACCCAGGAGGCAGCTCAAATCAGGAGGCGGAGGCAGGGGAGGCCCTGGAGGACGAGGACGAGGTGGCAGGTGTGTGGGCTGGGGACTTGGGGCCAGCGGCACAGGAGTGCTCTCCTGGCAGCTGCCCCTCCAGTGACCCCTCTCCTACAGGCCGCAGCCACATGATGCAGCGCGTGCTGAGCACTGTGCAGTTCCTCTGGGTGCTGGGCCAGGCCTCGGTGGATGGGCTGACTAGCTGGCTGCTCGCCTTCACAAGACATCACCGCAACATGAGTGATGTGCTGCGTGCAGAGCGCTACCTGCTCACGCAGACACTCCTGCAGGTAAGTCCACCCTGCCCAGCCCCAGGCCATACCCATGACTGCACCTGGGCACTGGCCCCCCGTAATGTCCTCCCCCAGCCCTGAGGCCACCCATGCCACATAGGACACAGAAACACAACGGGACGTGTTGGACCAGCTGTACCAAAGCGAGGCCAAGGCCACGATGCCAAGTTCCCCAGAGACCCGTGATGGACCCAGCGCTGCATCAAGGTAGGTCCAGGCCCGAGAGGGCTGGGGCTGAGCTAGGACCCTCTCTCACAGCTGACTCCTGAGTTCGTGGGAATCAGTGCAGCACCACCCGGACATCCCAGCTCTCGACGGTCCTCTTAAGGCATTCGTCTGTCCTCCTTCCACCCCTCTGTGGGCTCAAGGGCTGGCCACCTCTGACCTATTATCCTTCCACAGTGGGCTGGGAGCTGAGGAGCCCGTAAGCAGCATGACGGATGACACCAGCAGCCCCCTGAGCACAGGCTACAACACACGCAGTGGCAGCGAGGAGATTGTCCCTGATGACAGGGACCTGGAGGCTGGGGCTTCCCACCACGGCTCCCAGGAGCCTCTGGGCAGCAATCGCATGCAGATGCGCACAGCCAGCGAGCTGCTGAGCCTTAGGTACAGCGTCGGAGAGCCAGGCAGGGTGGCTGGCGTGGAACCCCTCCATCATGGTGGTGCACACTTGGCCTGGGTGTCCGGTAGTGGCCCCAGGCACCCCCAAGCTCACCTGGTCCCCCTGTAGGTGCAGGCCAATTCAGGAGTTGGAGGACGCCACCAACTTCGAGGCCCAGCAAGGCCGTGTGCTGAAGCTGCTGCAGGCCGTGTACCAGTGTGTGGCTGCCCACTCGGAGCTGCTCTGCTACTTCATCATCATCCTCAACCACATGGTCACGGCCTCAGCGACCTCCCTGGTGCTGCCCGTGCTGGTCTTCCTGTGGGCCATGCTGTCCATCCCCAGGCCCAGCAAGCGCTTCTGGATGACTGCCATCATCTTCACGGAGGTGGGCAAGGGGGGCTGGGCCCATGGCGCCCCCAGCTGACAGGTCACCATGGTCACCCCGTCAGAACTGATTTACCCACGGCCCACGCAGCCCCTCTCCGACCTTCCTTGCAGGTCACTGTGGTCACCAAGTACCTATTCCAGTTCGGCTTCTTCCCCTGGAACAGCCACGTGGTGCTACGGCGCTATGAGAACAAGCCCTACTTCCCGCCACGCATCCTCGGGCTGGAGAAGACAGACAGCTACATCAAGTACGACCTTGTACAGCTCATGACACTCTTCTTCCACCGCTCCCAGCTGCTGGTGAGCACCTCGTACCTGCGGGAGGGTGGACGCAGGGCCCAGCAGGGACACGGCCATCCACTGGTCTCATGCTGCCCCTGCAGTGCTACGGCCTCTGGGACCACGAGGATGACCAGCTCTCCAAGGAGGATCACAGGAGCAGTGACAAGGGCCAGGACACCATGGATGAGAACGAAGCTGACACAGGGCATCAGGAGGAACCAGGGGTAGTTGGGGGCACCACCCCGAGCCAAATCCAGGTGGAAGCAAGGGACGAGCCCATGGATGGGACTCCACAGCACCAAGTGGACCTCAAGCCCCCGGACGTGAAGCGTATCAGCCTGCGCTTTAGGAGGAAAAAGGAGAGTCCGGCCCCCAAAGGAACAGCGGTCTTGGGTAAATCAGTTCTGACTTGTAGCCTCCAGGCCTGCGGGTGCTTACAGAGCAGCTCCGGACCCAGCCATGTTCTTTCAGTGGTGGTGGAGGAGGAGGGCAGCCCATCAGTCACAGGTGACCAGGCCCAGTGTGGGCACTGCCTGTATTCCAAGGCAGCACTTAAGGTGTGGATTCCCAAAAAGGGAATGTGGCTGCTACCGCTGTCAACAGCTAGAGGGTGCTGGCTGTAGGGCCTGCACGGTCTGTGGATCTGGAGGCCCCTCTGCTGCCCACCTGCTGATAGCCACCACTAGGTTGTCACTGAGCTGGCCTGCTGGTCTGCAGGGTGCAGCAACTCTAGCCCTCCCAGTTGGTCAGAAGCCAGGCCAAGGTGGGCTCGGTCAGCAGCTTCTCCCCCACAGGAGCTGAGGATGGGGAGCAGGAAGAGGCATCTGAGAAAAAGAGGTCAAGTCGCTGCAAAGAGAGGATGAAGGCAGCTGGGCGCCAGCTTCAGGGCTTCTGCCTGTCTCTGTGAGTTACCCTGGCCCAGGGGAAGCCATGGGTAAGGGGGGAGACTCTGGGGCCAATCAGTAACCGCACTTTGTACCCCCCACCCCACCCCACTGCCTACAGTGCCCAGAGTGTTTACCGGCCCCTGCGGCAGTTCTTCCACGACATCCTGCACACCAAGTACCGCGCGGCCACAGACGTCTATGCGCTCATGTTCCTGGCTGACGTCGTGGACTTCATCGTCATCATCTTTGGCTTCTGGGCCTTTGGGGTGAGCCAGGCGGGGCTGCACCGGGGGTGCAGCTCTGGGGTCACTAGGCCAGCTGCAGCTCCCTGACCTGTGCCCTCCGCTGCAGAAGCACTCGGCGGCCACAGATATCACATCATCACTGTCAGACGACCAGGTCCCCGAGGCCTTCCTGGTCATGCTGCTGATCCAGTTCAGTACCATGGTCATTGACCGTGCCCTCTACCTGCGCAAGACCGTGCTGGGCAAGCTGGCCTTCCAGGTGGTCCTGGTGTTGGCCATCCACCTCTGGATGTTCTTCATCCTGCCAGCTGTCACTGAGAGGTGGGCACCAAGCACCCCTGGGAACCTTACCTCACCTGTGCACTCACTGTGATGGCTATGCCAGATCTGGCCTGGACACTTGGGACACTCCTGCTAATGGGTCCCTGGCATTGCCATCCCACACCAGGATGTTCAGCCAAAACGCAGTGGCCCAGCTGTGGTACTTTGTGAAGTGCATCTACTTTGCCCTGTCCGCCTACCAGATCCGCTGTGGCTATCCAACACGCATCCTTGGGAACTTCCTCACCAAGAAGTACAACCACCTGAACCTCTTTCTCTTCCAGGGGTGAGTGGCATATGCCCTGGGGGTCTGGAGCAGGTGGCAGTTAGGCAAGCTGCCTGTACAGCTGTAGTCAGAGCCCTACAAGACCTCGGCCTTTCAGGTTCCGGCTGGTGCCCTTCCTGGTGGAGCTACGGGCGGTCATGGACTGGGTGTGGACCGACACCACGTTGTCCCTGTCCAACTGGATGTGCGTGGAGGACATCTACGCCAATATCTTCATCATCAAATGCAGCCGAGAGACAGAAAAGGTACAGTGTCCAGGGAGGGCATCCAATGGGCACTACCTCCCCAAGAGCTCACAGCCAGGAGGCCAGGAAGCAACTGCAGGTACGAAGAAGCTGAGGTGGGTTCCTCTTACAGGGACAGAAGGGAGGAAAAGGTACAGACCAGATGCACTGTCTGCTGTTTCTGACCTTTAATGAGACTTACTCATTTAAAGTACACAAGTGAGTAGTGTTTAGTAATTAGATACCACTACAGTCAACCTGGGGACATTTCTATCATCCCAAAAAGCAGCCCTGTCTGTCTCCCTGTGCGTGACTGCTCATTTCCCTCCACAGCCCCTGGCAAGCTCGTATCTCTGTAGCTGCCAGTGACAATACCTGAGACAGAATCACACGCTTGCCCTTTGGTATCTGGCTGCCGCCATACCGCAGCCTTCTTTTTCCCTCTTCAGGTTTGAAGACTACATCCTCAAACCTTTTTTATCTTTGAGACATGGTCTAAGATCCCACGCTGGGCTTGGGCTAGTGATCTTTCTGCCTCAGCCTTCCAGAGGACTATGGTTATCAGCATGCACCACCATGCCAGGATGTCACATTGTAGTGAGTGGATGTGGTGGAATACTCTGCTGAAGGCAGAAACCCAACGCAACTGTCATGCGCGTTATCTGCCCATCCCTGTTGATGCTCCGTTTCCACCTCTGCCTACTGCAGGTAGCACTGTCAGCAGCTACAGAGGGTGTGAATATACTTTTGATTCTCTGGGTGTCCACCTACAAGGGGAACCACTGGCTCAGGAGTCACGTGGCTAATTTTTGGAGGAGCGGCTCACTTGTCAAGCAGCCACACCACCATTCCACTCACAATGGCAGTACGAGGCTGTATATAGCCCCTCCTGCCTTAGCCTCCACGCAGCCGAGATTACAGGCATCACCACTGGCGTGGCTACCACATACATTCTCACCAGCAGTTCCAGTTCCTCCTTCATCCCAGTGCTGCTACCGGGAGCTGCTTGCCTGTCTCCTCCAGGGATCATCTTACCACCGGGCACCCTGTGCACTCTGCTCCCCACATCCTTACCAGACACACCCTTATCAGACTCTCCATCTTTGCACTGCTTCTCCTTTCTTGGTGTCTTCTGGGGCAGAAGTCACCCTTGAAAATATCTAGCTCGCTCTATTTCTCTCTGTTGCTTGTTTGTAGTGTTGTATCTGAGAGTCCTTAGCCAAACCCAAATTCAGGAGGTTCATCTGTCCTCTTGAGATTTCTGTTCTTGCTTCAAGCTCTGGGACCCATTGCTCTCATTTCTGTATGTGCAGCACAGATGTCCCAAGCCAGGGATGTTCCTACGGGACAGTACTGGCACCTTGTCTGGCACCAGACAACCCTGAACAAGGGCTGAACTCTGGCCTTCGGGTCTCTTTACCAACCTATGTGGGTCTGCTTCCACCAACACTGCAGGGCTGACTGCTGCAGCTTTGTGCTAATGTCAGGCCGAGGTCGAGAGATGGTGACCTGTGTGTCCTCCCCCAGAAATACCCACAGCCCAAGGGGCAGAAGAAAAAGAAGATCGTCAAATACGGCATGGGCGGGCTCATCATCCTCTTCCTCATCGCCATCATCTGGTTCCCGCTGCTCTTCATGTCCCTGGTGCGCTCGGTGGTGGGGGTCGTCAACCAGCCCATCGATGTCACGGTCACCCTCAAGCTAGGGGGCTATGAGGTGAGTAGCCCCTGGCCCCATATGTGCCCCACCAGGGAAGCAGGGGGCGGCGGCGCTGTGCCCCTCCCCTGCTCACCATGTCCCACCCCAGCCCCTGTTCACCATGAGCGCCCAGCAGCCGTCCATTGTGCCCTTCACACCTGAGGCCTATGAGGACCTGTCCCGGCAGTTTGACCCCAACCCGGTGAGTGGCCCAAACTCACCCCGGAGGGAGAGGACAACCCGATGGGGTGGGGGTGGCTGGACCCCCTATTAACATGTGCATTGCCCCAGCTGGCCATGCAGTTCATCAGTCAGTACAGCCCCGAGGACATTGTCACCGCCCAGATTGAGGGCAGCTCTGGGGCACTATGGCGCATCAGCCCCCCCAGCCGGGCCCAGATGAAGCGGGAACTATACAATGGCACAGCGGACATCACCCTACGCTTCACATGGAACTTCCAGAGGTGAGTCCTGGGCACTGGAGGTAGAAGGGTGGCTGGAGACATGTCCATAGTGGGTCATGCTCTGCCCACCCCACACCCCCAGGGACCTGGCCAAGGGCAGTACTGTTGAGTACACCAATGAGAAACACACCTTGGAGCTAGCCCCCAACAGCACAGAACGGAGACAGCTGGCCCGCCTGCTTGAGGGCACGTCAGACCAGTCTGTGTGAGTGGTGATGTGGTTGGTGGGTAGGTGGCTGGGGGCAGGAGGCTGAACTGGATCTGATCCCCTTGCTTCTCTCCCCAGGGTCATCCCCCACCTCTTCCCCAAGTATATCCGTGCCCCCAATGGGCCTGAGGCCAGCCCTGTGAAGCAGCTGCAGCCCAGTAAGTATGGGGAAACAGGCCTGGGCCTCGGCCCAAGGGCTGAGGTGGTGGCTAAGGATTCTGAACTTCCCCTGGCTCTCATCCAGATGAGGAGGCCGACTACCTTGGTGTGCGCATCCAACTGCGGAGGGAGCAGGTGGGCTCCGGGGCTGCAGGCTTCTTAGAGTGGTGGGTCATCGAGCTACAGGACTGCCATGCCAACTGCAACCTGCTTCCCATGGTCATCTTCAGCGATAAGGTCAGCCCACCCAGCCTGGGCTTCCTGGCTGGCTATGGGTAAGTGTTGGGTTGGGGTACACTCTGTGGTCTGGGTGGGGCCCAGTTGTGGCCCAGCCTGACCAGCTCTGTACGGCAGCATCATGGGGCTGTATGTGTCCATCGTGCTGGTCATCGGTAAGTTCGTCCGTGGCTTCTTCAGCGAGATCTCACACTCCATCATGTTCGAGGAGCTGCCCTGCGTGGACCGCATCCTCAAGCTGTGCCAGGACATCTTCCTAGTGCGGGAAACACGGGAGCTGGAACTGGAGGAGGAGCTGTATGCCAAGCTCATCTTCCTGTACCGCTCGCCCGAGACCATGATCAAGTGGACGAGAGAGAAGGAATAGGAGCCAGGCTCCTGGCACCGGGAATGAAGGAGCCGCCTGCAGGCAGCACAGCGTGGGGCAGATGGTGCTCCTTGGTCCAGGGCAGCAGCCTCCACGGCCACCTGCAGGACCTGTCTTCCCTGGCCCACCCGACTCTGATGCTGCTATCAGAAGAATGCTGTGTCACCCTTGTGGACCCAACACCACCCAAGGCTGGCCACCCTGGGCCGGGGACCTGTTCCCACAACCCAACGCGTACTGTAGTTTTCTAATTAAAACTTTTTATTTATACAAATGAACAATCACCGCCAGCCCTTGCCTCCTCGCCTCGCTGCTCCTGTGCAAATGGCTTGCCCACGGGGCCTGGAGAGCGCGTCCCTGGCTCAGCTCTCACCAGGCTCTGCTTCGCTGTCGCTGTCCTCGATCAGGTACTCCTGGATCTCCTGCATGACCCCGGCCCTGTGGGGAACACGTGTGGGAACTAGCCCTCAGGCAGCCCACCCACAAGGGGCCCCAACAGGCAAGCGTGGTACCTCTGACGGCGAAGCTGGGCCTCGGCCAGGATGTAGGAGGGCAAGGGCTCCAGAGAGGGCTGCAACAAAAGCCACCGTGAGTGAGGGAGCACACAGCCCCTGCTGCCAGGGCGGGGAGGTCAGCGTCTGCTCACCAGGTCCTTCATGTTAACCCGGCAGCCGTAGCACAGCTGCTCCATGACGTGAGCCTGGGCATCTTCCCTGGGGAAGCAGAGCTGGACCTAAGTACCTGCTTTCTGTGGCCCAGTCCCGGAGTGTGGTTCCTGTCCCCACTCCACTCCCTGGCAGGACTCACCTCCCACAGGAAACCTGGCAGCAGTTGAGGGCCTGGCCTCCACCTTTGGTGCAGCAGGACCCGGTGGGCATCCCAGCCTTGAGGGTGGCTGATGGTATCTGGGACAGTAGTGAGGTCTGAGCCCCAAAAGCTGTTGCACTATCTGCAAGCAGAGATGGACTAAGGGGACCCTGGGCTGAACCCCAACGCCAGCCCCAGGAACCACAAGAAGGCCCAACCAACACAAACCAGCAGAGTCGATGTCCAGTGTGCACATGCACAGGAGGCAGTGGGAGTACTGAGAACTGGCAGCACTGCCCTCCCGTGGGGCCTTGACCAGCTTCTCACTTGTCCTGGGGAAAGGGGGGACAGTCACCAGGGCGCCATCTGCCAGAGTCCTGTTCCTTCCAGCCCCCTGCTGGCACACACACCTGTACACAGTGCTGACTGTAGAGGGGAACTGGGCCTGCAGCTTGAGCACAAAGGCCTCCACCAGCCGGTGCATACTGGCCTTCTCAGGGGCCTGTGGGCAAGCAGAAAGCGGCTGCTAGAATGTCTCATGCAGGGGGTGGCCCCTGCTGAGAGACCAGGAAGAAGACCCACTTGAGAATGAAGGCCTCCACCAGCTGGTACAAACTGGCCATCTTAGGGGCCTGTGGACAAGGGAGGGCGGCTGCTGGAGGGTCGGTGGATGCAGGGAATGACCCTGCCAGAGGGAGCAGCAGGACCCGCTTCCAAAGCATGCCCGACAAGGATTACCCTTCTACCCTACTGTCTCCCTTGGGGGTGGAGGGCCACTACCTATCTTCCATCTGAGTCACCTCCTAAAGCACTAGCCGGCCCCTCCAGGGCACAGAGTGTGCCCAGGGGAAACTGCTCCTAGCACTCTGAGAGGAAGGCCTGCTGGGATCCAGAAGTGCACGCACAAGTGGTCAATCAGAGTCCTGACTATGCTGGTAACCTCCAACCCTGTGCTGAGGGGAAGCTGACCCACCTTGGTGTCCAGGGCTGGCGTGAAGACCGAGGGGACAGCAAACAGGTGGTTATAGAAAGCCACCTCCTTCAGCGTGTGGTCCCGCATGGGCCGTACCACCACCACGTCCCCATGTCGCTCATCTGAAAAGCCCTGGGGGAAGGGGCTATAAGACCGAGGTCCCAACGGCAGACCCAGCCCCTGGCAGCTGGGGAGAAGTCTCTGGCCCCTGTATGTGGAAGGTACCAGGACAACCACAGGTGCTAATTCCAAGTGAAGGGGGCCAAGGGCGCTCAGGTAGGAAGGCCCTACCCATAGAGGTGCAGTAGGAGAGGCCCAGTACTTGGGTGGAGATGGGGAAGACCTGGGTACCAGGGTAGAGGTGGTCAGATCAGGATGCAGGTGGGGAGGGCCCTGCATACCGTGTCCCAGGCAAGAAAGGCGCCTCGCCCCAGGGCCAGGTTGGTTAAGAGCTTGATGGCCAGGCGAGTGCAGCTCTCTCCCGTCATAACCTTGGAGTAGCCGTGGGCTCGGGCCACGTGCAGTATCAGGTGGCTCCTGTGAGGCAGAGGCAGAGCTGCAGAGGGCCAAGGGTTATATAAGGCATGGTTGGGATCAGGGACCACAGGGCCTGGCTTACCGCAGGGTCTGCAGGAGCTCCTCCTTGGTCGTCAGGGTCCTCACAGAGCCAAACAGCCTGGTCAGGGCCTCAGTCTGGGCAGCAGTGGGGGACCCAGCCAGGCTCAAGGGACCACAGGGGTCCTGGTCACAAGACTGGGCTAACCCCTTCTCACTCTGAGCCAGGCTGGAGCTGTCCTCGGTCCCCAGCACACACTGCTGCTGGAGGAAGCTGTCCACAGCTGCTTTGTAAGACCCCTCATCCCCTGTCGACTCCTGGGGAGGGCACCGCAGCACCGACGGTGGCAGGCTGAACACCTTCCAGGACACAGAAGGGTTGTAAGGCCCAAGCTGGTTGGCAAGCATATGGCCTGCGGGCATCCCCAAAGCTCAACTCCCAGGCCCACCCACCTCCTACCCACCTCCTCTAAGGAGACGGCATGCCAGGGGAAGCCAGTGGTCTGCAGGACCTGCTTCACCTTGGCCAGGGTCTTTACTCTGTCCTCTGGGCTCTGGCCACAGGCTGCTCCCTCTGCAAAGCCCAGCAGGAAGGAGACTCAGAGTGACAGAGGAAAAGGCCTGACTGGAGCAGAGGAGAGGCCACCTCTACCAGGGTGTCCTTGAGGCTGCGTCCTAGAGGCAGCAGTGACTCCAAGCATGGCAGATGCCAACAGTTTTCCTCCAAAGGTGCTTTTCAGAGTGGGCAGTGAGATCCCCCTAGTGGCTAGACATGCGACCCCAGCCCTCATGGCCAGCCCTGCTCAGCCCCTGGACCTCAGGATGGGACAACGTAGATGCCCCTATGACGCCCCTCATCCCCAGGCAGCCTGAGACTGCAGGAAGCAGGTCCACTGGTGCAATGTCCCCATCAGGCCCCAGTATGGGGACGACACCAGTTCTTCTGGACAAGCCCCACCTCAGGTTGGGCAGGGCCTGCTCCAAGTGCCTGGGCCCAGAAGGAGGGACAGCTGCTCGTACCATCCACATAGACGATCCCTGGCACAAAGCGCAGCCTTTTAGCAGAATCCTGACTCAGGCCCTATGAGGAGACATGTCGGGGACTCAGAAGCTGGCCCTAAGTCACAGGACATTTTCCAGCAGAAACCACTCCTCTGGATCGCAGGCCCCTTCCTCTTAGAGCAGGCAGCCCAACTTAAAAGAGTGGCCACTGGTCTTTCCTCCTGCCTGTACAACAGCCCACGTGCAGGGACTTCAGAACTCTCCTGCACCAGTCTGTCCCACACAAGCAGCTAGTCCAGAAGGGCCACTGTGCTACTTACTGGGCACCTGAGGTCACTCAGCATTCCTGTGCACAGCAGCAGAACTGACAATGCACCTGAGTCAAGGACACAGCCAGACACATGGCCTGGAGTAGGCCTACCTCACTACCATGGGCAGTGAGGGGGAGCATGAAGTTGGAGAAACAACCACAGAAGCTACCCTCCTTTTTTAGTGGACAAAGCCAACTGGCCTAAGGTGTGGCAGACTTCAGGGAAGAGGCTGACACATGTGCCGCACAGTGTAGATCCCCTCTCAGGCCCACTGACCCCCCCGCCCCCCAAGGGCCACTGTCCACTCCCAGATCCTCTAGTCTACCTCCTACTGGCTCCCTGCCCCTCCTTGTGCCAAGGACCTTCAGGCCTCCAGTTCCCCTGGGTGACCCAACCTATCCTAGAGGCTCCTGGGTTTGCAGCCCAAGACCCCTACTCTGTCTGCTTCCTCCTGCATGTGTCACCCTCTATCCAGACCACTTTTTTTCCCATCTCCTGGTAAAAAGCCTTCCACCCACCATTTGCCCACAAGACACTCTTGGCTGAACTGTAAGACTGATCTAACAATGACACTGCTGGGCAGGCAAGTGGTCAGAGCTACCCAGGGCACAGCTCAGTACCCCTGCTGAGGCTTCTGGTTTGTACACCCACTAAACATCTGAGAACCACTTTGGTGTCTGGGGGTTTGTGCCACTCCCCATAGTGACAGCTGAGGAGAGAGGCTCTCCCCTCAGCTCGGCCCAGCAACCTGGACATACCTCAAGGACCTGCCAGACCATGGAGCTGGATGAAGCCCCACCAGACCATGCCAGGAGTACCTGGGGAAGGAGAAATACCAATGAGGGCACAAGCCTTCATCATAATTGTATCCACTCCCACCTCGCAGAGAGCCCCAGATACCAGCCCACCCCCCATGCCCGGGGACAGCAGGCGGGCTGCAGGGGCACATGCTGTCTGTGGGAGAGTGTCTACCTTCTCGCCAGGAAAGATGAGTCGGTTCTTCCCCAGCATGGCTCTGAATTTATGGACATAGAAGGCCTTGAAGCAGTCCCTGCAACATAGGTGCCCCGCTGGGTTACCCTGCCACAGGGAAGCTCTGCCAGGCCTGGGAGAGGGACTCACTCAGGACATCTCTGCTCACAAGTTCCCACCCAGTCCGTGCCAAATGTAAGAGCCACATGCCATGCCCACAGGTGCTCAGGAAGGGCCCAGCTGGTAGAAAGGGTGGACTCAGGCCAGATGAGGATAACACCATCCTGATTCTCATTAAAAAAGAAAAATGCTGGGCACCTTCTGGGAACCCCACTCCCACCCCAGGCAGCAACACTGTTCTTGGATGAGGAGGAGCTAGGCTGCCAGATCTGCCCACCAGAGACCAGCGTGCCAGGCCCACCTGGGCAGAACTGGCCAACGCAGAGGTCTAGGGCCCTCAAACCTACAGAATGGGAACTTTCAGATGCTGTCTGGGATGCTGCTGGATCCTTAGTAAACATCTCAAGTGTTCTTCTGTAAGAAGTTCTCAGCCCAGCTGCATATTACAAGTATGCAGACCAAATGAGTCAGAATTTTTAGAGGGGAGGCATCGGAATCTCCATTTTCAAAGCTTTCCTGGGTGTTGAGGACAAACAGGATTTGCCTAGACTGTACAAGGCCCTGAGTTCAAATTTCATACTACACACAAAAACAGGGGGGAATAAAAGGCTGTTCTGGTAGCAAATCAGGGTTAAAAGCCACTCCAGTACAAAGAGGAGCAGCGATGCTGGGCACACTGGTAACTTCAGGACTCCAGAGGCAGAGGCAGGAGAATTACAAGTTTGGGTCCAGCCTAACCAACTTAGCAAGACCTTGTCTCTAAATTTTAAAGTTAGGCCCAGTAGTAGTACAGGCCTGTAATTCCAGCACCCTAGAAGGTTAAGTCAGGAGGATCACAAGTTTGAGTGTAGCCTGAGCAACTTAGCAAGACTGTGTCTCAAAATAAAAAAAAGCTGGGTATGTAAATCAGTGAAAAGGCCCTGGTCTTGATCCTCAATAACACAAAAATTTTAAGCAAATAAAAAGCACTGGGGATGTAGGCCAGTGCAAAGGCCCTGGTTCCATCCCCAGTACCACAAAAAAGGAGGGGTGGGAAGCAATCCACTAATAGCTGCCCTGTTGCAGCTGCTTTCTTCCTGGCAGACACCCCATTGTCCTCAGTAACCCCGCCTGGCGCTGGCAGGGCACACACACCCCCATGGCTCCTTCACAGACAGTAGAGCCATTCCATATGTAAAGGTCCAGAGTCTCCAGGAAGCCAGTGAGTGCCAAGCTGGACCCAAGAAGTGACTGCCCAGGAAGCAGCTCGGTGTGTCCGGTCATCACTGAGGAAATCCGGTAGTGTCCTGCTTCACCAGGAAGGAGCCAGGAGGGGCGGTTCACATGGCTCTGTTATGTCTATGCGCCCCACACACATGCCTAGCCTTGCTCGAAAGTACCAGACAGCTGGTTGGCTCTGGGCCCTGAGGGCCACAGGCTTTGCCTATAGCTGGAGGTGGGGGAGGCTTCTCGACTCTCTTTGAGTTTCCAAACAGCCAGGCTGGGGGGCATTTTCAGATGCTCCTAGCTGGCTAAAGCAGCATGTGCCTTGCTAAAAGTCCTACTTACTGTGACACACCTCATCCTCCAAATCTGCTGGATTCCCAAAAGGTGGCAAGAGATGAGGTGTCTGGACAACAATCTCCTCAGCTGCTCCTTACCCCAGTGTCTTTTTTGTTTTTTTGAGACAGGGTCTCGCTCTATAGTCAGGGCTGGTCCTGAACTCGGTGAGTAGGCAAGGCTGGCCTCGAACACTCATGGCAATCCTCCTGTCTCAACCTGCCGAGTGCTGGGATGACAGTTGTAAACCACCATGCCCAGCTTATGTGGTGCTGCTGGGTAATAAAACTCAGTGACTTGTGCTGGCTAGACAAGCACTTCAGCCGATGTGCTATTCCTTTAGCCCTCCTCCGGTGTCTTTTTTAGACTATTTAAGAAAGCAAAGTCCAAAATTCCTGGAGACCAACTTAAAAATGTGAGGCAAAAAGGGCTGGGGAATTAGCTCTGTGAAGGCCCTAGGTTTAATCCCCAATACCAGGAAAAAAAAAAAAAAAAAAACCTGGAACATTCCCATGTCTTGGGCCCTCTGGAAATGTCCCTTGCTTCTGTCCAGACCTGGGAGGAGGCTGGAGCTATCCTTCCAAGCCTGCCCTCCCACAGACAGAGCTGGCATCTCCTGAGGTAAACAACGTCACGCAGAGCACCTGCCTGAGCTCTCAGGGGACTGTGAGCTGCCCCGAGACGTATTCCGCTGCCCCGAAATACCCGTCCCTCTCACGACGTACCCCCACCCTCACCGCACGCTCCCTCAGAACCTTTCCCGCCCCAGAACTATCAACAGATCATGGAGACTGCTTCTGACACTTCGCACCGCCACGTCAACACGGCGGGGGGAGCAACACAAGCGGCAGGTATGGAGTGGCAGTTTTTAAACGCCGGCGGGCGGAGCACTCCGGCCTCACCTGCAGAAGGCATCTCCCGCTCGGATCACCACCACCGGCGCGCCTTCCTCGCACTTCACGCACTTCTGCTCACGGCTTTGGGGAGACGACGGGACAGGAGTCAGAGCGCACGCGTCGCGTTTCCCCACCCGCAGTGGGCTCTGGGGAGACCGTGTCCTGCTCCCCACCCGGAGCCGGGCCACAGGAAGGCACCGGGTACACCAGCCGGGGTCCGTATTCTGTCATCTACGTGGCAACGCAAAGACAGCGTACCCGGGAAGAAGGGCCTAGAAAAGCCGGTACGTGGGCACAGGGGCTCCGTGCTCGCTCTCTCGAGCCGAGACAGAACTTTCCCGTGTGGCCCAGGGACAGGTCGAGGAGTACGGACAGACTAGGGGCCCTCGAGGGCGGCGCGAGTCGCAGGCGGAGCCGACGGAGCTCACGCCGCCCGGCTCGCCGAAGCTCCTACCCGGGCCTGGGCGCCGGCGCGGTCCCCCGCAGGAGCGGCTCCGAGCCGCGCTCGCCTGCCTCGCACATGGCTGAGCCGGCCCAGCCGCTGCCGCTGGCGGCGGAGCGCAAGGCGCATCTGATGACGCCGTGACGCCGGCGCGGTGGTGACGTCAGGCGAGGGGGCCGGCACGTAGTGACGTCAGCGCGGCGCCGTGGCGGCGGTGACGCGCGGGCCGGGCCGGCCAGGTCGGGGGGCGGCGGCGGTGTCCTGGCCTGGAATGGCAATGTTCCGCAGCTTGGTGGCCTCTGCTCAGCAGCGGCAGCCGCCGGCCGGGCCCGCGGGCGGCGACAGCGGCCTGGAGGCGCAGTACAGCTGCCCCATCTGCCTAGAAGTGTACTACCGGCCGGTGGCCATCGGCAGCTGCGGGCACACGTGAGAGCGCGCGCAGGGGCCGCGGCGGGGGGAGCGGTCCGGGTCGGGACCGGGGCGCGTGGGAGGGGGCCTGCTTGGCGCTCGACCCCTGTCCTTGGACGCGGGGACGACCTGCAGCCCGGTGGGCTCGGGGCCGCAGACGCGACTGTGCGCTGGACGCGGGGCTTGCGGTGTAGGCACTGGACGGGCAACTTTGAATAAATGACTTGCGGCGTTGCTGTCCCGGCCAGCTCTCTGCTCTTTTTGGTTACAGAGGAAAGGAGTTCCCTAAAGTTAGGGGAGGGGCGTGTGGTGCGTCCGGTACTGGTTTGCTTTGAAGAAAGACTTGGGTCACTCTGAGCCTCGGAGCAGCCAGGTTGTGACCACACAAAAGCAACTTGCAGGGGCTTCCAGCCACAGTCCCTGAGGGTATTCCAGGGACAACTTAAAGTGCAAGTCGCTCTCGTCTCCGCGGGGAGCCGTACCCAAGCTCCAGCCGGGGGTTGGGAAGGAGCCAAGATCAGCGCGTCTGTCCCCAGACCCCTTCTAAGTGCTGCATAATCTCGCCCTGGAGCGAGATTGGCAGGGTGAGGAGAGGGCCCGACGGCCTCCCACCGAGTGTGGCCACGCTGCTGCTGAGGAAGTAGGGCTCCTGCACCAGCGGGAAGTTGGGCAAGGTGCACCCAGGCTAGTTGGTAGGAGACCCCAGAACATGTTGCAAACAAAGGCAGCTGACTTTGGAGGCTCCTGGTGAGAAGGGAACTGACACTGCTGGGTGGGCGTGAGTCTGCCTGTCATCTGGGGCTGGCGACAATGGTGGCAGGATCCAGGGAGGCTCTCGCTTTCCCTGCCCTGATTCAGGAGGCACAGGCACCTGCTCACCCTGGAGAGCTCTACTGATCTTGTAGGGGTGCTGCTCC
This sequence comes from Ctenodactylus gundi, assembly GCA_004027205.1. Taxonomy (NCBI): domain Eukaryota; kingdom Metazoa; phylum Chordata; class Mammalia; order Rodentia; family Ctenodactylidae; genus Ctenodactylus; species Ctenodactylus gundi. Next base: position 261,347 of record PVKB01001839.1, on the reverse strand, counting down.
TACTCAGTCTCTCTCTGCTGTGACATTTTGGCAGGGCAGCCTCTGATCAGGACTTACTTCTGTGCGCACACACCAGTGGGTGTCTTAAGGTGTCTTCTGTATCTTCCAGCCCAGGATTGAGGAGCTGTGAGGCACGTCTGGGCCTTTTTTTTTTTTTTTTTTTTTTTTTTTTTTTTTTAAGAAAGCCTCCCATTAGCTTAAGGTGGTGACCCCTTGACACCAGCACTTTCGGCCCAACATCAGCTATTGCATTTTTGGAATGCTAATCTGATCTGTGCAAATCAGTATTTCCCTTTTTAACCAAATAAGTTTTTCTTAACATGTGGTCTGCCCAACGGGACACAGGACTCCAGGGGATTGAAAAATACTTTTCCCTAAGCACTTCGTATTGCTGTACCTGTAGGCAACCTCTGCTCGGAAAGTTTGTCCAGGCTTTCTCTGCAGTCTCTTGTCATCTGCCCCTAGCTTCCATGCAGCATGTACTAGCGTAGCTAAGTCTTGTGTGCAAATGAGCAAAGAAAGTTTAAAGGCTCTTGCAGCACCTTTCAAAAGTTTACGCATAGCCTATCTTCCCTCTGCAAGGTACCTACCAGCAGCAGTTCCTTCCTGAGGCTGTTTTTCTTGTGGTGAAAAGAGCCCTGCATAGGGCAGGGGTCACTGCTCCAGCACAAGAACACAGAAAGGATGTGGGCAAGGCTTTCTAGCTCGAGTTGCAGGAGAGCTACCTCAAGGAGGGACCTGTTTCTCTCACACTCGAGAGACAAGCCAGTCCATGAGCCACATTTGGATCCAGAAGCAGGTGGGACGGGACATGTGCAATCGTGAAACTGCCCAGAAACCCTTGACAAGGCCTTCACTGGTCAGAACAGCTGCAGGTTGTGCCTGAGAGAGCCAGCCTGCTCTCCTTAGGGCCTGTTCTAGCTACCTGGTGTGTGAAGCAGCTCAGGGCAAGAGCGACACCAGTGGCGCCACGTGGCCTGTGGTTCATCTTCAGGAGGCATAAGTTCCTAGGGAAGGGCCTGCCTTGCACCCACAGCCCTCAGAACTGCATCCAGCTTAGGCGTTCAGTGCCAGGCCCTGGGCAGACACAGGCAGGGACTTCCTGTATGAGGAGCAGACCCTGCTGTGGCCACTGCTGCCAATACACTGAGTAGCAGGGACTGGAAACTGCGTCAAGATGGATGCTTTGTTCTTCCTTCTGTTCCTGAGGGGCTGAGGCATGAGGCAGTCAGTCACCTTGCGGCAAGCAGGCTTGTGAGCCTATGCGCTCCCGGGGAGGTGGGAGGCGTCCTTCCTCCCGACTTGCCCCGCTTTCTTCTTCAGAGACTTGTTCTTCCCAACTGTGTGGCACCCTTCTCTTCTGCTGAGTGAGGTGGCAGCGCCTTGGCCCCCTGTGCTCCTGTGGCCTTCTCTTTGGGGCGTGGCAGCTTCACTGTGATAGAATTCAGTGCTTCACCATTTGCTCATTTAAAGTGTAGAATCCAGAGGTTTCTAGTGTGTGCACAATTTAGAACACTCACCACCCCCAAGAGAAACCCAGGACCTCTTCCACCTCCACCAGCCCTTGGAACCCACTCATGTGCATCTGTCTCTGTGACTGTCTCTGCTGGTCATTCCATGTACATGGCAGCATACATTATGTGGCCTTTTGTAACTGTGCGGCACCATGTTGGCACGGCTTGTGTCAGCTCCTTTTTGTTGCCAAGCACCGTCCATACACCACACTTGCCTACTCACCCATCCACAGGGAGATCTGGGTCATTGCGACTTCCTGGTGCTGTGGAGACGTGTGTGGGCTTCATTTGGCTTGCCAGGTGGGTCATCTCTCTGGCAACTTCCATGGGTCATGGGTGGATTAAGGCTACCTCAGCTCCTGAGCTGTTTGGACCCTGAGGCCAATGGCAGTGACATCCTAGAAATACTTGTGGTGTATATGAGTGTCTCATGAGACTTCTCCTGCTCAGCAAAGCAAGTGACAGAGCAGCCACTTCAACTGTACAGGAAAAGCCCCTTGGGAACCTTTGACATCTGGTAGGTCTCAGGATGAATCCTGCCTACTCCCAGGTGCAGTCTGAGGTGATCAGCTAGGTGGCTCCATAAGAAAGCGTCACACAGGATGGGGAGAATAGCATTGCGTGCAGCCCTGGGCCGTCTTCCTCCTCCCAAACATAGCCTTTACTGAGAAAGGATGGGCTTTTCTGACCCATAGAGCCAGCTTTGCCCCTGTGCTGTTGGAGTCCAGAGACCTTGCCCAGCACAGGGAACCTGGCCCTTGACCTCAGGTGAGTCCTCTGCAATTTCAGGAACATTCTCACCTTCTACCTCCCGCATGCCTGCCGCGCACACAGAGACAAGTGGAGCTGCACATCTCTCACATTCCTCAGCTTTCTCCAGGTTTCCCACCACTGGCAAGAATTCCACCTTCCTAAAAGGGCTGGGTGACCCCTCCTTCCCCTGGTGCCATCCACCTGTGCTTGTTCCAGGTGCAGCACTGGGGAGGGGAGATGATTCCAGGACCCCTGCTGCTGGCATTCTAGAGCATGCAAGGGCTCTGTGACATGGGGTTGTGACATGGTCTCTCCAGGTGATGGTGCCAGGAGAACAAGGCATGCATGGATCTTCTGCCCCTGGTATGCACCCTGCACCTGGGCCAGCCCTGGCACAGCACCTCCCATCACCAAGCAGAGCAGGAGCCCCTCTTGCCTGAAAAACTGTCCCTAGGTGACCTGCCCAGCCAGCTTTACTCCTTTGCTCCTATGCTGAGTTCAGGGCCCCAGGCCTGACATTTCCTTTCCAGCAATTTCAGATGATCTTACTTCCCCATGTGCTGGGCTCTCACACCCCTGAACACAACCATTACCATTGGAGGAGGAACCCTGAGGGACAGAACTGGTTTCCCACCCAAGGGAGCTCTTTCTGGATGCTGGCCACAGGGCCAAAGCTGGAAGGGACCTGGCTACCATTTGGCCTGCCAGTGGGCCTTGGGCACTGGGTAACCATCCTCAGGGACATACCTGGAGAGCTGCCCCTGGTATACTAATGGGAGCCCATGTGGCCACCAGCCCTCAGGCCTATGTCCCCTGCAGGTTCTGCGGGGAGTGTCTCCAGCCTTGCCTACAGGTGCCATCGCCTCTGTGCCCACTCTGCCGTCTGCCTTTCGACCCCAAGAAGGTGGACAAGGCTGCCCACGTGGAAAAGCAGCTCTCATCCTACAAGGCGCCCTGCCGGGGCTGCAGCAAGAAGGTACTCACCTGCTGGGCTTTCCCAGGGCAAGTGGCCGCTGTGGGCAGGCACAAAAGAACTAGGGACACAGGCTGTGGCCCTTGCTGTTGAATAAGGTGCCTGTTCCGGTATGGGGAAGCCAAGCCAGGGAGGGCCCCGGGGGTGGGCAGTGCCCTCAGGGTGCCCGGACAGGGCTCTGCAGAGTCCCTTAGAGCCAGGCTGGACACTTGGGCATAGAGAGGTAAGACAGTTCTGGGGCCCCGAGAGGAGGGGAAAGGGTACAGTGGGGCACCTCAAGTGCTGAGCACTTCACAGCTGCCACAAGTACTTGTGCCCATCCAAAGAAAGTAGGGTGCTGCCACTGTCGGAGACCACCAGGTCCTTCCACTTGTGATGGGGCCCTGCCCTTCCCCCTAGAGCCCACTGACTCATGGCACCTTCCCCGAGACCCACACCACTTACCTTAGGACACGGCTCGGGCCTGGGTCCTTGGTTTCCATGGCTCCCGGGACAGTAAGCATGTGAGAGCATTGTTTGAATTGACCTTTGAGACATTGTCCTGACTTGGTTCCTAAGCTGTACCAACTTGTCACAGTAGGAAATAGTCCCTTGTGCTCTGTCCTGAGGGTCCAGGGGCTGCTGAGTCCAGTGGCCGTGCTTGGTGCCTCCAGGTTCTGCCCATCAGACTCTTCTAGGGAGACAAGATCAGAATCCCAGGTACCACGTGTGAGGTGGCCCTACACCGCACCGTAGCACCTCAATTCTCCCCGCACAGACCCTTACTCTGTGACTCAGGGAACCCTAACACAAACTCTGCGAGGAACTTGCTGGCCCAGGGGTCTGCACTGTGGATACCTGTCCCAGGCTGTCTCCAGGACAGTGCCTGGTGCTCCCCAGGCCCCAAAGCATTTGCCCCAGCCTGTCAGCATATGCCAAGGGGCAGGGCCCTGTGGTCTACCCCACAGGAGGGTCAGCTGTGGCCTCCTCCTTCTAGGCTGTTCAAGCTGAGGCTGTCCTCTCCCTGTCTTCCCCTTCCCCGTATGGCCTCTGAGCCAGGCTTCAGCCCTCCCAGGTTGTGCTGGGTGGCTCTGGACTGCCTGTGGCAGTAGCTCTGTCACGTTGTGTGTTTCTTGTGTTAGATATGGTGTTTGTCAGGAAAGTTTTCCTGTTGGTTCCCATTAGGTTTATTTCTTCCCATCCCCTTACAGGAGCACAGCTCTCTTGGGAGAGAGGTACTGGCTTCAGTCACAAGTGGCCACTCTGGGCAGCAGGCTTGTAGTCTGTGACTACATGATGGCTTTGTGGTCAGCTGTGCTACCTGTGGACCCCAAGTGGATTCTTGTTTCCGGTTGTGTCCTTCACAAAGCCTCTTCCATAGTGCCAGCTGGCGGCTGTCTCTGGGGCCTCTGAATGTCTTGAGTGGTCGTGGTCCTAGATGCCTGAGCCTTACACCAGGGTCACCTCACTTCCTGTCCTAGGTATCCCTGGCAAAGATGAGGGTGCATGTGTCATCCTGCCTGAAGGTCCAAGAGCAGATGGCCAACTGCCCCAAGTTTGTCCCTGTGGTGCCCACATCCCAGCCTATCCCAAGGTAGGCACCGTGGAGGGAAGGAAATGGGAGAAGGGATAAGTGGGGGGAAGAGCAGGGGCTTTTGGTTCATCTTCCGTTTCTGAGCAGATTGGGGGTACCCAGGGTCCAGGAGGCTCTAGGAAGCCAGGCCACATGGGGACGGAGATCCCTCAGGTGAGGGTTTTAAGGTAAGGGCCGGGGCCAAGCGTGTAGGTGGACAGACAGCACTTGGGACACAGGGAGTAACACAGTCCCTCTTACTGCCTGGGCTGCAGCCCTCTGGCGAGTCATTCCAGTGAAGGAGGCAGCCTAGGGTTTCCTTGGGAGGTATCGGGAGTAAGCACCAGGCTGCTCTCCAGCCCTACCCCACTTCTGCTCCTGCAGCTGTCGGGCAGGCTAGGGTGGGGTGACAGCTGGAGTGACAGTGCCCCAACACCCCCCCCCCACCATTGCTCACCCTCCTCTGCCCTGCAGCAACATCCCCAACAGATCCACCTTTGCCTGCCCATACTGTGGTGCCCGCAACCTAGACCAGCAGGAGCTGGTGAAGCACTGCGTAGAAAGCCACCGCAGTGACCCCAACCGCGTGGTAAGCCATCACCCTCTTCCTCCTGCCCTGGAGAAGCCATGGGGTGAGGACCTGGACTGGGGAGCCCTATAGCCTGCCAGGCCTTGGTACCCAGCCCCCAGGGGCCTCTCACAACCCCAGGTAGGTAGCAGTGTCATGCCACCCTCTGGCAGAAACTGAGTGTATATCTCGAGTTTTGAGGGTACCAAGCTGCCTGAACACAGTAATTGGCAGTCGCATGGCTGTTCCAGACCTGTTCTCTGACCTTCTGTTGCAGGTGTGCCCTATCTGCTCGGCCATGCCCTGGGGCGACCCCAGTTATAAGAGCGCCAACTTCCTGCAGCACCTGCTGCACCGGCACAAGTTCTCCTATGACACGTTCGTGGTGGGTGCCCAGCCCCACACTCCACGTGCCCCTCTATCCCTTGGCTCAACCCTAACCAACCTCAGGGGCCCATGTATTCAGAGAAGGCCAGCAGCAAAAGCTCCCTGGACCAGTCTCAGTCGGGGATGCAGCAGTGCCCAGCCATTGAAGGGTGCCAGGTGTCTGGGCCACCAGGGATGAGGGCGTGCTGGCAGGTTAGTCCTTGAGGAGGCTACCTACCCCCAACTGCTGTGAGTGAGGAAAGAGGTTCAGCTCCCCACCCACACTCTTCCCTCCTGGCATGGCTCCCTGTGCCGCCTCCCGCCACCCAAGACTTCGCGTCCAGTTGTCAGAAGACTTGGAGCCCCAGCTCGCCTCTCATCTCAAAACCTCAGTTCTTATGGCCTGCAAGGGGGAAAATAGCGTTCCATTACAGTGTCCACGCCCCACACAGAGACACCTCACGGCACCTGGTCACCAGTGGCAGGGCCCCTCAGCATCCCCACAGGGGCAGGAAAGCCTGGGCGAAGGAGTGGGTCTGTTTGGGCTGCCTGGGACTTAGAGGGTGTCGGCTGCTGGGGACTAGGCCTCATCTGGACGCTTGCATCCCCTCGCCCATCTTACTTCCTATTTCCAGGACTACAGCATCGATGAGGAGGCCGCCTTCCAGGCCGCCCTGGCCTTGTCCCTCTCTGAGAACTGAAGGCACCCCATCTCGTCACCCTAGCAGCTGCAGGGAACGCCTTTCAGGCCAGTTACGGCCTGCTCCAGTGTCCAAGAACCTGCGGGGCCTGGCTGCTGGCCCTCTCTCATCTGCATCCTGGGTCACCGGTGCTTCGAGGGATAGTGCTGGCCCGATGAGACTTGGAGCAGTCGGTTGTCCCTTCCAGGCCACGCTGTCATCTGCGTGTGAAGGACAGGGTGTCCTAACTGCACCCAGAAGTAGAGCCTGACCCAGCACCCAGCTACGCTTCCACCGTGCGCATTTGGTACTGGCTTTTGTGATACTTAGAAACCCTGGCGTTTTTCTACCTTCTCCCATGTGATAATCTTTTCACGTTTTATAGAGCAAAGACAAAGCAGTTACTCTTCATATTGCAATATCCGTGTTTGACTAGGAAGAATAGTATTTTTATGGAACACTTAAAAAGTTATATTTTTAGAAAAAAATCAAAAACCAACCTTGTATGGGACCTGAGGGAAGGAGCGATGAGGCGCAGCTGGAACCAGACCATCTGGAATTCTGCCTGGGTGTGGGACAGAGGTGGTGTCGGTAGGCCACCATAGCTTGTGGGGTTCTTGTTTCCTAGTTTCTGGTGACAAGCAGGGAGGAATCCCAGCAACCCTGGCCACTGCAGTGGCCACTGGTGGCAGGTGCAAGGGGCTAGACCGTGCAGGGCCTCCTCCTGCCCTAGTCACCCACAGCAGTGGCGGAGCTCTCGAGGTCTAGGCAGGGTCTGCTTGCTGGTGGGCCAGGCGAGAAAACTGGTCAGCACTCTTGTTCTGTTCATGGCATAAGTTATTGCTGTCTTTTCAAAGAAGTTTAAATAAAATGTTTCCAAGCATCTGCAGCAGCCTCAGCAGTGCACTTTGCTCTCAGGGGCAGCACGGTCGCAGGCTACATTTTCGAACATCAGTGTGAGGGGCTGCGGAGATCTTGGATCTGTGTAGTCTGTGGTGGCTGCTTCCCCAGTGAACCCCTGGCCCAAGCTTCCCTGGCCTTTGAGGTCACACAGAGCCCCTGAGGCACTGGTACCAAACCTGTCCTTTTAAGACATCCGCCCAGGCTCTTGTTCCTCGCTCCCCTGGGTCCTGGGCTCTCTGAGGGTCACAGGGTGCCGTGTGATCCTTCACAGAGGGCCTCTGGGAGCAGACAGGAATCACATTGTAGCTGGTCATTGTGAGCAGGCTGCTGTTGCCGGCCTCGTCCCAGCCCTCTCTTCCCAGAGGCAGCACTTTGCTCTGACAGTCTGTGTTAACGGGAAGTAGGCCCCTTCCTGAACGTTAGAGTATCAGGCCCCACCAGCCGTACCATGGGGGTGAGAAAGCTTGTGGCTGGGCTAACGTGTCCTCTTCGAAGAGGCAAAGTCACCGTAGGGACCCTCCTGGGGGACGACCCAGTCTTCTGTTCTCTGGCTGCTCTTTGACATTATCACTGTGGTTCCTGTGTCTGTGGGGCCCTGGCTGCGTCCTGGGATTCGCAGAGTTGCAACCAGCCAGCCCCCCTTTGATTTCCAAGGGGAGGCCTGATAGAGAACACCCCAGGGTACCATCTGCTGGGGCCCAGTCAGGAGAGCGCCCTCAGCAGGGCCAGTGTGTGCTGGCCGCTGGCCAAGCCTGGTTCGTCTTGGGCAGCTGCTTCACTGCCCTCTGGGAGCCTGGGTGTCTCTCCGCATGCCTGGGCCTGCCCGATGACAGACCATGGGTGACACAGGCAGCTATCCCAGGCCCTGACTCTAGCATCCTGAAGGGCTTTAGGCAGCCATGGGGCATGCCCCAGCAGGTCCTGACCTCAGCCGCACCCCGCCAGCATCTAGCCAGCCACCCCCTACCCTTGAGAAATGCTGCCCAAGTTGCTGTGCATCTCACTCATGGAGACCACAGCGACTGCCGAGACACGGAGGCTCCTCCCCACGGCAGACTGGCCTCCCAGGCTCCACCCCCTCCTATGGCTGCCTGGGTAAGCACAGTGCCAGGAGACCTAAGGAGAGCTGCAGGTGGCAGGGAGGGGGTAAGAAAACCGCCCAGTGGGGCTGCTGTCCGCATGTGTGTTGGGAGCAGAGGGCCAGGCAGCTATTCCTACTCCACACGGCTCTCTGGACCACGCTGCTCATGCTTCCCTGGATGGACCATACCCCCAACCTACTACCTGCAGAGCAGGTCCTGAGGTAAAGAGCTGAGGACCTGTGTCAGGCTCAGCATGGGGGCACATGCCTGTAATCCCAGCACCCTGGAAGGCCAAGGCAAGAAGACTGCAAGGCCGGCCCAGCCTGGGTAACTTAGTCACTTAGCAAGGCCTTGTCTCAAAATAAAAAGGCTGGGGAGACAGCTTGGTACAGAAGTCCCGAGTTCAATCTCCACCACTACAGAAAGGAAGGAGGGAGGGAGGGAAGAAAACCAGCTTCGCGGAGGGAAGGCTGACAGGGTCGCATGGAGGCAGAAGAGACCACACACAGCTCCTGGGCCCTCAAACCCCCATCCTATAAGATCCCATCCCATGGTGAAATTCAACTGCGTACCTCCCCAATGGGGCCCCACAAGCCTCCCGTTAACCCTGGCAGCTACCAGGGGCCATTCTCCCTGGGGCTCTGGAGTGGGTGGTGGGAGGCTGTGCCCTAGGCCAGCCTCATTGCTGGTGGTTCAGGGCCAGTCACCCCTTCAGGCTCCCACAGCCAGGCTGAAGACAGCATCTGGTGGAAGACGCCACTTCAGTCTCATTCCCCTGCTGGCCCTGGGGGACATCAGAGCAAACCCTGTGGAGGTGGGTGCCAGCCAGTCCCAGTAAACTGGCCAAGTGGGGCACAGAAGCCATAGGTCCAGGCAGCGAGCAATCTTCCTGGTATGTTGCAACAGAATCCAGCTGGAGCTAGAAAGCAGGAAATCCATACTGCCATCAGGGCTGTCCCATGGGGACAGAGAAGCCAGGGCCCCTCTATGGGTGTCACCCACACAGGTTACTTGAGGAGGACAGAACAGCAACCCCAGGCCACCAGCAGATCAGCACAGAGGTACAGCCAGGAGGCCACTGTGCATGGCAGGGTGGGTGTACAACAGTGGGTATGGGTGCCCGGATTCAGCCCATTTTCTTCAGTTGGGAGATCCACACACCAGGATCTCCATCCAGGTGTGCCTCAACCTCAGGATTCCGAATGCCAAGTCCTGTGGGGTTCAAGGCATCAGAGGCCTTGGGATGACAGTGACATGTTCATAAAGTTCAGATTATGCAAGGAGAGCTTAAATCCCACTTCCTAGAAGGCACACTCAAGGTGCCAAGGACCTGGGGCCTTCCCCATTAGGAAAGTCGGGTGGCCAGCCCAAAGCACACACTGAGAATGGAGAGTCCTGTGGAGCTGAGGACTAGAGCTCCGGGCATTCCTCAGCAGCAGCAAGGACTCTAGCCCTGGGTGTCCCGGAACTAAGGCTAGCTGCCTCCCAGCCACCTGGTACCGCATACCTGCCTCAAGATCCTTGTCCTCTTGCAAGGCCGCAGGCACATTCGGGTGGTGCCTCTCATCACCCAGTGCAGGAACGCCCTCATCTTGGGTTCTCGAAACTCTGGAGAAACAGGTGGAAGTCGTGGATGAAGAGACGTAGAGAACCTGCCCTAGGCTCCCAGCGACAGGGGAGCACGCTGGGCTCTCATGATTCCTGCTCTGCAGCACACCTGGAAACCCCTTGGCCATCCTGAGTGCAAACACCTGCTCTTCCCTTGGAGCGGCAGCTCAGGATGATGGCCATGACAGGACCCACCTTCACAAGGCCTCTGCTAGAGGTTATTCAGGAGCCCTCTTTTTGACCTATAAAAACACATCCCACCTGCTTCCTAAAGTGCACAGTTAGAGGTGCGTTTCCTGGGCTGTGTTTGTGGAAATATCTTTGGAAAGTGGCAGTCTTTGATGCCTTGCTGTGTGAGAATTTAAGATTTTTTTTTCCCCAAAAGCAGTGGAGAGACGACAGAGGGAGAGCCCTGGTATCTCAAGGATGGTCACTGCAGGGAACTGTGACAACCCAGGACAGACTTTTCCAGCCTTCCTTTGTCTGGGACTGGCTTCTTGCAGTTCTGGGGCTGGAAGTGTGTAGGACTGGGGCAGCATGGCCCTACCTTGGCTCGGTCACGTCTGTCAAAGCCTTGTCTCCAAATCAGGTCTCAAGTAGGGGTAGGACTCTAACACGGTTCAACACATGGTGCTGCCCATGAGTTTGGGGTCATGCCACGAACACACAGGGACATCTGCTGTCCTGGGCACGTTGGGTAGGAGGCTCTGTTGAGTAGTTCTTATCCCTGCTAGAGACAGAGGTGTTTGTCTCCTCATTCATGCTGGCCCTGGGGCCTGCCCCAAGTGCTTTGGGGATTGTGGACTGGGCCCATGACACTGGGGACTGGTGTCCTGATGAACATGATGGGGACAGTGTGCAGCAAGCAGGGAGGCTTGGCTTGCCCTAGGTCCTGGCATATTCATGTCACCAGGTCCAGGCGCCTTTGTTATTTATTCTGTGGTACTAGGCATCAAGCCCAGGGCTTCCTTCCTATTGAGCTACATCCCGCCTCTTCATATTTTGGGACAGGGTCTCATTAAGTTGTTCACTTGTCCAGATTGAGCTTGAACTTGCAGTCCTCCTGCCTCTGCCTCCCTGAGGGCCAGTATTGTTGGCCTTTGCCCCTGGTGCCACTGGGTTTGAATTCCAGGCTCCTCTGAAGGAAGATCCACCATCCAGGCCTGGTGGAGCCTCATCGGCCTCATCCCCCTTGTGGCTGAACTGGAGAAGCACAAGTACATGTCCCAGCAGGGATGTCCCTCCCTGTGACAGGCTGCACAGCAAAGCACGTCAGTCCCAAACTACCTGTGGGGAGCCAAGGTTCATGCCTTCATGTGGCAGGGTGATTCAGGGGACCCCAGGGGAGTGACTGTTACAGTGCTCTCTCGGACGATGCTGTGGACCCCACCAGCCTTTCCTCCAGGTCTCGATTCCTCCCTCCATGTCACAGAGGTCAGCGCTGGCAATGTCACACGAGTCAATGTGTGCACACAGTGCCTCTGCTCCTTCGCCTGCCCCCCAGAACCCCCTTGGTCCAATGTCACTTCCTTTGAATGGTGCTTAGAGGTCTGCTCCAGTCTGTTACATGTATCTTAGACTCTGGGACCACACTGTCTCCCAGAACCCACACTGCAGAAAGTGGGTTACCTCAAACAGGCCCCAAAGGGTGTGGGTAGTGAGCTCCCCTTCACTGAGGGTGACCAAGCACATGCTGGCTAACAGGTGGCTAGATATTAGGCACCTTGGCACTGGATTGCCATTTCTATATGGTCCAAGAACTTGGTGGCCATGGGACTGCCTGGGTCAGGCATGTCCAGCCACATGGCCTTCCCTCCATGATTGTTACATGCATTGACACAGGACAGGGTGCTGTCTACCATGATGCCCCTCACAGTGCCAGCTGTGTTGTCAGGCACAGGGCAGAGCCCCAGCTACAGGGCTCACCTTAGGGGCTCTGTGCCTTCACCCACCTGTGTCTGCATGAACACCAGTAGGTCTTGAGCTCTGATGCCCTTTGGCACGGGGCAGGTGCTCCAGAAGAGCCAGGCTGTCTGGGGGCCCTTGATTCTTTTCCACGCAGTTTAGCACACATTGGCGACCCCAGGACAGACCCGGTACAGCAGATGTCTGCATGTAACAGGGATGATCACCTGGTCCGTCTCTCAGGGGTGCCATCTGTGGTGTGAGGGGGCTTCCAGGCTCTGTGTTGTGAAACCCTATCAGTATAAGGGGAGCATTAGAGGTGGGTATGCAGAGCATCATCCCCCTTGTAGGATGTCCCATAATGACTGCCACAAAACATGCCCAAGATAGCCCAAAGATGCATTAAATGATGGTGCAGATGGGGTGGCACATGCCCGTAATCTCAGCTACTTGGGAGGCTGAGACAGGAGGATCAACAAGTTTGAGGACAGTCTGGGCAATTTATTCACTTAGTGAGGCCCTGTCTTAAAAAGGGGTGGAGGGCTCAGGATATAGCTCAGTGTGAAGGCGTGGACTTAAATCTCCAATGTCAAAGACAAACACACACACACACACACACACACACACACACACACACACAGAGAGAGAGAGAGAGAGAGAGAGAGAGAGAGAGAGAGAGAGACAAAGAGAGAGGAAAAAATCAACATAAAATGAAACTGTAACAATTTCTTCCCTATTCCTTAATCTGACCTGCAGCTCCATTCTGAAAACTGTTCTGTCCAGTGAAGGCTCAGCTGCCAGGCCCACAGCAGACTGCCAACCCCAGGTCCAGAGGGGTAAAGGGAAGAGGCCAGGCCATGTTTATCTGCAGGTCTGGCTCAGGTTTAGAGACCAGCTTCTAGGAGGCTTGGGGGAAGGTTCTCACAGTGGGAATGCAGGTCAAACCCCAGGGCAACAGCCATATTAACATAGCCATGCAGGGTGATGACCATGTGATATGTATGTTCACCACTTGCTCCAGTTTAAAGTAAACCACTGTGTCTTGAAAATACATTTTAACAAAAATGATAACTTTGGGGGAGGAAAAAAAAAAGACTCCAGCAATACAGACAGCTGTCCCTCCCCATACAGGTGGGAATGGGGCAGACACTGAGGTCTTCCTGTGAGCCCTGGGTGTCCAGCTCTGACACAGCTGCATCGCAGCTGATGAATGAGTCTTCACAGTTACAAGGTGGCCACTCTGAGAAGCCTCAAGGCCTCAAACTGTCCCCTGGGGAATATGTGGTAGCTGCCCCAAGGCCCAGACCTCAGGCTCTCTGGGTCCCTCCTAGCGTGAGCGCGCAGCTGGGGCTGAGGAAGGCCACTGGCCAGCCTGGCATTCAGCCACACTGTAAGGTAGGGTTGGGAAAGAACTGTGTGGCTGGGGGGCTGGCTTGGGCCTCTGAGGGAGAAGTAATAAAAGCCCCCAAAAGACCTGGTGGACCAGGAATAGGTGAATGAGCAGGACACAGGCTCATGGCTTCTGAGATGCACAGTAGCGTGTAGCATGGACAGTCTTCAGTTCTCCTGCATGAGCCACACACTGGATGTCCCCACTCAGCCACAGCCGCATGCCAGCCACATATAACAGGGCCCCAATGCATGGCTCCCTGACCCCAAAGGGGGGAACTCTGTTAGGGACAACACTGGCCCAGCCACTGGCATCTAGATGTCCTGGTATGACTCCCTCCCTGCTGTCCCCCACTACTACACCATTACCTCCACCTTCACTACTCCATGCCCACCACCTCAGCAGACCCCCAAGTCATAAAACATCCATATAGAAAAAGACCATTCCAAAGGACAGGACACAGACTGGGGTCATAGGTCAGTGGACAGAGTCCTTGCCTAGGGTGCTCAAGGCCCTGGGTTAGGTTCCCAGCACCACATAAAAATTACCCAGGCATAGTATAAAATTAGCCATTCCTGTATTCCAGTACTCAGGAAGCTGAAGCAGGACTGCCATGAGTGTGAGCCAGCCTGCCTAGACCACTGGTGCCCGAGCCACCGAGAACACAAGGAGCTCTTGACCACAGGGAGTTCCAGAATCACGGTTCTGTCTCTCTTCCCACCCAACCAGATGGGTTTTCTGGAGACACAGAGCACATGCCTGAAGCTGGGCATGGTGGCACAGGCCTGTAACCCAGAGCTCTGGGAGGTCAAGGAAGGAGATCCCAAGTTCAGCCCAGGCTAGACAATTTACCCAGACCCTGTCTCAAAATTAAAAATTTAAATGGACGAGGATACAGGTCAGTGTGAAAGCCTTGGGCTCAATACTCAGTACCACAAACAAAACAAAACAAAAACCATAAAGAGGTATCCCCAGAGGCGTAGCCCCTGAGGACCTTCACCTCCCTGAAAAGGGTCTTCCTCGCTGTTCCCACTAGCCCTTGGCCTGTTCTCGGGCTGACGCCAGGTCCCCTCCGAGGCCGCCCAGGCGAGCCAGCCTTGGACTTCAGGCTGGGACTCTCATCCTACCTCCAGGGTCTGCAAGGGGGTGGGGACGCCCACAGGCAGGTAGAGCCGCACGCTAGCGTCCCCGTGGCTCTTGCGGTCCGCCGCCTGACCCGGCGTCCACCCAATCCTGAACTGGGTCTTTCCATCCGTGGCGAGTGGGTGGCCAGTCCCGCGGGACCGGTGCGTGACCAAGGCGAGCGCCAGCGGAGTCCTAAGGGGAGGAACCCCCTGGCCCCGGCCCCGCCCCCGCACCTGTCCTGGGCGTGGCCCGGCGGCCCCGCCACGCCACACCGCGCGCTGGTTGGCCCAGGCGAAGCTCTATGCAAATAAGCCTGACCCTTCCCGCACCTGCCGCCCGGCGGCCCCGGGCTCCACAGTCGGCCCCGCTGCCGCCGCCAGCGCAACATGCCGCGCTCCTTCCTTGTGAAGACGCACCCCGGTCACAGGGTCCCTAGCTACGGGCAGCTGGAGACACGCAGAGGTACGGGCTGCCCGGCTCCCCGCGGCCCCGCTCGGGACCGGCCGCGGACGGCCGGGAACGCGCCTGTCCCAGGTGAGAGGGGATCCCAGGTTGCGGGGAGGGAGAGGTGCCCACAGGCGCTGCCTCTACTCCAAGGCATTCAGCCCCGCCTCGGGGTTTTTCTGCCCACGTGGAGAAGTTTTCTAGGTCTCAAGGCTCTCTGAAGCTCTCCCCAGCTAAGGGACTCTGGGGTCATGGTCCACGAAGCCTGGGAGGGCGCAGAAGGTCAGTTAGGCCACCTCCCCAGGAAAAGCCTCAGTGGATCCCCCAAAATCATGAAACATGAGCAGCGGCGGTGGGGAGGAACAGAGAATGGGCTCTCCCAGAACATCCTGGGTGCCAGGGATGACGAGAAATGGGACCCTCTGGCTCTCTTGGGTGCCAAGCCCCTTCCAGCGGTTGGTCCAGCTGGGCCTCTCCTGGGGCTCCTCTCTGGGCCCCCCAGACCTTCCCCTCGGCAGAAGCCCTCTTGTGCTCCTGGTGCAGGGTGGGTTGAAGGGCCGTGGTCCATAGACACAGGCTGCATCTACTCTCCTGCTCAAAGCCCTCTCAGGGACTAGACCCCGCCCCTCAGGAGAGCTTCCTGGCTGGGAGTGGGCGCCGCCCCCAGGCATTGAACCCTGCCCACTACCCCAAGGCTATCCACACCAGTGTGTTCAGGCCCCTACTCTTCAAATGTGCCCTTTTTTTTTTTTTTTTTTTTTGAGACAGGGTCTCACTCTAGTCCTGGCTGGTCCTGAACTCACTATGCAGCCCTGACTGGCCTGGAACTCCCAGCAATCCTCCTGCCTCAGCCTCCCAGCCTCACGAGTGCTGGGATGACAGGCGTGTGCCACCATGCCCAGTTTATGTGGTGCTGGGAATCAAACTCAGGGCCTTGAGCTTGCTAGGTGAGCACTTTAACCGCTGAGCTATTCCTCCAGCCCCCAAATATGCATTTGGAAATCAAGATAATGTGTTAATCACTAGCACCTCTGTAAAATAAAACAGAACAGAGACTATTAGAGTGCAGTGATCACAGTAAATTGAATTTTATTTCAATTATATATGTGGACAGAGATATGATGCAAAGTTGAATTTACCTGGCTCATGGCTTTTGTTTCTGTGGTGCTGGGGGTGGAGCCCAGGGCCTCTCACCTGCTATGCAAGCGTCCCTCCACTGAGCTACACTTCCCCAGTCCTAGGTCATAATCTCCAAAACATCCGCTCCTACTGTGAGCCACCTGGCCATTGGAGTGTGCGAATCTGGGCTCCCTGCAGGGCACTGCGGGGACTCTCAGGACAGTCTTACTGCCATGTAGTGCCCCTCCTCCTCCTCTTGCTCTCTGAGACCAAATGGCCCTGGTGACCCTCTTCCCTCCAGGATATTACCTCAGAATAGACCTGCAACGTGGTGGTGCACACCTGTCATCCCAGCACTCAGGGGGCTGAGGCAGGAGGATTGCTGTGAGTCCAAGGCCAGCCTGGGCTTCACAGTGAGTTCAGGACCAGCCTGGACTACAGAACGAGACCCTGTCTCAAAAAAAAAAAAAAGAAAAGAAAAGAAAAAGAAAAAAAGAAAAAGAATCGACCTACGGTGCTGAGGATTGAGGCCCCCACATCTTTTAACTAAGTGCCTCCCTAGGGCCCCCCAGCGAGCCCTGAAGGCGGAAAGGTGCTCAAAAACCCCTTCCCTCAGGAAGTGGTGCCACCGAAGGAACCAGCAGCCAGAGAACATTGGGGAAAGCATTTGAACCACTCCCAGAGCCCAGCCCAGTGGCACAGGCCTGTAATCCCAGCACTCTGGGAGGCTGAGGCAGGAAGATAGCAAATTCAAGCTCAGTCTGGCCAACTTAATGGGACCCTGTCTCAAAAATAAAAAGTCTGGGCTAGGAATGTAGCTTAGTATGAAAATCCAGAGTTCTGTCCTCAGTACTACAAAAAAAGAAAGAAGGAACGCCAGCAGAACTGAACGCAGTGGCATACGCTTGTAACCCCAGCTCCTCAGGAGGCTGAGACAGGCGGATCGCAAACTTGAGGCCAGCCTGCACAATTTAGGGGAGATCCCACCTCAAATGAAAAATGTAAAAAGGGTTGAGAATGTAGTTCTGAGACAGAGAGCACCTGAGTCCCATCCTAGTACTGGGGAGAAAAAAACCTAGCAGACGCCAAAGTCACTAGCACCTGGCACGGGGTTCCTCTCGTGCCCCTGCTGCTGGGGTGGCCACGAAGCCCACAGCGTGTGGCTCTGTGGCTAACACCTGGGGCCAGGGAGGGCTGGGTCTCTGAGAAAAGTAGGGAAAGTGATTTTCTCCTGTCTAGTGGCCCTCATAAAGCTTCCATGCAGGGGCTCTGAGTCTCTCCAGAACCTTCTAGAACCCCCACCCATCTCTCCTCCTCCCTCTTGGGGCAGGACACAGCCTGATGTGCTGATGTTATAATTAGGAAAGTGATGGTGGAGGAGGTAAGGTCAGGGGAGAGTGAGGCTGTGGGAGCCTTTCTTCCTATTTTGCCACATCCTCACCGGCAGGTGTTACTCTTTTTTTTTCTTTCTTAAATTCTAGCTACCCTAGTGTGTGCGAGGTGGGACCTCACTGCAGTTTTTCCTGCTGACTAATGGCATGGAGCATTTTTTAATGGTTTCTTGGCATCTTATCGGGCGATAGAACTATTCTTGTCTCTTTCCCATTTTCAAACTATTGTACGTGTCTTCTTGTTATTGAGTTGCAAACATTCTTTATAGATCATGGATACTAGTTCCTAATCAAATATTTGGCTTTGCAAATATTTTCTTTCATCCCATCCCATAGATTTTTTTTTTGTGGTCCTAGGGATCCAACCCTGGGCCTTCACAGTGAGCTATATCCCCAGCCCTTTTTCTTTTTTAAGCTTTTATTTATTTATTGAGACAGGGTCTCACTCTGCAGCCCAGGCTGGTCCTGAACTCACTTTGGAGCCCAGGCTAGCCTTGGACTCATGGCAATCCTCCTGTCTCACCCTCCTGAGTGCTGGGATTACAGGCATGCGCCACCACACCTGGCTTGCGCAGTGCTGGGGAATCAAACTCAGGTACTTAGTGCCTGACTTAGTGCTTGGCTTTAACCATTGAGCCATTCCTCCAGCCCTTTAAGTTTTGATTTTTGAGATAAGGTCTCGTTAAGTCAATAAATTGCATTGTCTGGACTTGAATTTGTAACCCTCCTGCCTCAGCATCCCAGAATTCTGGAATTACAGGCCTGTATCACCAGGCCTAGCTTCTGTGGGTTATCTTTCTTCACCCAAATCTTTGGCATGGAGGTAAACAGCGTCAGAGATTTATCTCAATGCAACAGAAAAAGAAAAAGATTGAGGTGATTTGGGCTTTGGGGCCATTCCAAATTTACCGGTTACCTGTAGATTAATCTATTTCTTTGGGATCACAAGCATTATCTGGACCGAACACATTGGGCATTGGCCCGTGAATACAGGAACCGCAGTCCTGAGGACAAGCCAAGCCAGGGGTGGGTCTCCTATTGCTAGGAAAGTGGTGGCCCCTGCTGAGCATGTTCCCGCGTGTTCACAGGCAGCAAGTGCGTGGCTGCAGAGCTGCTGAGCATGAGATGACACACACAGGGAGACGCCATGGGGGGGTGACTGCAGCATGACTGGCGACTCATTACTGTGGGGGTGGGACAGGACTGATCTTACACCTGGCGCCCGGCTGCCCTGTGTTTTGACCTCATGCTACTGTGGGGGAGCCTAGTGGATGTGGCCAGGGTGCTGCCCACAATCTGGAGAAGCAATGGGGACTCCCCAGAGCAGCCTGCTCAGCCCAGAGCATGGAAGGAACAGGCCTCTGCCCGGTGAAGATGGCTTCGTGCTAATTCATGCCACAAGCCCTACTGTCGTGTGTGTGTGTGTGTATGTGTGTGTGTGTGTGTGTGTGTGTGTGTTCGTGTGTTTGTACTGGGGCCTTTGCACTGAGCTACAACGCAGCCCGTTTTGTTTTGTTTTGATTTTGACACAGGATCTTACTACATCACTTTACTAAGTTGCCCAGGCTGGGCTTGAACTTGTAAGCCTCCTACCTCAGCCTACCAGAATGCTGGGATTACAGGTCTGTGACACCAGCCCAGCTCTGTTTTTGTTTTTGATGAGCAGGTGGGATTCACTCTCTGGCCCTGGCTTGCTCCCAATCCCTGGGTACCAGGGTACTGGCGGCAGTGGTCACACCCTGTGGGACGCCTCTATCTCCCCTAAGACAGGTCTGGACCCTGGCACTTTGCGGTTCCCTTACACAGATGTGAGAATGCAAGGACTGCTATCATGGTCACTGTTGTGCTCTCTGTCCCCTCCATCCTTCCAGGTGGCCATGGTGCCTGCTCAGCCTGCCGGGGACTGGCAGCGCCACCCTGCCCCCCAGATAAGTCGGCTGCTTCCACGCCCAGTGACCCTACTCGCCCCTGGGACTGTACTTCTGCCACTGCCTGTGTTCCCCTGCCCCTCCTACAATGTCACCAGGAAGCTCTGGGGACCACTGGGCCAGAACCCCCAGAAATTGGCTGGGTGGCCCCTCAGGCTGCCCGGGCCCCCATTCCCCCCTTGAGAGACAGCCTGAACCATCTCAACCTGCCACCGCTACTGACTCTGCCCACACGATGGCCCCCAATCCTGTGCTCTGACGGGCACGGGGCTCCCAACAAACTGCTCAAGTCTGAAGGGCCAGCCGGAGCCCCTGCGGCCTTCCAGTGTGTCCACTGCCATAAGCCCTACCACACAATTGCTGGGCTGGCCAGGCACCAGCAGATGCACTGCCCCCTGCGGGCTGGGCGTGTCTTCACCTGCAAGCACTGCACCAAGGAGTATGCCAGCCTGGGCGCCCTCAAGATGCACATCCGAACCCACACGCTGCCCTGCGTCTGCATGGCCTGCGGCAAGGCCTTCTCCCGGCCCTGGCTGCTGCAGGGCCACATCCGGACACACACGGGTAGGACGGGACGGGTTATGGGAGATGTAGGGTTAGAGAGGAGAGGAGGGGTGGGCCATGTTAACAGTAGGATGAAGCCAAACCCTGTGCACATGCCTGTCATCCCAGCACCCTGGAAGGCTGAGGCAAGAGGATTACTAATTCAAGTCCAGACTGGGGCAATTAATGACTTAGCAAGACCCTATCTCAAATCAAAAAGAAAAATAGGCTGGAGATATAGCTGTATGAAGACTCTGGGCTCGACCCCTATTACTACTACTACAAAAAAGGGGAGGGGGCGAGAAAAAAAAAGAAAGAGGAAGCCCATTAGGGCAGGTGTGCACTTGGAGGCTGTGCCTCTTCCACACCCATCTCCTGCAGGACTGGCACAAAGACCCATAAACTGGGGCACTCACGCTACAGATGCTGCCCTGGAAGCCACGCTGTCCCTGAGGGCTCTCCAGGGGATCCTCCTGCCTATCTTGTTCCCAGCAGTTGCCCCATCCTTGGCTTGTGGCTGCATCATGGGTCTCTGCCTCTGTCCCCACTGAGTGTGCCTATGTCCCAGTCTCCTGCTGTAAGGGTACCAATATAAGCCAAAGGAGATCAGGGCTCATCCTGTGGCCTCATTTTAGTTATGATCGCAACACCCTGTTTCCAGATGAGGCAGCAGGTGCAGGAGTAAGATGTGAACATGTTTCCTGGGCAGAGGACTTGGAAGAGCATGGGACGCTGGGGCCTTGTAGGGACTATGCCTCCATGCCCAGCCCTACCCCCTCTGCACATGGCCTCAGGGCAGTGGGAGGGGCCAATGGAGGTGACCTGGGCATCAGGACTGTAGCTGGGCTGCATAACTGGAAAGAAGCAGAGACCTCAGATTTGGGGAAATGGCGCTGGCCTACTCAGCCTTCAGCCAGTGGGGTGGCAAGGGTTCAGGGTCCTGGGGGACTCCATAGTGCTGCAGGACTAGAGGATGATTCTTAGAGCCCTTCACATAAGACAAATGACCTTGTCCCAATCCCTCGTCACCCTGATCAGAGTTGGTGCCCACATGGCCACCATGTGGGAGTATCCAGCTCTGGCCTCTGCTGAGCCCCATGGTTCTGTCCCCTAGTCGCCACTGCCACTTCTCACAATAGACCCCACATCTTGGGGCTGCTGACAGCTAGCCTTTGTCCTTGGGAAGGGGCCCCAGTGCTGGCCAGTGTCACAGCAACTCCAAAACATGGGCATTGGAGGGGAGGCACAGATTACTCATTGACAGACTGGGACGTTTCCTGTTGGCGGCCTTCTGTGGTGGCATGCTGGCCCATGGGCCCCATCTGACCACCCCTTCCTCTACAGGTGAAAAGCCCTATGCCTGTCCCCACTGCAGCAGGGCCTTTGCTGACCGCTCCAACCTCCGGGCCCACCTGCAGACACACTCGGGCACCAAGCGGTACCCATGCAAGGGCTGCGCCAAGACCTTCTCCCGCATGTCCCTCTTGGCACGGCATCAGGAAGCTGGCTGCTGCCCTGGCCCCTGAGGGATGCAACAGGGCAGAAAAGGCCATCCCCATTTCACCTGGGTCTGAGCGCAGGAGCCCAGTCCTCCCGTGCCTGCATCCAGCTAGAACCAAGAAGTCAGTGGGGCCGTGAGGGTACCTGCTGCCCCGCAGCCCCTCAGAGACTTCTCGCCCAGAAGACGTGCATTGACACAGGACCACTGTTTCGTCTCCACTCGACCCTGTTTGTGGTCCCATTCTTCTAAAGTGAGAGACCGCTGGAAGATGGTCTCTGAATTGATGCTAATGATGCCCAGGTCCCCTCATAACTCCAAGGAGTGGTTCTGGAGTGGCGAGGATATCATACTGTGGAACTCGGAGGGCACAGTGACTTCATGGACGGCAGCCTCTGGATCAATCCTGCCACCTCACCACTCCCCCAAGATGGAGCAGGACCTGAGGAATGTGGTGGGCACTGTGGGCATCAGGATGGAGCCTGGAAGCCAGTTCTGCCTCGATGGAATAAAGGGCCTTTTTGCGCCTGTCTGCTGAACTCTGAGGGCCTGAGTCCTGCCCAGTACCCCAGGTCTAGGAGACACTTGGTGTTCCCAAGGCAGCAGATCCTGGAGCACTAGGAAGCAGAAGCCTGGGCAGGGGGTGCGCTAGTGTTATGTAGCCAGCACTGCACCTCCCCTGGAAGGGGTCAGAGCCCAAGACAGAGCCGCTGTCCAGCGATGGAACAGCCTGGAGGGATGAAGGGAGCAAGAGTCTCACAGGGCGTGGGCTCGGGGCTCACTCACGGAGGAAGACTTGGTGGGTGGCTGTATGTGGCTGGCAGCATCATCCAAGGTAGAAGATGGCTCAGGGCTTTGATTCACTCCACCTTGACCCTGGAAGGGATACCAGGCCTGAGTGGGGAGGTCTGTGGAGTCTCCTGGAGAGGGACCGCATCCTTGACACCTTTGTTGAGAAGCATGGCCAGTGGGGAGACCAGGGAGCAGGGGGCTGTCTCTGCAACCAGCAGCTCCACTTCTGGCCCCCGAAAAGTGTGACTAAGTACCTCTCCCAGCCCTAGAATGGAGCCACATGGCCAGATACTCCCCCTCACTCCTTAGGTGCTGGAGCCCAGGGGCCTCCCATTTGTGTGAGGAACATCCAGAAGTTTTCCTGGGCCCATGTGTACAGCACCTCCTTACCCTCCTGCCCCTCAGCTGCTCCAAGCCACGCTTGGCAGGAATGATGGCCTGGGTGTCCCATGTGCAGATTCAGTGCCACCCATGTTGGCTGGGCAGTAGGTGGCTGACTTGATGGCACCCCTTGAGAGCCCGGGGGGGGCATCCCAAAGGAAACTTGACCACGCAGAGTTCTTTTGCCAAGGTGACCTGCTGCACTGTGGCCTGCACCAGACTCTCACGGCTGGTAGAGACCTGTACTCTGATCACACCTCTGTTGTCCTCCCAGACTCAGTCATGGCCTTCCCACTGATCCCTCAGAAGCTGTGACTGGGCAGGGGACAGGTGCACTCGGCTGGAGCCAGGAACACAGAGGTATACACCCTCACAGCTGAGGCTGGAAATCCTACCCCAAGGTGCCCTTCTGAGCAACACCCTTTCAGGAGGTGGCTGGTGACCCTGCTCTCCTTGGCTTGTAGGAGCAGCGCTTATCTCCACCGTGGCCTTCAAAGGGCTTCTTTGCCCCTGGGCGTCTTTTTTTTTTTTCTTTTTGATGCATGGTCTTCCTCTATAGTACAGCAGTATAGGTTGATCCTAAACTTACTATATAGCCCAGTCTGGCCTAGAACTGAGAGCTAGGATTAGAGGTGTGCACGATCACACCCAGCTAGTGTGTGGTGCTGGGAGACAAACGCAGGGCCTCATGCTTCCTAGGAAAGCACTCTTGTCATTGAACTAAGCCCCAGTGCCTTGTGTCTCTTCTTATGAGGTCATCAGTCATTGGGTTCAGGATCCACCCTGTTCCATGACCTCATCTTAACAATTACATCGCAGAGACTCTGTTCCCAAGTCAGTTCCGAGGTGCTGGGGTTAGCAATTCAGCATAGGCTATTCACTCCAAGCATGCAATGAGAACGCATGGGTCCGCCAAGGGTCCCTGGGGTCCTTTCTTTTGGAGACGGAGTCTTACTCTGTAGTCCAGACTGGTTCTGAACCCACTATGGAGCCCAGCCTGGCCTTGGATTCACAGCAATCCTCCTGTCTCAGCCTCCTGAGTGCTGGGATTACAGGCGTGCGCCACCCTACTCAGCTTATGTGGTGCTGGGGGATCAAACTCGGGTCCTCAGCACTTGCTAGGCAAGCACTTTAATCCTCGAGCTGTTCTTCCAGCCCCACTGTGGGTCCTGATGTTGAGAACCAAGTCTCACTCTCCTTCCATCTGCAAAGGGTGGTGTGGGGCAGTTGGATTTGCTTGTGGGGTCTGCTGGAGGCATCTTCCCTCCTCAACCCCCACTTTCCTGAACGTCAGGGCAGTGAGGGCTGGGCAGCACCTGGGCCTGGAGGGGACTGAGAACTGCAGTGCTCCATGCCATGACAGGGACCTCACACACACCGGCCCAGAGTGAGTGCCCACCGGCACGAGCTGCGCATCTCACAGCCGGCACTTCCAGAATAGCCCCAGCTGCCTAAAGGAAGCCACATTGTGATTGTATCTATTTCTGGGCCCCATCTCTAAATGAGGCCACAGCACCTGTTGGTATGAAGGAAGGGAATTTCACAGGCCTAAAATAAAGCCGAATGTTTTCCCCTCAGGCCCAGCCCATGGAAAATGCTCTGATATTTATACTGAGGCTGGTGGAGGGCAGGTGGCACAGGGTGGGTTGGCACAGGGGTGGAGGAAAGCAGGAGCCCCTGCCAAGGACCTGACGCTGAGTGAATGGAGACTTTCCATCAAGCTGGTCAGGCTGAGCTCTGTGGCAGTGGCCTCCAGCCCTGTCCCCTGCACCCCTGTGACACCTGGTTCCATAGCATGGTCTCCTCCCTGATCATCCCTTCTGGTCCTAGCACATAACCTGGGATTTCATTTACAGTGTGGATTCCTGGAGACCTCACCCAGCACCTATAGGCAGAAAGGATCGCCTATACCCCATGTACCCTCATCCCAGCTCTTTCCCTGAGGCTGCTATCTGGGTCCCCCGCCCTCACTGATGCCCAGCTGCCTCCTTGTTCCTGCCAGTCTTCACCCATTGGAGCTGCTCCTCCATCCTCCCTGGAGGGGACCAAGAACAGAAGTTGCATCCCAAAGTGCTCCATGCCATGGCCACCCAGAAAAGGACCTCACACACACTGGCCCAGTGTTTGTTTAGCACTGGGGACTAAGCTGAGAATCTATATATGACCCCACAGATCTTTACGTGCACGCGTGCGTGCGTGCATGCGTGCGTGCGTGTGCGCGTGTGTTACTAGGAACCGAATTCTGGGCCTTCATGCTGAGCTACATCCCCTAACTATTTTTTATTTTGATTTGATACAGCGCATTGCTAAGTCCCTAAGTTGCCCAGGCAGGGCTCAAATTTGCACTTCTCCAGTGCTTCCCAGAATACTGGGATGACGGGCCTGTACGACTGGGCTCAGAATGAGAGGACTTCTGGGCAAACTTTTAGGCCTATTGTGAAAGTCTCTCTTCAAGGCAAGTGCAGAGCAGAGGAAGGACACGGGACCTTGGGACCCCAGGGTCTCCCAAGCAGCCATCTTGATTACAGCCTGTTACATTTACATCTGGGTGAAAGCAGGGGCCTGGGAACTCAGCAGGTGCCAGATGGGAGCAGAGTAACTTAGTGAGCTCTGTGAGGTGGGGCCTGTCCTCCTGCCCAGAGAAGGGTCCTCACAGCTCCCCCTGGCCAGAGCACCAGGAGGAAGAGGACCCCTGCCTCCCCTACCTGAGCTCCCGAGTGACTGCAAAGCGCACTTTGGCCTCCTGGAACCCACGTGAGGGCCGCAGGCCTCCCTGTGACCTGCTCTGCTCCCTGCTCGGGTTGGAAGAAGCCTCTTCTAAGTGCCAAAGAGGCCCGAAGGTTATCCCATTGCTTCCAGAAGCTGGGCGCTATAAATAGCACCGTGTCCCAGAATATTCCAGGGGGGTTCTCTAGATGCTTCAAAATAGCCCACTTGTTACTATCTATAACCCAAGAGCCACTTCTGGCTCTGCGCTGGGGCTAAGTATAGCGCTCTGGCAGTATTTGATGGAACATAAGCTTCCAGGTCTGTGCTGCTTCTGGACAGCAGGACGTCCCAGGGGGTGGGCTCAGCCCACTCAGAGAGAGAGGCCATGCGGGTCGCAGCCCCCTTCCTCTCCCACGTGAGCTGTCCTGTCACTGAATTTTTACCCAGGCCAGTTTCTCCTTCTGTAGAGAAAAACTGTGCTACCTTCTGTCAGAATTCAAAGAACACGAAAGAAACAGGACACGAGGGGCTGCAGGAATGGCTCAGCCGTTAAAGCGCTTGCCTAGCAAGGGCTGAGTCAAGCACTAAGTACCTGAGTTCGATTCCCCAGCACCACATAAACTGGGCATGGTGGCGCACGCCTGTAATCCCATACTCGGGAGGCTGAGACAGGAGGATTGCTGTAAGTCCAAGGCCACCCTGGACTCCATACCTGGACCACAGAGTGAGACCCTGTCTCAAAAAAAGAAAAAGAAAAAGAAAGAAACAGGACACAAAATTGGTGCTCAGGGCAACTGCAACTCCAGGAAGACTTCAGCCCAGCATCTGAGGAAATGCATGCCTGTAATCTCAGCCATTTGTGAGGATGAGACAGGAGGATCACAAATTCAAGCTGACCCTGGGCAATTGAGAGACTTAGAGAGATACTATCTCAGGATTTTTTTTTTTTTTTTTTTTTTTTTTTGAGGCAGGGTCTCATTGTGTAGCCCGGGCTGGTCCTGAACTCACTATGTAGCCCAGGCTGGCCTCGAACTCACGGCAATCCTCTTGCTTGAGCCTCCCCAGTGCTGAGATTACAGGTGTGTGTCACCATACCCAGCTTAAATGGTGTTGAGGAATGGAACCCAGGCCTTGTGCTTGCTAGGCAAGCACTTTAACCACTGTGTTATTCCTCCAGCTCCCTGCCTCAAGATTTAATAATAATAATGATAATAATGGGCTAGGGATGTAGCTCAGTGTGAAGACCCTGGGTTCAATCCCCAGTACTGGGGGGGGGGGGGGGGAAGGAAAAAGAAAAATGGAAAAGAAGTCAGGGCTGGTGGTACAGGCCTAGAATGCCAGCATTCATAGAGTCAGAGGTTCAAGCCTGGCTTGGGCAAGACTTAGTAAGACTCGAGCAAGAGAATCTCAAGTTGAAGCCTAGCCTTGGCAACTTAGAGACTTCAGTGAGACTCTGTCTCAAAATCCAAAATAAAAATGGACTGGGATATAACTTAGTGTGATGGCCCTAGCTTTGATCCTCAGTACCACAAAAAGAAAAAAAATGAAAATTAAAGAATGGGCTAAGGATGCAGCTCAGTGCAAAGGCCCTGGCCTTGTTCCCCAATTCTACACATAGACAAAAGTTCCTTCCTATAACTGCTCCGAGACCTCCTCCGTGAGTTCCTTTTCCTGGCAGCTCAGAGGGCATGTGGAGTTGCTTGGGCCCCTGCAGCTGCAGGAAGTTCAGAGAAATCCAGGGATCAGGGTGGCCAGGGGGAGCTCAGACCCAGCACCCAGCACAGGAGGACTGGAGCACCTGTGTCACCCTCCACACAGGACAGAGCGGCCTCTCCCCCCCCCCCCTTCCGCTTGCCCTGGGCCCCACCCTGGCCAGTGGTGGAGCAGGCGGCTCTCCCGCCCCTGCCTGTCTCCTCCCCTCCCTGCCGGTCACTGGTCTACCGGGGCTGCCCCTATGACGGAGCCCCGCTTCCTCCCCTGGGGCGAGGCACAGATCAGGAAGCCAGAGACTCTCTAGAGGGAACTGTGAGAGGGGCAGGGAAGGTCGGTCAACTTGGGCTCCCCTGCTCCTTTCATCCGCTCTTTATCTTCTTTTTGTACTGGGATCAAGCCCAAGGCCTCTGCACTGAACTACACTCAGCCTGTTTTTTAATTCTTTTTTTTAGATGTGTTGCTAAGTTGCCCAGCTGGGCTTAAGCTTTTAATTCACCCTCCCGGCCCAGCATGGCTTACTCAGTGGAGGCCAAGCTGGGTTACACAGGGAGATCAAAGTCTGCCTGAACTACCTAGAAAGACTCTGCCTCTCAAAAACAAACAACAAACAAATAAAAGGAAAAGACAAAGGTAAGAACCTCAGAACAGTGGAGGGAATCAGAGGCCTGAGCCTGAGGAACGGAAGGCTGGGGTGCTGAGGGCCTGGAGCTTGTGCTGGCCATGTAGTGAATTCCACTCCCAGAAATGCTAAAAAATGAAAACTGGTTGGGAGCAAACAGAGGGGCCCTGTGGATTGGGGACTGCTGTGTTCCACCGCAGGGGCTACGCCACCCACGGCCACCACCTCGCTACGCTACCCCAGCTGTGGAAACACCCTGGTGTCCATCAACAGATGAATAGATAAACAAAATGCGATCCATCTACACGATGGAAAATTATTTAGCCATAAAAATGAGTGAGGCTGGCTGGAGGAATGGCTCAGTGGTTAAAGAGCTTGCCTAGCAAGTGCTAAGCACCCAAGTTTGAGTCCCCAGCACCACATAAGCTGGGCATTGTGGCATATGCCTACAATTCCAGCACTCAGGAGGCTGAGGCAGGAGGATTGTAATGAGTCCAAGGCTCGTCTGGGCTCCATAGTGAGTTCAGGACCAACCTGGGCCAGAGTGAGACCATGTCTCAAAGAAAAAAGGGGGGCGTGTGGGGGTCTTACCACCACACAAGGGCTGGAGGAGAGGAAAGGTGAGTGTGCGGCTGGGGCCCCTCGTCCCAAGAGTACCGGACCCAGCCGGCAGTTTGTCAAAGCAGGAACTCACTTTATTCAGGAAGTACAGAAGCTTATATGGGGTAGAGGGAGAACGTGGCAAGGAGGGGAGAGCAGGAGATTGGACATGGTATCTACGTAAGTGGGCGTTAGGCCAATCAGCAGATGACCATGCAGGCAAGCGCTGGGCGCTCATAGCAGTAGTATTGGGATCATGCCGCAGTCCACCAGGGCGGAAACAGCTTGGCCCAATCATCTTTCTTGGTAAACACCCTAGGTGGCCGCCCCCAGGATTTCCAGCAGGTGCCATCTTAGATATCACCCCACAGGGGGCCGAGGCACTGATGTACACTACAATGTGGATGGAGCTCAATGACATCAGGGTTTGCTTTCCCTGAAATAGGAAAATGATTGCAAAGGAAATCAAAAGTAACAGCCACCTGAAGCACAAATTGGGGGAGGAGGGGCAGGGTCTTCTTTTTTAGTTCTGGTACAAGGGATTGAACCCAGGGCCTTGAGCGTGCCAAGCAAGCGCTCTGCCTCTGAGCTATCTCCCCGGCCCTGAAGTGCAAATTTAAACAGTGCCATACCACATCTTTAGCCATCTGCTTGAGAGGGACCAGTGTGCTGGCCGGCAAGTTTACACTCACCTATGTTCGTGGAGAGAGTTGTGAAGAAACAGTCCAACTTCCAGAAGGGGTGGCTTGGGGCACACCCCAGGGGCACGCCACTTGGCCCAGGAACTCTGCCTGCAGGGTGTCTCCCGCAGAAACACACTTGCCTAAAATGTGTGTGGAAAACACCAATTGTAGTTATCAAAAAACTGATGGCAACCTATGTGTGTAGCAACAGGAGACAGACTGAATAAACTAGGAGACGCTGAGCCTATAGAACACTCTTGGCACCGAACTGGGGCAGCCAAGAAACAGGAAGAGGAAAAGCAGGATGGGAAAGTGATTCGCGTGTATTATCCATAAATCGCCAGACTCGCAGAGAAGGGACAACATGGCCGCTTCTAAGAACAGAGCTGGGTGGCCCGGGCCCAATGACACTGACTGCATATTGTATACTCTTGGATTTTACAAAACCTGAGCTCTTTTGAAGCTAAAAATAAATTTTAAACAGAAAGAGGAAATGGGAAGTGAGTAAGTTTTTGTTAGGGACTATGAAAATCTTCTGGAAACAGTAGAGATTTTTGCACAGTGTATTGAATACACCTAATGCCACGCTTAACTGTGCACTTAAATTAAGATGATAATCTTTTTGCTATGCATATTTTACCACTATAAAAACCAAATTTCTATAGTATAAATGGGTCAGCCAGGGCGTGCGCCAAGGCTCTGGGCTCTAAGTCCCGCCCCCACGACGCCCCGCCACACCCGGGACGACGAGCAGGCGCGCTGCGGCTCTGAGACTTTAGCCCTGACCGTGGTTTCTCGCCCTGCCGCTTTCGCTTCCTTGGTCGCGGGTTCGGATCTTAGCGAAAGATCCGACTTCGCTAGCAGGCGCTGGTGCTCGAATTTGGACCCACTTTCTGATGGCTAGAGCGGGAGACGGTGTGTTATTAACAGCCTCCGATCCCCTCCTCCACAGGTGCAGGCCTGGCGTGACCTCCTGCCTGGACAGCTTGAGAAAAAATGCTGAAAGCCACCAGCCCACTAGTGCCTTTACATTACTTTGGCTTCGGCTGTGCAGCACTGGTTGCTACTGATGGGAGCACTGGCTATGCAAAAGCAAGGAGCGCGCCATCTCTAGCTGCTGGGCTCTTCCCGGGTTTAGCTGGCCTGGGTGCTCACCAGCTGTCTCAGAATCCTAGGAACATCGGGTTTTCCTAGCTACCGCTGGGATCTTGGCTGGCATCGTGGGAAGGAGATTCTACCACTCCGGGAAATTTATGCCCCCCTGGCTTAAACGCAGGTGCCAGTTTGCTGATGGTTGCCAAAGTTGGAATTAACATGTCAAGCAGATCACATTCGTAGTACACGTGTCCCAGCTTGAACGCATTAAGAATTAAAGTGCCCAGAATTCCATTCTTTTCAATGGATTAAGAGAAAGAAGGGTAGAGCACATATACATTTTGACATTTCCTTTAAAAAAACAAACCCTACTTGGTTGTTACCATCACAACTGTTCACAGGTGGTCAGTGTGTAACCTAAAGGCTGCTGATGCCCTCACATGGTTTAATTCTTGTATGGGGACATTACCTGGCCTTTCTGTATCACTAGATAATGTACATTGGGAACCTGCAAGGGCCATGGCTTGTGCAGTAGAAAAATGGGGGAAAAAATTTGAGATTTTGGATTTTTTTTTTCTTTTTGAGACAAGTTCTCATTCCGTAGCCCAGGCTGGCCTTGAACGCAGGACAAGCCTCCTGCCTCAGCCTCCCAAGTGCTGGGATTACGGGTATAATTCACCACGCCCAGTTTATGTGGTGCTAGGGAATTGAATTCAGGGCCTTGCACTTGCTAGGCAAGTGCTCTAACTGCTGTGCTATTCCTCCAGCCCTTTATGACTCCTCTTAATAGCGCACAGACCTAATCTGAAATGATATTAAATGACATATGAAAATAAAGTTACTACAAATAAAACCAAATGTATCATCCATTTCAATGATTAATAATGCTAAAATTTATGCTTACGTGGAGCTTAATTGGGAGGGCATTGGAGAACACCCATGTTGGATGCAGTTAATCGATCAGCAGCCCCCTCCCACTCCTGCTGGCAAGACTGGCAGGTCTTGCGGACCCCAGGATGCATTCCACAGGTGTCCCGTGATGAAGGTGCAGGTGTCCCCAGTGGCAGGAGCACAGGGACCTGAGGATGAGGACCGTAAGCCAGGACATCGGTCACAACGGAGCCCATGATGTGAGCCGTTAAGACCTCAGGATGCAGGCGCTGGGGACCCCAAGCTGTGGGCGCAGAACTCCGCGTGAAGACCGTGGGGAATCCGACGATGTTGGTGCTAGGCAGAAGGAACCCCAATATGAGGACACAGGGGTACCTAGCGGCAGGGCCCGAGAAGGAGCGTGGGCAGAAGGTCTGGGGTCCTTCGGACGCCAGGTTGAGAGCGGATCCCGGCCAAGAACGTTCCCTAATGACCCTGCCGTCAGGCTACACAACACGCCGCCTTCCAGTTCCCTAGGAGGCCCGCTACCGCCTCCCGGCCGGAAGCCACTGCATCACGCTTGCGCAGACCCCCGCGCTTGGACAGACCCGCCCCCCTCCCCGCTGGCGCACACAGGGCGCCTGCGTAAGCCCCGCCCACTGCTCTTTCTTTACTTGTTTTCCGGCGAGCGAGGGCGGGCTTAGAGTCGGCGGTTCATCATCCGATCCCGCCGATTGGCTGAGAGGTGGGGAGTGAACCTTGCCAGCCGCGGACTGGACTGCGCGTGAGAATCTACCGGCACCGGCCAATCGCGTGGTGGCGTGTGAGGGGCGAGCCTGCCAGGCCGGCTTTTGGGGAGCTCAGGGCCCGTGCGGCCGGAGTTGCTGGACAGCTTGGCCATGCCCTCGGACAAACCCGTCGTAGCTGTCACCTGTACCGCTCCGGTCAACATCGCCGTTATCAAATACTGTGAGTGCCAGGTCCCACGCCGGGGATAGCAGTCGCGGGGCCGAGAGTGAGGGCGAGGTTCGCGGGGCCGGGAATGGGAAATCCAGGGCCCTGGAACGCGGATCGGGGTGGTGACCAGGGTTGCGTTTAGCAGGACCACGGACTTGCGGCATGCACGCCGTGCCTCCGCCCCGCCAGGGACGATACTGGCCGTGCAGACTGTGGGTACGGGGAACGGAGGCGCCTCGCTGCTCGAGCCCGGCCAGAGCTCGATGTACATAGCTGTTCCACCCTGGCACCCGTGACCTGCGCGGCCCGGTACTGGCATTAGCGAAGTTTTGGAGTTGACATCATGGCGAGCGCACCTGCAGTTGTGAGAAGTCACCCAGTATATGACATTTGGAGTGGTGTCGTGCGGGTGTGCCCTTGTGGGCCGGGTCTGGGAACCGCATCTGCCCGGGTCTGAGTTGTGTGAGCGCCTGCAGCACCCCCTCCCCCCCCCCCCCCCCCCCCCCCCCCCCCCCCCCCCCCCCCCCCCCCCCCCCCCCCCCCCCCCCCGCCCCACGAGCCGCCGCAACTGCCCTACTTCCGCCTCTTTCTGTCATTTCAAGCAGGTCCTACAAGTGCAATCGTCCAGTGTTTACTTTTTGGGTTTGTCCTGTTGTGTTCATAATTTCCCAGAAGTGTGTGCAGACTGGTATATGGAGAGATGTGGCCGGGTGAAGTGTTGCAGGCCTAGATCCCGGCCTTGGAAGGCTGAGGCAGGAGGATGGAGAGGTCCAGAGTTGTCCTTTATTGCCCTTTCGTTGGAGTAGATGCACCCCAGTTGATGCACCCCAGGAGGGCAACTGGATGGTTTGTTTCCGGTCCAGTCAGGTAGGGAAAAAGCTGTTCCACACCTTCGAGTACAGGTTTCCGTGCGAATCTGTGCTCATCCTTTGGGTCTGTGCCCAGGTGTCATCAGACCGTTGCTGGGAGTGGCTGTCTCAGGTGATACTCCCACCAGGAGTGGATGCCGGATCCTGTTTTTCCACATCCTCCCCTGCACTTGGTGGTGTTACTGTTTTTTACTTTTGTCATTCTGCCAGGTAGGCGGGGATAGCTCCTTGTGGTTTGGATTTGCATTTCACTGGATGCTGCCATCTTTTGCCGGTGCCTGTTGTTGGCCTGTGTTCATCCTTTTTGGGGAAGTCTCTTTCTGCGACTTATTTTTTGTACTGGGGGATTGAACACAGGGCCTTGGCACTGAGCTACACATCCCCAGCATTTCTTTTGTTTTGAGACAAGATCTTTCTAGTCATTAAGTTACCCAGCATTGGGCTGAACTCACGACTCTTTCCTCAAGCCTTTCAGAGTGCCAGGATTATAGTTTTTACCACCACATCCAGCTTCTACTGAATTTCATACCTTCTGTTTCTTTGCAGAGGCTTTCTTGTTTGCAGTGTGTTTTTAATTGCTTGTTGAAGCATTTTGATGGCGGCTGCTTTAACATCTTCCCAGATACTCCAGGGGCTCTGACCTTAGAGCTAGTATCTGTCGATTGTCCCTGTCACTCAATTTGAGGTCTTTTTGCTGCTTGTTGTGACCAGTGGTATTGATGAGCCTGGATGTTTTTTCTTGTGTTCCAAGACTCGGTCTAGTGACATCCTGTGACTAGTGTTTGATACCACTCTGGTAGGGTGGAAGCAGGCTCCACTGGCAACACCCAGCAGTGCAGGAGGGAGTCAAGGAGAGAGAAAAGGCCCCACCCTGCCTTGGAGGGAAAGGAGGTGTAAGACGCCCCCCTCCAACAAAGGTAGCCTCCATGTGGACTCTGATGACACAGGTGTGGCTGGAGCACAGCAGGGTTTTCTGTTGAGTTGGGTGGCCCTCCCCTGGTGCTCTTGCAGGAGAAAGCAAGCTAGCCTGCCCTGTCTGTGCCTGTGACAACTCTCAGATCCCCAAGGAGAAGACTGGGACCTGCAGGAAGTTCACCACCACAGCACACTGTCATCCCAGGTCCCCAAGGGCCTCTTACTAGTTCTAGGAACCACATCTGGGCTGTTGGTCCTGTGCAGCAGAAATGGCATCTGTTACATTTTCCCACCTGGCTCCTACACCAGGTGGTCTCTGTGGCTCTCCTGTGGCTCCCCGAAGAGCTGTTCTCACAGCCATGAATGTGCTTTATGAATTGCCTAGGTGTTTACCTGCTAGGTCCCCAGGGACCGGAAATGCAAGCCCACATTATGTGTTTGGTAAAGACAGTTTGTAATAAAACTTTGAGGTCAGCACTGTGCTGTTCCAGGAGAAGCCTGACATTCTGAGCCTTCTGGAGGGTTTGGTTATAGTGATACTTGGGCCGGAGTGGCCATGGCTGGGGCGGTGCAACTGAGCATCTGTCAGAACCTGAGCTCCTTCCATGTGGGAACAAGCATATTGAGAAAAACCACCACACCCACAGTGGGCATGCTCAGTGCCCAGCAAACCCTCAGTGGTGATCTGTGGAGTGGGTGAAAGGGATTACATAGAAGCAGTAGTGTGGAAGTGAAGGGTAGGCCGGCCTCGAGCTCTGCTGTGGGACCCAGGCTCGGGCTAAAGTCCAAGAGGGCTTCTTGAGGTAGTGGCATATCAGAAAGAGGGGCTAGACTGTGGGGTGAGATCACAGGTTGGGGGTGGAACTGAGGAGGAGAGGTGGTTGTCTGTTGCAGGGGGGAAGCGAGATGAGGAACTGATCCTGCCTATCAACTCTTCTCTGAGTGTCACCTTGCACCAGGACCAGGTGAGCACTCCCAGAGCCTTCCTCAGACAGCCTTTTCCCTAAAGAGCAGGGTGAGTTGGCTTCACAGTGATCCTTGGCCCATCTCCCAGTGTTAGAAGTGCTTGGTGTGTACACACTTGTCCCCAGACCCCAGAGTCTCTTTGAAAACTCATGTGCTTCACCCAGGGGTCTCAGTATATCCGAGATCCTGCATGGAGGTGGAGCATAGGCCACCCCCTTGCCCTGCAGAGGAGGGTGCTGGGCCTACAGGTCCCTACGGAGCTGGCTTGGCTTTCTGTCCATCACTGCCCCAGGCAGCCAGGGTCATGGAGAGGAGGGCTCTTCTGCAGACGGTCCAGTCCTGGTACCTGAGGTGACCCCAGGTTTTCCTCTTCAGTTAAAAACCACCACCACAGCCATCATCAGCAAGGACTTCACAGAGGACCGGATCTGGCTGAACGGCCGAGAAGAGGATGTGGGGCAGCCACGCATACAGGCCTGCCTCAGGGAGAGTGAGTCGGGGTCCCTGGGTCGCTCTGAGAGTCCAGAAGGGACATCTTCCTGCTGTCCATTCTTGCTGGGAGGTGGTGAGTGGCAGGGCCTCTCTCAGAAAGGAGGTCTGCATGAGCAGCATGGGGTAGAAGCCTAGTGTCCAGCTGTGTCCCCCACACGAAGCCCCGCACAGGTGAGATACATACACACTGGATGGGCTCTCGGTCTCCACTTTCTGCAGTTCGCCGCCTGGCCCGAAAGAGGAGGAATGTGGGGGACCAGGACTCCCTGCCCTTAACCCTCAGTTACAAGGTGCACGTGGCCTCGGAGAACAACTTCCCCACTGCTGCGGGCCTGGCCTCCTCAGCTGCAGGCTATGCCTGCCTAGGTGGGTACCTAGAGAGACCCCTGGGGCCACTCTGTGGGGAAGGAGCCACCTCATACCCTGGCAGCACTTGGCGAACCCAACCCAGGCTCAGCTGTGCCAGCAGTCCTGGCACTCTGCCCACCCCAAACCCCAAGTTCAGCCTCTTCCCAGGGCACACACCTGGACCCTAGAACTTCCCTGTTGCTCTGTGTGGACACTCCAAGTTGCGAGCGACACCAGAGCCACCTTAAACTGACTAACGTGAGGGTGATTTCTTGGCCGAGGATGTAGTCAGCTTCAGGCACAGCGGGATCCAGCCTCAGTGTGTCTGTCCCTCAGAGCCTTAGCTCCACCTTCCTGCTGGCTGCCTATGTGGCTGTCTCCGCCTGTGGCACAGTCAGTGCCATCCCAGCATGGCTGCGCTCATGCCACTGTCTTCCCTCAGCTCCAGGAATGGTGCTTGCTGGCTGGCGGCTGTGTGGAGCTGGAGGCAGAGTCTCTCTTCTGAGACGTGTGGACTTACAGGGAGGCGTCCTCCCAGCCTGTAGTACCCTCTCCCCAGCACTGCCCACCTCCCCAGCGGGCACACGCCTCAGACTTCCAGGTCTCTTGTGTCTACTACGCATGACCTTACAACTTCTTCCCAATCCTCAGAGCCAACCAAGTGGCCTTCTAGAGAAACTTTCTCTGGCCCTATGTGGCCCCAGGTCCGCGCAGGTGGAGGGAAGGAACATGGGAGGATCTGGGGAGCTGATGCCCCAGCTCTGCTGCCTCAGGTCCCTCTGTCCTGTGCAGCTCCCAGAATGCGGCATGGGTGCCCCACCCGGCCCCTACGACTTCCTATTCCCCTTTGCCTGCAGCCTATACCCTGGCTCGAGTCTATGGGGTCGAGGGCGACCTCTCAGAAGTGGCCCGCCGGGGCTCGGGCAGTGCCTGCCGCAGCCTGTATGGGGGCTTTGTGGAGTGGAAGATGGGGGAGCAGGCGGATGGGAAGGACAGTGTCGCCCAGCAGGTGGCCCCTGAGTCACACTGGCCTGAGCTCCGAGTCCTGATCCTGGTGGTAAGTGGAGTCCGGAGTAGGGGTGGGGGGCCCAGCCTGAGAACAAGGCAGCAGGTGGCTATCCAGGCTGGATGACAGGTGGCAAATCTGTGTGGCAGTGCTACTGCTCCTTCCATGGTCAGGATGTAGCCAGTTTCAGACCGTCCCTGGGCAGGGGCACTGACGCTTTGCCCAGTTGCCCCATGGTAGAGCACCTGACTTGGGAGGTAGGGTTTCCTGTGGGGCTGTGGAGCCTAGCACTGTCTTCTGGCCAGGTGAGTGCTGAGAAGAAGCCACTGGGCAGCACGGCAGGCATGCAGACCAGCGTGGAGACCAGCACCCTGCTCAAGGTGAGGTGGGCATGGGAGGCTTGAGCCTCTTCCCACCCCCCATTCCCACGAGATCTGCCTGGGTGCCTGAGCAGGGAACCCCTTCCCAAGCCACCTGTCTTACAGTTCCGGGCTGAGACAGTGGTGCCGGCGCGTATGAAGGAGATGGCCTGCTGTGTCCAGGAGCGAGACTTCCCGGGCTTTGCCCAGCTGACCATGAAGGACAGCAATCAGTTCCATGCTACGTGCCTTGACACCTTCCCGCCCATCTCCTACCTCAACGACACCTCCAGGCGCATCATCCAGCTGGTGCACCGCTTCAATGCCCACCACAGGCAGACAAAGGTGCCAGCTGTGGGGGATGCAGGGTCGGGCCTATGCTCTGGATAGGCTGTGGTACCCAGAGTGGGGCACATCATGCCCGGCCCACGACAGCTCTAGTCTAGTGTGTTCTATCTCTTGGCTGGTATCAGTGGCCAGACTCAGTCTGGTCAGCCCACCATCTTGTCCTGACTTATGGGCGGAAGTGTCCCATGCCAGGCATTCAATAATATAGCTTTTTTGGCCCCAAGGGTCTGGCTTAGCTTTTGGAGACCCCGGAGCCCCTGACAGATGGAGTTGGAGCTTAGGGGTGAGGGAGTGTGTCTACAGCAGGGTGACTACTGTGGATTCCAGGTGGCGTACACTTTTGATGCGGGCCCCAACGCTGTGATATTCACCCTGGAGGAAGTGGCAGCCGAGTTTGTGGCTGTTGTGAAGCACATCTTCCCCCCTGAGGCAAATGGAGACAAGTAAGTATGGGTCCCCTTCTGCTCCCCAGAAATGGCATCTCCAGGCTGTGTGGTGATGTAGGCCAATAATCCCAGCACTCAGTGGGCTGAGGCAGGAGGTTTGTGAGTTTGAGTCCAGCCTGGACAATTTAGCCTCTTGGTGAGACCCTGTCTCAAAAAAAAAAAAAAAAAAAAAGCCAGGCATGGTGGCACACAACTATAATTGCAGCCTGAGGCAGGAGGATCACAAGTTTCATTCCAGACTAAAAAATTTAGTGACTTAGACTGAGTATGTTGTTAGTGCGAAGGGTATGGGTTCAAATCCCTAGTACTGCAAAAAAAGATATGGTGTCCCCTGAGCTTGGGGATGATCCTGTGTACCTTTCCCTAGCAATGAATGATGCCAGCTGTTGAAGAATTCACCATTTACCCTGAGGAGTATGTTAAATATCTGATATTTTAAAAGAAAAGACTCAAAGCACTCATTTCTTCTGCCTAGAACAAGTGAGAGCCTGTGTGGTGGTCCCCGAGGGGCCCCTGCCTGAGCACAGATGTGGCTTTGGGGTAGGGTCCAATAGCTGGGTCCCAGCGTGACAGTTCCAAAAGAAACTGCCCCGTGTGTCCCCAGCCTCCTCTGCCCTCCTCAGGGGCCAGCCGGCTGGCGTTTGACAGCAGCAGTCACGTGCACACGCCTGTCTTGTTTTGCATCAGGTTTCTAAAGGGGCTGCAGGTGACCCCAGTCCCCGTCTCTGATGAGCTGAAGGCTGCACTAGCCATGGAGCCCAGCCCCGGGGGTGTCCAGTACATCATCGCCACTCAGGTGAGGCCTTGTGCAGCAGCTTCTTCCCTGCAGGGGCTGTGTGGCCTGGCAGGCTCGGCTGTGCCCACAGCCCCTGGCAGGAAGCAGAGGCTAACGCCAGGGGGTTGGCAGTAACATCGCACTGTGGCTCAGGGCATTTCTCTCTTGGAGTGACCATTTAGGAGCGCCTTCACAGATGGGCCAAGGGCGTGGGTAGGGTGGAGAATGTGGCCGTGAGCCAAACCTGGGCACCAGCGGAGATGGAGGCGGAGAACAGAGACCAGGCACTCCTGGGCATCTCAGGGATATGTGTGTGTGGTCCCACCCTTGGGGCCTGCCTACTGCATGTGAGCAACCTGTTCTGGCCAACCTAGGGTGGTGGCTCTGAGGCCAGGGGTCAGGCATGCTGAAGCTACTGTCCCGCTCCTGTGCTCTGGGCCAAGTGCTCAAGGCTGCTGTTCCCAGGATGCTAGGTCAGCCTGCAGAGGATGACGTCATCTGAGTCTCTTAGCTTCTCCTGGAAGGGTGTCTAGTCTGCCCTGTGGAGTATGCCCCACCCTCCTGAAGACCCCAGAGCAGTGGACACGGTCACTGCCACTACCAGTGACCTCACACTGATCTTTCTCCCCAGGTGGGGCCAGGGCCTCAGGTCCTGGATGACCCCGATGCTCACCTCCTGGGCCCCGATGGCCTGCCAAAACTGGCTGCTTGACACTCCCACGGCAGGATCCCCTCCCTACTCAGAAAACTGCTTGATGGACCAGGGAGCCTGTGTAATGTTGGGACTGCACCCTGGGGTCTTAATGCATGTTGCCTGACTGTGCTCACAGCGTAGACGAGGATATGCAACCATCTACAGCCAGCCAGGTAGACAGGGGCGGGTCCCCCACCAAGTACCTCACTTTGCCCAGTGGTGCTCTGCCAAGCTGGGAGTGGACTGGGCCAGCTGCAGAAGAGCTCCCGACCCCAGTGTGTTCCTCACTGGTGCCAGGCCAGCACCTCATTGGACCGGTGTTCCTTTATACTGCCACCCTGCAGGCCAGCCCGTTGTGAGCTGCAGAGACCTGGGTGCTTGGAAGGTCCCTCTGTTGCAACTTGCTGACTTTGAACTCAGGGTGTGGGGTAAATGGTATGTTTCTTTATAAAAATGACAGCGAGCCAAGTATGGTGACATGTGCCTGAAATCCCAGCACTCTGGGAGGCTGAGATGGGAGTATCACAGTTGGAGGCTGGCCTGGGCAATTTAGAGACTCAGTGAGACCAGGAGCCTCCTGGAGAGAGGAAAGGGCCCTGGAGTTAGGGTGGAGCCCAGAGCAGGTAGGGTTGTATTGTTTGGGAGATAGGGACTCAGGAATAAACGTGCTGCTGCTGGCCTTGTGCCCTACCGCTCCCTGCACCGGTGCCCCGAAGTGCGTGCTGGGGCCATCATCCTATGGCCCCCATAATGGCAGGAGGGAGGAGGAGAGATGGGGATTGTCCTCTGTCTCCTAAAGGTGCTGGCCTGGGCTCCAGCCCAGCCCAGGACCACGTGAGCCTCCCTTTGGCCCACAGGAGGGCGGTGAGGGTGTGTGGGGGGTAACCCCTAGCAGATCCCACCTCTCCTGGCATCCTGCCGCCTCAGTGGGGTGTGCACAGCCGGGATCTGAGGGCACTGTCCCTCTGTGTCCCTCCGTGTCCTCCATCTCTGCATATCCCTCCATAGCAAGGCTTGCAGTCTGACCCAAGTTACCCCAGAGTTACCCAGCTGACAGGAGCCGCCTTTGTGCTGCACCTGCCATGCCCCTGAAGGGAGCATCCTAGGGGTAGCCTGGGCGAATGCTGGCCACCTACCCCGAGCCTCTTGTGCAGGCAGGGGAAGCTCTGGGGACCTGGGCCACTCAGCCCTGCCGAGGGGGCTAGCCTTATCACGTGCAGCCCTGCTGGTCCTGGCAGGCCCCCTGAACCAGGGTGGGGCACGTTGTGGGCTTGCTGAGCAGAGGGGCGGGTAACCGGGAGGCGGAGCAAGCCTGTGGGTTGGGACTTTGGGCGGGACAGGGCCGGACGGTGGCGGACTGGCGCGCAGCAGGGCGAGACGGCGTTGAAGAGCCAGCAAAGTCCGCGCCATGGGGCAGATCGAGTGGGCCATGTGGGCCAATGAGCAGGCGCTGGCGTCTGGCCTGAGTGAGTGCGGGTCGGCCGCGCAGTGCGGCTGGGGCTGGGGCTGGGGCCAGCGAGCGGCCAGGAGCACTGCGCCCGGGCTGGATGGCGGGGAGGGGCGGCGGGAGCCTGGACGGGTAGGGGGCTGCGGGGGTACGGGACCGAGCTTGGA
Organism: Ctenodactylus gundi; assembly: GCA_004027205.1. Classification (NCBI taxonomy): domain Eukaryota; kingdom Metazoa; phylum Chordata; class Mammalia; order Rodentia; family Ctenodactylidae; genus Ctenodactylus; species Ctenodactylus gundi. The sequence continues at coordinate 220,754 of PVKB01001839.1, read as the reverse complement.
GGAGACGCTGCGGCGTCCAGTGTTGGAGACCGCGAGCTGCGCATGGCGCTGAGGGTCCCTGCTCACCACACCCCGGTCTCCTCCGGACCTTAGCGAAGGAGGAAGTGCGGCCCAAAGGAAGAGGAATTTCACCCCTGTGGTTTCCGGGGAGTAGCTACCCCGCCCCACTGAGAAAACCCAGCCTGACGACATTCCGAGGGTGGCCCCCTCCTCCCCGGGGGTCGGAGAGTCTCCCTGGGTTTGGGGCTTGGGAGGCAAGCGGCCCCATCCCTCCGGTTCCCAGTCCTGGGTACACATGACGAGTTCTAGGACTTCACAGGGACCTGGAAATCCCCTAGAGTGACCACCTGTGGGGCTTCATTGCCCAGACAGTGGGGCAGGACCACCAGCCCCAGGTCACCCTGCCCTGGCTGATAGGAATTCTGCCCAGGGGCACCAGGGAAACAGAGCCAGGCCTTGGAGCTGAGGCCGAGCCAGCCAGGTTCGAGGTCAGAGGAAGCCACAGAAGCCACTCCCTCCAGGAAAGCTCTGTACCCAGAGCAGGATCTGGCCCTTCTGGACTGTGAGCCACAAGGCACACAGATGCCTGCCAGCCTGCACCCTCGCATTTGTGTTTTGGGTGTGCGGCCCTGCTCCCCCCTGGGTGGGGCACACCTCTCCTGTGCCGAGTGGTGGAACTTGGTCAGTTTAGTGGGCGCCTTCTCCCCCCCCCATGGGACACCCACCTGCCTACCCATGCTGTGCTTCCCCCTAAAATCCACTCCCGGAAGCACTGGGGCAGCGACAGGGGTTCTTGCTCACCCTGCCACAGCACCTGCCTGCCGCACTGCCAGGCCAGGGCTGTGCCAGCGATACCTAGAGAGGCCATGAGCTCTGGCTGATGTCCCCGTCAGGTGAGCTGCTTGCCGACTTGACCCTTTTGCTGGCTTTTCTTGTGGTGAAACTGCTAGGGTCATATCGGACGGGCTTCTCTGATGAAAGAAAATCCCATCTGGTCCGCCTGTGTCACCTGCCTGCCTCAGCCCTCCGGTGTCTCCCTCGGTAGGAAAAAGCCAGATTCTGAGGCTCCAGCTCCTGCCTGCCACCCTGGCCTCCCCTGTCTTCTTCCTTCTCCTTGCTCTAGCCTCTCGTGGACTTTCCTTCTCTCTCCTGGGTAAGGGAGCCCCAGGGCCTTGGCAGAAGCCAGGGTTGGCTCCATCATCTCCCAGCTCAGATGTCACCTACTTGGGGGCCATCTTACATGAACTCGTAGCCTGGTCCCCTCCCAGGGGACCTGATGCTCAGTTATCTCCCCCATGAGACCGTGGGTCTCCTCTGCCCTCTGGCCTACAGTGTCCTACACAGTAGGTACCCTGAACGGTCGCAATCCTCCTGCCTCAGCCTCCCTCATCCCGCCCTCTGGAGCCAGTGTGACACTCCCAAAGATCAGCATGCTGACTGAACACGTGAGGAGAGTGCCCTGCTGTTGTCCAGCACACAGATAAAGTTCGTATGTAGCTGAGCCCCAAAGCAAAGATAGGAGATCTGTAGGGAGCAGGAACTGAAAGGTTTCACTGTGGCGAGCAGGGCCCCAGTCCAGGGATGCCTGGGTCCCTGTTAAAGGCACTGGAGCTGAACAGCGTGCTGTGGCGGCACAGGAGTTAGGAGCTGGGAATGGCCCTGGCTGCAGGCGGCAGCAAGGAGCCCGTGTGCTGAATGGGCTCAGGCTGGGAAGGGGACAGACGATGCAAACCCAGAGTCCCAGGCCTGGGCTGGGTGTGGGTGTGACATTAGAATGACCTACAGCTCAGAAATTCAGAGCAGATCCAGCACAGGCAAACGTGAAGCTGTTCTGTGGAGGTTTCCTCAGCCAGAGCCTGGGCACTCCAGGAAGCACACCCGGCCAGGCAGGAGGAAGTGAACCTTGCCGTGGGGAGCGTCAGTCACTCACAGGGTGAGCAGAGGCCAAGCCACTGCCCTGTGGGAAGGGGACTCGGGGACAGGCTTGTCTCAAATGCTCGAGCACATATGCCTAAATTCCTAGCACCCTGGGAGGCTGAGGCAGGAGGATGACAGTTCAGGCCCAACCTGGACAGCGTAGCAACCTGTCTCAAAACAGAAAATTAAAAAAGGGGCTCTGGTTGTAACTCCATGTAAAGGCCCTGGGTTCAGGCTATAGTCTTCCAATAAAAAAAGAAACACCAACTGCTCAAGTAAAGAAAGGAGCAGGAGATGACAGGGGGGAAAAAAAGAGGGTAATATGAAAAGTGAGTTAAAATGGAGTATGCATAAATAAAACATACAAAAGCCAGGTGTGGGGGCACACACGTGGAATCCCAGCACTCCGGAGGCTGAGGCAGGAGGATTGCCGTGAGTCCAAGGCCAGCCTAGGCTACAGCGTAAGACCCTGTCTCAAAAAAGTAAATAAATTAAAAAATAAAGCTTATCATCTTGGGTTCCCTCCTGGATAGTGGGAGCTTTTACCCGCTATGTCCTTGGTTTCTAAATAAAGACTTTTTCTGCACCTTGAAAAAAATAAGTTAAAGATATTAAAGGTACTGGATTAAAGACTGAAGTGATGAAGGACGCGTAAGGCAGAGATCTGCATGGAATGTGCATCATGTCCATTGTGCAAGAAGAGACAACAGGCGCTGGAGGAATGGCTCAGCAGTTAAAGCGCTTGCCAGGCAAGCGCTAAGTTAAATGCTAAGTATCCGAGTTCAATTCCCCAGCTCTGCATAAACTGGGTGTGGTGGTGTATGCCTGTAAACCCAGCACCCAGGAGGCTGAGACAGGAGGATTGCTGTGAGTCCAAGGCCAGCCTGGGCTCCTTCCATAGTGAGTTCAGGACCAGCCGGGGCTACAGAGACCCTGTCTCAAAAAAGAAAGAAAGAAACCAACTAAGTCCTTTTCAGGGTGAATGAAAACAGATCCTGTTTGGATCAGTTGTAAAGAAACTAAACCATGGGAGGAAGATTTAAAAAAAATGGGTTACTAGAAGACAGTAGACTTCCCAATGTCAATAACAGATGCCAGAAACAAAAAGAAACTCGTTGCTGAGAGAAATAATATTGCCAGTTGCTGCTAACAGACCCTCACTGCAAAGACTACTGAAGGGTGTTCTTCGGCAGGAAGGGAACTGAACTTAGAAAAAAGAATGGGGATGTAAGAATGAAGCCATGGTAAATAAATGTTGACTGTAAGGGCTGGAGGAATGGCACAGGTGTTAAAGCACTTGCCTAGCAAGCTCAAGGCCCAGAGTTCGATTCCCCAGCACCACATAAGCCAGATGTGGTGGCACGTCCCTGTAATTTCGGCATTTAAGGCAGGAGGATTGCTGACTAGTCTGGGCTCTCCACAGTGAGTTTAGGAATAGCCTGGGCTACAAAGTGAGACCCTGTCTCAAAAAGTTTTTTTTTTTAAAAAAGCTGACTGTAAATAATTAATAATAATGAGTAATTTGGAGGTGAAATGAAGTTAAATCTTGACAGAATCCATCCATGATTCAGGAGTAAGGACTTTGAAGTAAGTAGGCTTAAGTATTGCTGAGAATTTATTTTCAAATGTAAGATAAATAATGAGGTGCCCTGGGGGGCTGGAGGAATAGCTCAGCGGTTAAAGCTCTTACCTAGAAAGCTCGAGGCCCTGAGTTCGATTCCCCAGCACTGCATAAGCTGGGCGTAGTGGCGCACGCCTGTCATCCCAGCACTTGGGAGGCTGAGACAGGAGGATTTTGTGAGTCCAAGGCCAGCCTGGGCTACAGAGTGAGACCCTGTCTCAAAAAAAGGAGCCTGTTTTAGATTTATAGAATGGAAGTGACATTCCAGCCAGGTGCAAGAAACTTTATTAAATCCCCATTAAATGCAAAGTATAAAAGATAAAATCTGAGCCCGGCCAGCGGTGCAGTCCTGTAATTCCAGCACTCTGGGAGGCTGAGGCAGGAGGTTCTCAAATTCAATCCTACTCTGGGCGATTTAGCACCTTTGTGAGACCCTGGCTTAAAAGAAAGAAAATTTTAAGAGGGCTAGGAGTGTAGCTCAGTGGGAAGGCACTGGGCTCGATGCCAACACCTAAGAAACCAGGACATCTGAAGGCAACATGAATACGAATGACCAGGCAGGGTCCAGCTGGCAGAGCGAAGTGCCAGAAGCCTCTGTAAGGAGGCGCGTGCATGCAGAGAGGGCGACAGTGGCTGGGGAGCCAGCCTGAGCCGGGCACGTGGCTGTGCCTTGCCCCAAGCCCTCAGCCTCTGATGAGAATTTCATAATACAAGAAAAGTGTTAAAATACAACCACGTCTCTAACATCCATTCCTGTGCAAGGAGAGAGGGGTGAGGTTCGAGCCAGTCTGCAGAAAGCAGGAAGAGCAACAGAAACACTTGTTAAAGAGAAAACACAAGAGCTGGGAGCGTAGCTCAGAGGTTAAAGTGATTGCCTAGCGCACACAAAGCCCTGGGTTCGATTCCCTAGCACCCACATAAAAATTAGCTGGTGGTAGCACATGCCTATAATCCCAGCACTTGGGAGTCTGAGGCAGGAGGACTGCCATGAATTCAAGGCCAGCCTATTCTACATAGTTTAGGACCAGCCTGAACCACAGAGTGAGACCCTGCCACCCCCTCAAAAAAAAAAAAAAAAAAAAGGAGAGATGGTGGCTGGAATTGTAGTTCAGTGGGTTTAATCCCTGGTAAATAAATAAAATAAAAAATAGACACAGGGAGAGGACTCTTCTGGATGGAGGAGACCTTGATTTGGGCACACGAGGTAAGGAGCCACCTAGCTTAGCGCTTGTGTGTTCTGTTGCGTGACCGTTTGTCCCCATCCATTACCAGGATTTCTGGAGGTGGTGGGGAGCCGCCCAGCAGTGGGAATCTCTGATCTTTGGCCATGCTGGGAATGGAACCCAGGTTCACCTGCGGTCTAGGCTGGCCACACCCTCAGCCCAGTGTGAGCATCCCTTCGCATAGGTAGCATCCTGGGTTCGGTCCTCAGCAGCGATCTCCCTACCCCCCCAAAAAACAAAGAATATACTACTGCTCCACTGAACTATATACTTTTAAATGGCTGGAATGTTAAATTTTATGTTTTGCCACCAGAAAAATTGATTGTAAGAAAATATACATGGGAGCATGATACGCAGGTGTGTGCTGCTTATGAGAGCCGGGGAGCAAGACCACAGGGGACAGAGCAAAGGACAGATTCTAACAGCAATGACAGGTGTAGGGAAGCGGTGTTGGACAGTCGCAGGTGTCAATGTGAGACAGGAACGGAACCGAGGAGGGGCAGCCTGCGGTGGTGCGGTTGCAACAGGAGCCCACGGTGATGGAGAACCCTACGGGTGTCCAGGTGGCATCTTGGAGCAGAAAATAACAGCACTCATGGCCTCAGGCTGGCTTTCCCTTGGCAGCTTGTGGGACCCAGAGGGACTGTCATCTTCTCCACGTCCCCCAGTGTCCCCTCTGCTCACAGGCACCCACCTGTCCAGTTCCAGGGCCGCCTCCCCCAAGCCCACCGCTCTGCGGCCCTGTTACCTGCTAGGGGCCAGCACGCAGCCTGGCAGCCCTTGGTGGGCAGCAGAAGGAGTCAGTCCTTTGCGCGGGCCGTGGACAGCACTTCCTCACCCACTTCCCTCTTGCCCATCTGCAGTTCTCATCACTGGGGGCATCGTGGCCACTGCCGGACGCTTCACCCAGTGGTACTTTGGCGCCTACTCCATGTATCCTTCCACTGGAGGCTTGTGCGTGGGGAGGGGACCACAGACCATCTGAGACAGGGTCTCACTCTGTAGTCAAGTCTAGTCCTGAACTCACTCTGTAGCCCAGGCTGGCCTCGAGCTCACAGCAATCCTCCTGCCTCAGCCTCCCCCATTCTAGGATTAGAGGCAGGTGCCACCATGCCCAGCTCCACTTTACATTTTAATTTTGAGACAGAATCTCACTAATTTGCCTGGGCTGGACTTGAACTTGAGATCCTACTGCCTCAGCCACCCACCCCCACCCCCACCCCCACCCCCGGCCCAGCCTGGCAGGCTGCCAGACATAGCCTGTGGCACCTGCACAGCTATTCGGGCCGTGCTTCCTGGGGAGTGGCTGCGCCTCTCCCCCATCAGCACAGAGGCTGCTGTGGCCCGCCTGAGTGGGCTGTTCCTTGACTGAGCTGCAGTGCCGCGGGAGTGCTGGTGTGCCTGCTGGAGTACCCGCGGGGGAGGAGGAGAAAGGGCTCCACCATGGAGCGGTGGTGAGTGCCTGCAGCGTGCCCGTGTGGGTGGCTGGGTAGCAGGTCCTGAGCGGCCTGGCCATGACCTCACAGTCTCTTCCCTCTCGCACCCAGTGGGCAGAAGTACATGACCGCCGTGGTGAAGCAGTTTGGGCCGCTCACCAGGAATTATTACGTCCGCGCTGTCCTGCACCTCCTGTGAGCCAGGGTGTGACCCAGGGTGGGCGGGCAGCAGGACCCCCTGGCTGGTTGGTTTTCCAAGCCAGGATTGGGGTTTTATCTGAGTCTAGGTCTGTATCAGGTTTGGACAGGGGTCCTAACCAAGTCCCTGGTTTTTTTGTTGTTTTAACAGTACTGGGGGTACTGGGGATTGAACCGAAAGCCTGTACATTGAGCTACACTCCCAGCTCCTTTTTTAAACATACACTTATTTGTTTATTTATTTTTTTTGAGACAGGGTCTCACTCTGTAGCCCAGGCTGGCCTTGGACTCATGGCAACCTCCTGAGTGCTGGGATTACAGGCGTGTGCCACCACACCTGGCTTATGTGGTGGTGGGGAATTGAACCCAGGGCCTTGCGCATGATAGGCAAATCCTTAAATTGCTGACCTAAACCCCCTAGTCTTCTTATTTTTGATTTTGAGCCAGGCTCTTGCTTAGTCACTAAGTTGCCCACGCTGGGCTTAAACCTCTGTTCCTCCTGTTTAAGCCTTCCGGAGTGCTGGGATGGCAGAACTAGCCCAAATCCCTGGTCTTTGTGTGCCACTTTCCCCCACCTCACAGCACAGCTGGGTGGCCCTTGCAACCTCAGGGTGTGTCTGACAGTCACTGTGGGCCATCCCCAGTTGTATGGGCTTCCCTGTACCCGGTGCTGGGTCCGAGCGCAGGTGCCTAGGAGTCACAGTGCAGATCAGGGCAGAGAGTAGCATGCAGGAGCTGGACCTGAGCTGAGGTGGCCTCCCCTGGATCTGGGGTCCTGTCTGGAGGGCCTGAGGCCTTAGGTAACACCCCCGTGGTGTCTGCCTGGGTTTGATCTCTCCTGCCCTCTCCAGGCTGTCTGTGCCCGCAGGCTTCCTGCTAGCCACCATCCTGGGGACCGTCTGCCTGGTCATTGCAAGCGGCATCTACCTGCTGGTGAGTGGCATCCCCCTGAGGTTCCAGCCCTGCTCTCGGTGCCCATGGCCCCAGCGCTGAACACCGTGCCCAGGCCGGCATGTGTCCTGAGGGCAGGGACCTGCGTGCACGCTAGTGTCACCCCTGACACATGCTGGGCACTCTCCCTCCCTCCTGCGTGAGCTGCACTCTGGCCCTGTCAGGGTTCAGAGACTGAAGGAGGGAACATACTCAGGTGACATGCTGGCCTGGGTCGCACCAGCAGGATTTCCAGAACCTTTTTGCGTGGACACCTCTCCATTCCACTGTGGGCCGAGTCAGGAGTTGCTCCCCAACCACCCCCTACCACCCAGATTTTCCTAAACGCCCCTCTGGCTTGGTGCTGAGGACTACGGAAATGGAGAAGAGTGACATTTTTTTAGTGAGGGCGTGAGTTTTGGGGGACTGAACCCAAGGTCTTCACACTGAGTTTCATCCCTGGCCTTGTGCGAGGATGACAGGCCTGTGCCACCATGCCCAGCTTATGTGGTGCTGGGGAATCCGGTACTTAGCGCTGGCCTAAGTGCAGGCACTTTAACCGCTGAGCCATTCCTCCCACCCCTTCAGTTGTTTTTATGCTGCATAACGTTTGTGCTGTACAAAGTCTATATTGACGTACATTTTTGCCACCAGATTTTATGGGATAATCAACTTCAAACGCACAATCCCAGGCTCCCTGTATAAGCTGCAGTGAGTAGACCCCCAGCCTGGGCCCAGAAATACCAAGGCCTGGAAATGCTGTGGGCCAGGGTAGGTCCAGGACACCCAGGTGTCCCCCCTCTACCCTAGGTTTGGAATTTGCACATGGAAGTAGGTTTTTCAGAAACCCAGGGGTCCCGGCCCCACTCTCCCCTTGTGTGGCCCTTTCTGGTCTGGCTTATGTCAGGCACGGCCTGGGTGGCTTCAGGCCGGGTACCTGACCTCTCTGAGCTTACTTCGGTCACTCTTGGCTGCCCAACCTGGAGGAGCCTCTGGTGGGGTGGTTTCTCAGGGCAGCTGTTAGGGCAGCCTGCAGTATGGCCTAGCCCTTCTGTGTCCCCAGGCGGCAGTCCGAGGTGAGCAGTGGACCCCCATTGAACCCAAGCCCAAGGAGCGGCTCCAGGTTGGTGCAGGGACCATCAAGCAGCCACCCAGCAACCCCCCACCCCGGCCTCCGGCTGAAGCCCGCAAGAAGCCTGGTGAAGAGGAGGGCTCAGCGGCTGCATCTGGAGGACCTCAGATCAACCCCATCCCAGTGTCTGATGAGGTCATGTGATCCTCCCAGCAAACCTGCCCTCAGCGCTGCCCTGTGTTCCTGTACCACTGTCACAATAAACAGGGCGGACACTTAGTGTGTGCAGCAGTTCCAGTGGCAGTAGGGGATGGCAGGGACCCCAGGCCCCGTGTGTCCCTTCCCCACCTGGCTCGACCACAGCCAGATCCTGGCTTCAAGTCTGGGTGTGTTAGCAGAGGCATATGAAACTTTGGTGAGCGCATGTTCTGTGCAGTACGGTACATGGAGTTGAGGGTGGGAGGGGGGAGCACTAACACTGCAGGGGCTCTGACCTGGTGCCCGGCCCCCCAGACTGTGGACCCCAGCCCTTCCCCTCAACCTCTCCTGCAGAAGCAGAGATGAGACTGGGACTTGGCAAGCCTCGTCTGCCCACTGTACCAGAGGGGGTGGCGTGCAGCCCTCCAGCCACCCAGGATGTCAGAGCTAAGTTGGGGCTTATAGCTGCCTGCTTCCTGGTTGGAGGCTCGTATGCAACAGTACACATACTCAGTCTGTGCTCAGCATTGTGCAAGGCCAGGTGTGGTTCCCCAGCCTGGCTTGCCTCTCCCAGGCTGGCCCCTGTAAGAGACCCCAGGGTTTGCCTGGGGCAGCCCCCATTGGAGGCCTGTGGCACCTACTGACCTGTGCCTACAGAGCTCCTGCCACACTGAGTCATCTCTCTCAGGGCTGGGGTCCTCTGGTGTATGGGGCTGGCTCAGGGCACTGTGCCGTTTTTATCTGGCCCCACCCAGCAACACGATTCTGTCCAGAAGGCCAGCCAGGCACAGGCCCCTGCCTTTCCAGATGCTACCCTTCAGCCCTGGCTGCCTGCGGTGCACAGCCTGGATGCCTGTCATCCCTCCCACTTTTTCCGTGTCCTTGCCTTCTGTTGATCATTCAAACCAAGCCACCATTCCGAGCCCATGAGCTTCGCCCCCTTCAGCAACAGCTGTCAGCCTCCAGGCCCAGCCACCTGCTCCGAGCTCCGTGGTTCTGGCCCTGCTATGTTCCCAGCCCATCAGCTCCAGCCATACTGACCTTGCTGTGATCCTCAGACTTCAGCTCCGCAGTGTACTGGGGCCTTTGCACAGGGTGTTCCTGCTCCCCGGGAGGCTCTGTGCTCTCCAGGTCTTGGCTCGGGTGCCAACGAGGCTTCCAATCCTGCTTTTAACAGCCCCTTCCCCAGCCCCACTGTACCCAGCTTCTGGTATTCACTGGACAGTCAAAGTTCTGCCCAGTTTGTTCACTTCCTGTGAGTGCCGTGTGCTGGACATTTCAAAGAAACTGCAAATGTTTTTCAAAGGCCACCTCTCCTAGGATGTGTTCCAAGATTGCCTCCTCTGGGCTGTGGAGCAGTTCTTCATTACGGTCTCTTTCCCCGTGCACACGTACAGGTGGCACTCACTAGCACTGGAAGGCTGTGGCGGTGGCCATCACCAGCCCCAAGGTGGGCTGTGGCCCCGGGCAGACTACTGTCCACAGTGTGGGGTGTAGGTGCTGTCCCAGCAGCCCTGATCCAGAGAAGCCCAAGTCATGGGTCTCCTGTTGGGCCAGGAAGTCATCAATACATTGGGATGTCCCCTGGGGACTTGGCTGTCCTTGGGGCTAGAACAATGCCCCCCACCTCAAAGTCACAGCACAGGGTAGAGATCACGGCTTGGCTCTAGGGAGCAATGCCTATGTCTGTGCCAGCAGGAGCCATTTTAGATGGTTGCGTGGAACTTGGTGCACCTGTGCGTCTGCCTGAGCCGTCCACGTGGCACATCAGTGTGTGAGCCCAGGACACCTGTGTGAACCAAGACGGGACCACCGGGGTGGGGAGGCCAGGTGTGAAGGAGAAGACTCAAGCCATTGGCTGTATCATTTAATAGCACTCTTTTACAGATAAATAATTACGAAAATAGATACATTTTCCTCCTGCAATGGCTAAGAAGGACAGTGTGTGTGTGGCGGGGAAGGGTAGCCTGAGGCCAGTGACAGGTGGAGACCCTGGAGGGGGCCGTCGAGCTCAAGTGTAGGGGCCAGCAGTCACTTGCCTGCCTCTGGTTTTTTCCCTTTTCCCAATGGCACTGGGGATCAAGCCAGGGTGTTCACACCGAGCTACATCCCAGCCCAGTTTTTCATTTTGATTTTGAGAGAAGGTCTTGCGAAGTCATGATGTTCCCTAGGCTGGGATCAAACTCGAAGCGAGTTCCTTTTAGTGCTGTCTCTCTGGGTAGAAGGGTAAACTGAGGCTGAAGTCCATCAGCAGTGAGCCCACTAGGCCCTGGGGATGATGGTCCTCCCGAAGTGGCTCAGACCAGCTGTTGGAACTGCCCCCCCGATTTCCAGGGTGAGGGATGAACACATTAGTCGGCCTGAGGTCAGGGGCACTCAGGCCCATAAATAATAATAAATACCCACAAATAGGAGGCGCCATCGAGGGCGTGAGTCCATCTGGGAAGAGCTGCTGTCTGTCACTGGGATGACCTGGGCAGGACGCAGGTGCAGCCCACAGGCGCACGGATGAACTCAGTGTGGAAGGAGAAGGCCCTGGGCGTGGGGGAGCCCACGCTGTGGCGGGAGCAGGGCCGGCGGCGCAGCACCAACAGGCTCTGGTGCAGCAGCACGGAGTTGAGCGCGGCTGTCTCTTGGCCTGTCCTTGTGTTGATACAGCCCCGGCACAGACACTCAGCAAAGGCCAGCTTCTGTGGGTAGCGGTCCTCGTCCGTGTCGATGCTGTGGGGACAGGGCAGTGAGGCTCCCGGCCCTGCCTGCTCCAACAGCCCGACCAGCCTATAGCACCCCTTCTCTACCTGGAAGAGTGAAACCTAATTCTACATGCTCAGAAGTGAGCAATGTTCAAGCTGGGGGTGGGGCAGAGAAAGACAGGCATGCAGTTGGTGCTCAATAAGTGTTTTTTTTTTTTTTTTTGTGGTAAGGAGTATCAAAGAAACCCAGAGTCTTCACAGTGAGCGACATCTTCACCCTTTTAAATTTTTTGAGATGGTCTCTCTAAGTTGTTCAGGCTGGGTTTAAATTTACAGTACTTTTGCCTCAGCCTCCTGCAGTGCTGGGACTACGAACCCATTAGCAACCTGCCCCTGGGCCTAGGTCATGAGTGGCAACTGTGTCTGTTTCCCTGTGGCCCTCCAGGAGCATGGCGAAGGTACGGGGCAGGATGGGAGAGAGGGGACCGGAGACTGATGGGTCAGAACCCTGAAGCTCCTGACCCCCCTCACCGGTATCTCCAGGGTGAGATGGAGCGCTGGTGGGTGTCTGCCTCCAGCACCTGCTCTGGCCGCAGCGTGGGGCACTGGGTTCCAGTGGGGGAGTTTCTGTGTGTCCTCCTGTGGCTGGCTGCCTCCAGGCTGGGTACCAGGGCGACAGGGAGGGCCTGCTCCCACTTGGCACTTCGAGCCAGCAGATGTGGGGGTAACTGGCCCTGGGACAGTTCCTCAGCCGAGTAGCAGCGGGGGTTCCCATGGGTGTGAGGAGCCTCCCAGAATGGAGATACTTGGTGGGCCAGACTTGTAGGCAGCCAGGCCACAAGCAGGATGCAGGGCAGGACCTGGAGAGCAAGCGAGGGAACAGTTAGAGCAGCTGGGAACGGGACACCTCACTTCTGCCCCCAGCTCGTCTCCACCTCATACGGGGAAACTAAGACCCAGGGAGTCTGGGCCGTGCAGGACTAGGCTTTCCCCAGGCCCCTTCCCAGCACTGAGTCCTGGTATCTGGGACCCCAACCCTTCAGCCAGGCGGCACTGTCAACTGGGGCCCAGGGCAGCGCCTGGCTCACCATCACGGCGGTGGCGGTGGCACCAGCAGTAGGCATGGCTTGGAGCAGTGGCACCTGGCGACGGTCCCAGTGCTGCAACTGGCAGAGGTCCTGGCCCGGCGGTTCTTTATACCTGGGGCCACACCTGGGGAAAATCCATTCCTGGCCAAGCTTCCTCCTGGGAAGTGCCCCACTCCTTCCTCCTCTTGTCCCTGGCTCCCCTCCCCATGGGCCCACGCTGCCCCACCCTGGGGACCCTACGGCACGGACCCGTGCCCAATACTAGGTGGCCATGGCACACCCCTTCTCTGCACAGGCAGGGGTTTTTCAGGAGAGGTGGGGGAGGCGGGAAGGAGGCTCTGGTTCTGATCACACACAAGCTCCAGCTGAGCAGCCCCAACTGTGGGTGTTGCCCCGGGGGCCCCGTGTGGTCCATGTTGGGGCCACTGCTTTGTGCCTTGGTTTACCTGAAAAGCAAGAAGCTGGAGCCAGTTCTTGGGATGCTGCCAGTGCCTGGGGTTTGGATGGCAGCTGGTGGGGACCACTCGGGGCTTCCCTGGCTGGCCATTCTCCACAGGAGGGGACCGTCTGCCCTCAATTAGAGGCTACATTGTCCGGCTGTGGGTGGGGCAGGTGGAGCTGTTCACCTGCTGGGATGTATGCCAGGAAGGCAACAGTGCCCAAAGTGCCATCTGCCCCAGGGGCCTGTGACACCAGCTCTTCGCTTAGCTGTACGGGGCTGTGCTTCCCTCTTCCTTCTGTTGGTATCCGCTTTTTGGTGGGGGTTTATTGTCTACACCTTGAAGAACACCCTGCTAGGTAGTGGTCTGGAAACAAACAAGAGCTGTGTGGACTGCTTCTCCCTACAGTTCTTGCTCCTGCCTCGCATCTGTCCCCTCTGATGGGGAGCTCACCACTTGTACGGGTTTCCTAGGGCTGTTCTAATGAAGCACCACAAACTGGGCAGCTTAAGGTAACAGAGCGACTTATGTTTACCTAGTTTGGAGGCCAGAAGCCTGAAAACAAGTTGGGGGCATGGCTGGCTCCTGGGTGCCTAAGAATCTGCCCAGGCCTCACTCTGGCTTTGATGGCTCTGACAGTGCTTGGTGTCTCCGGGCGCTCAGCCACTTTGGTGTCTCCACTGTCACGTTAATCGTCACCTGGCTTCTCTTGTGAGCAGCTTCATGGGGTCCAGGTCGGGGTGTGGACAGGTATCTGGGGCACAGCGGGGTGCCCCCGGCTGCAGTGCTGGCTGACACAGGCTAAGGGCTGCCTCCCTGTTGGACACAGGGTCTCAGAAAGGTTCTAGCTCTGTACTCCCAAAGGCAGCACAAGGTCCTGGCTGGGGGCTGCTTTCAGGGACATCCTGCTTGGCTGCCCTCAAAAAGGCAAAGGGATGAGCTGGCGGGCCACCTGAGGCCAGCATCCACTCAGCTGGGAGGGGTGTCACTGCAGCGGGGCTGCACTGGAAAAGTGCCTGTTGAGTCTGTTCCTAGGCCCCGGATCTCCTAGTGAGAACACAGGGCCCCTCACCACCCCTGCCACCATGCTGTCCTGACACAGGCCTTGGGGGATGCAGTGGCTGGGTGCACCTGTTACCCGTGACCCCTCTCCCAGTGATGCTGGGGACAGAGAGCGTCTGCAAAAACCCCAAAGGGAGGGTTGCCTTGTCAGGCTGGCAGCCATGCTCCTGATGCAGAGACATGCACACCCTCTCTCTGGAGCTGCGAGACACCAGCACCGGAAGACCCCAGGGGCCATGGTGCTATGAGCAGGGTTCTCTGCAGCCACTGGGCTCTGACCTTCCAACTCTGGTGCTCTGGGCCTGTGGGTCACAGGGTTTCTGGGGGTGGCAGGACCAGGGAGACTAGAGTGGTAAGGGGGCGGCTGCCCAACATATTCCATGTCTCTGGAAGGAGAATGGAAATGAGGGAACAGAGGACGGGATGGAGGGACAAGGGAAGGAGAAGGCAAAGCGGATGGGGAGTCGTCTGCTTTCATGGAGCTGGTCACCTCCACAGCTGGAGCACAAGCCATCCATAGGGGACTCCCAGGGAAGACCACTGCAGGACAGTGATTTAGACAGGTGACGACACAGGAGTGTACCGAGGTGCTCTGCCCCAGGGAACAAATGGGTGAACTTGCAGGAAGAGGACAGGTCTGCCCTGTCCCCAGACTCAGAGCAGATGAGACAGGAAGATGGCAGGTCGCCCTACTCTTGAACCCGTGCTTGAACACACCCCCTCCCAGGGATTTTTCAGAGCCCAAGCTTGGGAGCAGCTGGATCCTGGGGACACAAGGGTACTAGGGGGAGGCTTAGGGGAAGTGGGATCCAGTGGCAGGGTGGTGGCTCGGAAGCAGTTCCCAGTGGAGCTGCAGTTGGCGTGCCAATCACGGGGACAGTCACACCCAGAGCCCATGCTGTGGAGGCTCCTGTACCACATTCTACCTGGTTCTCGCCTCCAGAGCTATAGGCACCTGGGTGGGGTGTAGCTCTCACATTGGGGACAGTAAGAACCCAGTGCTGCTGCCTCCAAATGGGAGTTCTAAATCCAATTCTAGTCTCAGGTGAGCTCTCCTGGCCCCAGGGGACCTAGGGCTGGCTCACTTGGGGCTCCAGACCTTAAAAAGGAAGGTACTATATGCCAAGTGGCTTCCAGCTCTGTGCTCCTGAAGTCACCGCTCAGGGACCTGTCTTTCATCTGACACATCAGACAAAGCTTGAAAAAGTCCCAGGCACGTGATGGAGCCTGATGTAATGCCAGAGGAAACCGCCCAGCCCACGATGTGGACCTAAACGTGAACAGCCACACAGCTCCAGCTTTCCTCCGTACACCAGTGCTGGGGCCATGGGGGGCGGGGTTCAGGCCCCATAACCACAGCCCAACCTGCCCAGTTCGTCTGCCTGACCCAGGGGCCCAGCCTGGAAGACAGCCACTAGCTCACATCCCAAGGAAGGCTTGCCACAGTGCTGAAGGGAGCAGATGGGTATCAGCCCACTCCATGATGGGAAACTGAGACACACTGCTCCCCAGGGCCTAGGACTAAAGGAAGGGGGCTCCTGGCTGGAAGCCTAAGGGAAGGGGCTCAGTAGCCAATAGCTCCTGCCCCCTGCCCTGTCTCCATGCTTCAGCAGGGCACAAGGCAGGGGACCCACAGGTGGGACACACA
Organism: Ctenodactylus gundi; assembly: GCA_004027205.1. Taxonomy (NCBI): domain Eukaryota; kingdom Metazoa; phylum Chordata; class Mammalia; order Rodentia; family Ctenodactylidae; genus Ctenodactylus; species Ctenodactylus gundi. The sequence continues at coordinate 205,228 of PVKB01001839.1, read as the reverse complement.
AACCATCTAACATACACAAACATCACCATGGCCAGGAAAACTGCTTATCAAAATATTTTATTTTAGGAGATCCCTCAAAAAAAAAAAAAGACCCTCCACATTAGACAGATACCCCAACAATACCCTTGGCCTTTTTTTTTTTGGTCTTTCCTGTATTCTTTTCCTTTTTAAATCAACTAAAACAATCTGATGCTTCAAATAAAAGACAGGAACTATTTCCCAATCAGACTTTAGTCAAGAATATATATATACTTCTGATCTGGGGTGGGCAAGACAGGAAGCTGCTGCAGGAGTCCCCCAGTGTCTGGCCTGCAGCCCACGGCAGCGCCTGGGCAGGAGGTGAGGAGCAAGTGGGCTCTTGGGACCCGTCATGTACAGGACAGGCCACCGGGCTGCACCTGGGAACCACCCGCTTCCTGTCTGTCGGGTGGGCCTCCTGCCCTGGGTAGACTACATCAGTCTTGAAGGTGGCTGGGATTCAGCATCGTCTTCGTTGTGTACGTGGCTTCTTTTCCAGCTGAGAAACTTTTTTTTTCTTTTTTAATTTTTAAAAAGAATCACAGCCAAAATAAGACATTAACTTCAAAATCCGAAATGGCTGCGCTTACTCTATTATAAAAACACAAGTCTGCCGGGGTGCGGCTACACCTTCCCGGGGATCTTGGCCCGCTTGCGCGCAATTGCGTCCTCCACAGCCTTGAGCTGCTTGAGTAGCTCCTCCCTCCGTGACAGCGTGCTGGCTTTCCCTGTCTTGGTGCCCGCTGCGGCTGTGTCCGAGGTTTTGCCTGGCACGCTGGTGACCTTACTGGAACCCTTGGACTGGGGAGACAGCTGGCGCTTTCTGCAGGGTGGGAAGACGAGACAGGAGGTAGCTGGCAGGTGGAAAGTGTGCCGGGCCTCTTGAGGGGACACCTGGGGCTCCCATTTCTCCTCTGTGGGTGTTCCTGGGACTGCAGCCTGATCATCCACCCCAGCTCAGGCTGACCCCTGGGAAAGGGGAGCCAGGGCCACACTCCAGCCCTATTTATTATTCTTATTCTAAGACACGGTCGTGGCTAAGCAGGCAAAGGCACGTTTCCCTGGGGGCCCACCCCTCACCATGGGTGCCAGAGCCACCTGGAGAGAGGGAATCATGGTTCTGTTCCCTGGGTCTCCCAGGTCTGCTTGTCCAGGGCTCAGGCTGGGACTTACCTGTCTGTGGGCGCTGTGGGGGCTTTGGAGTTCTGGCCTCGCTGCCGCTCTGACTTTGGAGATCCTAGTCTCCCGCCTGACTTTCGGTCCCGGGACCCTGGAAACAGGGCAGAGTGAGACCCCTGCCTTAGGGGCCAGCAGAGAAGACAGAACCCTGGACCTGGATACCAGTTCAGGGTCTCAGGGCAGCTCCACCTGCTTTTTCATTTAGTGCTGGTAACTGAAGTCAGGAGGGCACCACTGTTGAGTTATATCCCCAGTCCTTATTTATTTTAAGATAGGGTTCCACTAAGTTGCCCAGGCTGGTCTTGAACTTGTGAGCCTCTCAAAAAACCTGGGATTACAGGTATATGCCACCACATCCCACACTGTTTTATTTTTATAAAGAAGAATGGAACAGCAAGAGCCACAGGGAAGAGAAGAGCAAGGTGAGCCTGTGGCCTCTACGGGAAGCTTTGTGACACAGTCATGCTAAGCCTGGACTTGGTATCCAGGCTTCATCAAGTGCTGGGGTCCTAATATTAACAAAAAACTGCATGGGCTCTGAAGAACTCTGCACAGGGCTTGGGAATGCAGAATAGCAAGGAAAGGTACCTCTGAAGACTGAAGGCACGGCTAAGAGATTAGGAGAGATTAGAAGTGCTTTCCCCTTGCTGTGAAGACAAGGTCCCAGGCCCAGGGGTGAGAGTGAGAGGTCATGCCTGGCGCAGGCCCAGGGGCTTGAGAATGGACACAGGAGCAGGCAAGCCCCAGAGGTCTTGGCCCTAACCCTAGGTGAGGACAAGACTGCTCCTAGGCTGGTCCTCCAGAGAAGGATCTGGGCTCATGGGCAGAGGCAGACAGCTCTCTCCCACATGGTGGCTGGGTCCCTGCTATCCCATCTGTGGGCAGCCAGGCACCAAGCCTGCTTTAGGAAGCTGGGCTCTGCTCCAACCTCAAGGCTAGGTAGGGACTTCCTTGTCATCCCACATGGGCAGGGCTAGCTCACAAGATGAGTCTAGGGAGTGGTGGTGGTGGGGGGTCCCTAATGCCCTTTCAATCTCTGTGGCTGAAGAGCCTTCCTTACATGCATCTCCACAGCCTAAGTGCTGCAGGGGCTGTGGCATGTGCCAGTCTAGGGCAAAAGCCTGGCTGTCTTCTGCCAGATGCTAAAGAGAGCTGCCGAAGATGAAGATGTACATTGGTCTGGAAAAAGTAGTTGGTTTCCATTAAAAAAAAAAGGGGGGGGGGGTTGTGTTAAAATTTGGTGGCTTTCTAATATTAACCATTCAGTTTATTTTCCTATGGTGATGGGATGGAACCCAAGGCCCTCAGGCTCTGCACTGAACAACATCCCTAGCTGCACTGCTAGTTATGTAGATGCTGAAACGTTTTTTTAGTTGCTAACATTCTAAGTACAGATCAGAAGTTCTCTGGCGTCCTTATGAGCATAAGGGGTAACGACATCCCACAGTGAGAATCTCTGGCCTGGACCTGAGGACTTACCTCGGTCAGGGGACAGGTTGGCTCGCTTGGCTGGAGGGCTTTGCCGGTCCTTGTCCGAGGGCTCATAACGCTTCCTGCTTCCTTTGTCAGCTGCCTAAAGCGACAGAGCACCATGAGGATGGCAGGCTGGGCTGCTGCCTCCAGGCAGGACATCCACAGGGACCAAGGCACAGTGGTGTCCTTTGACTGGGCTGTAGCAACAGCCTGTTCTTTGCTCTCATGTATCCCTTCCTTGGACCTCACTATCCCCCATGTGGTTCTGTGGCTCTGCCACTATTTCTGTTGAAGAATCAGCATTCCAGGCCCCTTGTAGTCACTGGTGCAGAGCCCTCGGGTGTCTGCTGTAGAGGGTATTAGGACCCTGGGCTTTGGGGACAAGGCAGTGTCCCAGGGACAGGCAAGTCACGGTCCCAAAGCTCTGCCTTCCGGGCTGTGCCAATGAGTGCAAGCAGGTGCACGTTAAGCCTCTGTAGGCTCAGAGAGCAGGGCAGACCCCAAGGCCAGCTTCTGGAGGTCACTTCCTGGACTCACCTTGTTCAGCAGTGTCAACTTTATCTCCTTGTGGGCCACAAAGGAGCCCTGTGGGGGCTGCCCAGGGGGTGCTGGGGGTGGGGCTGCGGGCTGCTGGGAAGGCTTCCCGCCAGCTGTTGGCTTTGCGGACTTGGGTGGCTGTGTGGATGTGTCCCTTTTCCTTTTTTCCTCTTTAACACCATCTTCTTTCTTAGATTTTCCTGCAATGAGAGACCCTGTCAAGGGCTGCTGTGCTCACTGGCAGGCAGGGTCCATCTTCTTCCTCTGAGAACTGCCCTGCCACGTGTGGGGCCTGGTACCTCTCTCCTTCTTGGTCTGAGCTGGGGTGGGAGACCGAGAGCTGGCAGAAGACACGGGGCTGGCTAGGTCTGCATACATGTCCTCTGAGTCCACACTGTGCACCGAGCTGCTGCTTGAGGTGGCGCTGGATACTGAGGAGACGCTGCTCACACTCAGAGACCTAGACACATAAGTGGAGCTGTGACCTGCAGCCTCGGCTGTGGGCCAGGCTGGGGGCACAGGATGGCAGTGGGAGGTCTCTGTGGTCTGTCTTTACACTATTTCTCGGGCCATGAAACATGGAATGTGAGGGGCTCTGGGGAGCTCAAAGGTGCTACAGTGACAGGGAAGGGAGGCTGAGCCTCTGCTTGCTCACTAAGGGCACACAGTACCAAAGGTGAGCTTAACCCAAAGGTGGTACCAGCAGATTTTAAGGTAAATATCAAGACAACAGAAGAGAGACAGGAGCTAGAATAGTGGTGCATGTCTTTGGTCTCAGGAGGGTGAGGCAGGAGGATTGTTTGAATCCAAGTTTGGGGCCAACCTGGGTAACATAACAAGACCTCATCTCAGGTAAAGGAAATAAAGGTTAAAAGGTAAATAGGAGCTGGGGGCGGGGGTGGGGGGCAGTTATAACAAGGCTCTGGGTTTGATCCCTCTACCACACGAAAATTAACCAGGCATGACAGTATATGCCAGTAATCTCAGCACTGGGGAGGTTGAAGCACAACAGCTATCGTGAGTTAAAGGCAAGCTGGGCTAATTTTCAAGTGAACCATCCTGGACTAGAGTGTCCCCTGCAACCTTAAAAAAGTAAATGGCTTTAATCTACAGCAAAATGGCAAATGACAAGGCAGCTTCATTCCACCTCAGCATGTATCACATGACAGTAAGAAATACGGCCCCAGCCCCCACAGCAGGCTCCACGGAGCCTCGAGTGGCACACGCCTGGTCCAGTGGTGCTGGTCTTCCCATCTGGCCCATCTCCAAGCAGCACTCCCTGAAGTCTCCCCAGGGCCATGACCTCAGCAGAAGCAGGGAGGACAAAAGATTCAAGTTTTCTATTTTTTCTTTTTTAAAGATTAGGTCAGTGGCCTCCAAATTTTCTGACACCAGTAACTGGTTAAGGATTTAGGTAAATACTGCTCTCTCAAGCACTGGCTAGAAGACAACTGTAAGACGGCCGGCAGCAGCCGGGAGGAGGGAGGAGTGAAGTCCTGCCTCCTGTCAGATGGACAGGGGCATTACCAGAAGCTGACAGGCAATGTGCTGACAGCTGGTGCCAGGCAGAACTCTGCTTGCCACTCACCTCCTGCGTACTGCTCGTTCCCTGGTAGCCTGGTCCTTCCAAGACCACAGACTGGTTCTGGTTCACGGTCTGGGGGCCAGGACCCCTGGGTTAGGTTTTATATTCCAAACCCATTAAGAATAAGTGGAAGCCAGCCCAGTGGCATAGGCTTGGAGTCCTAGCACTTTGGGACACTGAGGCAGAGAACATCTCAGCAAGACCCCTACTCAAATAAACAATACAAAGGAGCTGGGCCATAGCTCAGAGCAAAAGGCCCTGTGCTACAAACAAAATAAAAAATTCAAAAGAACAAAAAAAGTGGACATGTGTGCATCACACGCTGCCTGGGAAGGAGAAAGCTTGACACCCCCCCCCTCTGGGGCTGGCTGGATCCCACCTGCCTTTAAGTAGCCGAGCAACAGTATCTTTCCCACTTCCTCTCATCTCAGGTTTTCTGTGGCCCCCCACCCCACTTGCCCTGGGCTGGCTTTCCTTGAGGGAGTGACAGGTGCAGGGCTGCCCCAGTCACCTGGCTCACCCCCTGGCCACAAGTTCCCCATGCCCTTCCCACAGCCACATGTGTCTGGCCCACCCAGGAGGCTGGGTCCTCACAAGCTCTGTGCGGTCTGGCTGCTCCCTTCACAGGATGTCTGTCAAGGTCGAGCCAGCCCTGCGTTCAGAGTAGCCTCCAGTGTGCTCAACCTGCTTAGGGGAGGGACAGGTGCAGGTCAACAGGAAGTGAGACCGAGCAAGAGACCTGGAGCGAGAACTGGAGCCACTGTAGCTGCTGCCGCTGCCACTGCCGCTGCCGCTGAGTGTCCGCCTGGAACAGAAAGCAGACACCACTCAGAGGTAGCACCCTGACACCAGGCTTAACCATCTGAGAAACCCTTCCAAACTGGTCACTGGTGCCTGCCTTGGAACTGGCTCTCAGTTCCGGTTTCCTTTAGGGGCAACTTAACAAGAAAGCATCTCCACAGTGCACTTGTCAGCCCTGGGACCATGGGCCTGTCACACCCCTGCAGACAGCTCCTCCAGGGAAAGATGTGTGGTGGTTCAGCACACCACAAGCCTGCACCATCCTCTCCTCATGGGCCCTGGGGGTGCTGAACAGCAGCCACTCACTCACTTGGTGGCCAGATCCATCAAAGCCAAGGCTTGGCAAAGGGATGTGACCAGCCAAGGCCACAGAGGTCAGGGCCTGGCCTTGGATCCTGGCACTCAGGAATTTTACTAGAAGCTACTGCAGGGTTGCACCAAGGACAGCTCACCTCCGGGGAGGAGTCCTGGTTTGTCGCTCCTTCCTCCTGGCTTCCCGAGGGTCTCCAGGCTTGGTGGGCTCAGGGGCAGGAACAGTGGTCTTGGTGGCCTGTGGTGGGGCAGGGGGCGGTGCTGGCTTCTTTAAGGCCTTCTCTCTGTAAGGCAGAAGGTGTTCAAGGCAGGGCAGAGCCAGTGCATGGCTGCTAAGGTCCCCTACATCAGCCTGAGTCCAGGGTCTAGCTGATACTTTCTTCTCAACACCGCTATGCCCAGGGACAAACAGATAGAAACCTACCCGGCTTTCCCGGGGGGCAGGGCCAGCTCTCCCTTGGCTCTGATGGAAGGTCTGTGTGGAGAAGGCGTGGGAGACTGCGACGGGGACGAGGAGAAGGACCTGGACCTGGGGAGTGAAGAGAGGAGAGAGGACACCCATGCCTCAGTTCTAGGGCAGGCTCCCACTGAAACTTGGGCTAATGCTGTCTGGCTGCTTGCTAAAGACACTGGGCAAAAAGAAGAGTGCTGAGGGCTGTCTGTGGCCAGGAGGGTGCACATGCCTGTGTGCGACGGCTCCCTGCTCCACGCAGACATGGCAAGGCCATAGGGTGGATGTGGCTCTGGGCTGGGCAGGTAGTGGTGGAGCAAGGTAACAAAGTGTGAGGCAAGGCTAGTGTATGAGGAAGCGTGACAGGCCTGATCTCAACAGTTTCAGGTGTCAGCAGGAAGGACGGGGGCCCCAGAAAGGGCAGGGATAGAGCTGGGAGTGGGGGGAATGGGCTCAGCTATGCTCAGGGCAGTGGTGCATGTGATAGCTCCGCCAGGATCCTGCTCATCCTGTGGCTCCCTCCTCACAATGTGGTCTCAGGAAGAGAAAGGACAGCGGCAAGGCCAGTATGTGGATGCAAAGGGACCTGAGGTGTCAGCAGAGGTGGCCTCTTCTTCACCTGCAAGGAGGGATGCCCATCCCTGCCAGTGCCCAGGGACATTGCAAGTCCTTAGGAAGTTGCAGGAAGAAGGCTGCTCAGTGAGGACACAAAGCGTGTCCTGGCCCCACTCAGTTAGAACTCTGCACCTGGGGTAGGTATGTAGCTAAGAAAGGTGTACATGCCTACCTACCAAATGAAAATGGCGAAGCTCATGTTAAGGATTCAGATAGGACAGCTTCCCAGAGAGACCGAGTGGGATTTATTTATAACCGGCAGTGACAACATAGAGTGCCCCTAAGTGACACTTAGGGGCCTGTGTGAGATCCTCTTCAGACTCTGCTGGCCACGAGACCTTCTTTAATCTCCCTGTCTCTCAAGGGCTTTGCTTAGCAAGAGGGCAGGGGCCCCACACATAGCTGCAGAGTGAGCTGTCCCCAGTCTCCACTTTGCCCCAAACCTCAGGACATTGACACAAGGCTTCTTCCTGTACTTTCTACTGTCATCTCTTCAATCAACACTCAACTGCACACCCTGGACAAAGACCACATGCAACTATTTTCCACTTCATCATGACTTCCCATGTCCACAACTTCTAACCATCCCCACCTGGTACTATGGTACAGTGTTTTTATCCCCCACACTGTACTGGCCTTGTTCCTTCAATGAATCTCTGCAAGTCTCTGATGTTGTCATCTCTGTCCAGGCCTGCCACTTATCTTGAGGCCTGTGACACCTCCCTATGCCCCCAGTGTGGCTGACACACAGGACCCCTAAGGCCTGTGTACACCCCCGGCCATCCCTGAGATACCAGAGGAAAAGGCTGATTTTCCTCTTCCCAGCTACGTGGTGTTTTACACACAGTTCAAGTCCCGGGGAGGCCTTCCCATGTGCCTCCTGCCCATTTGGTTCCTGCCACCCACAAGTGTGTCAGCCTGGCCACCAGATTCCACAGCTTCAACAAGCTCTTATACCCAACTTTTGAATCTCCTATAGCTGTGCCCAAAAGAAGCCCACTTGCCAGGCAGGGGTACCACTTTGTGGGACTCAGACCACCACGGGACTGCCAGACACTGGTGGGAACTTCCTTAGGCAATGAGCAGTGTGTGCATGATGCTGTTTAAGCACTGGATTAGGAAGTTTTAGTCCACCCTACTCTGCTGTCTTTGATAGATGAGGTACCTGTGATTCTCTCAGAAGAGCCCGAAGTGATGATGGCGCTGGGAGAGTCCAAGCTGGAGCAGGAGCTCAGGGATGGGCCTTCAAGTTGTCCCCTACTATCGGAGTGACATAGACAACAGTACCAGTGTCCCAAGGGGAAGCTCAGGCTTGATGTGGAATGCTATGTGTGTGCTGGTAAAATTTTTCTTAAAGCCCTAAAAGTGTCTCTTTTTCAGTGTCGAAAATACAGTAAAAAGTTGTCAGAACCTTTAGAGGTTTCTGGGCAATGGAGGCATGTTATATCTGGATCTGCCATTCAACACAGCAGCCACCAGCTGCATGTGGCCATAAGCATCCAGATTACAGCTCATGCACAGCTCAGGCAGTAGCCCTGGCCATAGACTGTCATTTAGAAGACAGCTGGTCTGCATTTAATATGCTTGTGGATTGGCAGGGGCTGTCTCTGAGATGTCTGAAACATAGGTGGAGGGACCCGCAGTACCTGCAGTTTGTACTAAAATAGCAGCGACAGGTATAGACTTGTGCCCACTGACCTGCAGACAGCAGGAAAGACTCACCCAAGAGACAGGTAGACTATGACATACCTGGACCGGCTGCCTGAGAAGGAGCTATGTCTGGAAGAGCGGCTTGAGTAAGAACTGTAGGACGAAGACCGTGACCGTGACCGTGATGAGCCAGAACCCGAGTAGGAGGAGGACCGTGAGGATGACCTGAGAGCCAAGGGGCAGAGTCAGGCCCAGGGGCTCATGCAGACACACATAAGGACACAAATACATGTGCACACAGGCAGGCACACACTGAGACAAGCACACAGTCACACAAAGGTACATACTACACAGAGACACACAAACATGTACAGATACCCATGCACTGAGGTAACACAGACATTCTCACGGAGACTGGCAGACACAGGCACCCCCCCCCCCCCACATCCCCCCCCACATCCCCCCTACCCGCCACTCTTTACAGTGCACAAGGACACACTAAGACCCAGTTTCCTTCACTGGAGAGAGGTACAGAAACCAAGAGTGGCACTGGCTGTGGCCTCTGCTTTTACATATGCGGTGTCCATGCCCAATGAGTGGACAGAGCCAGGTGCAAAGGTATGCTCATCTGTGTATACCTGCTGTGTATCTCTGTCCATCTGCCTCCACTGTGGAACCCTGACTTGGCACAGGTATCTCAGTTTCCACTGAGTCCTGGGGAGGCTAATCTCTAACTCTTCCCTCATTCCCCCAACGCATTTCCTTCTGTGTGTACACACAGCACCGAGCTGCCAAGGTGAGCAAGCATCCCACATACCAGCCAGTGGGGGACTGACTGTGGGGTCCTGTTGCCAGTTCCTGAGCCTCCTCCACAGGGACCTATGCAGGATCTCTCAGCTCCCACATAAGGCTAGGCTCTGGCACCCTGCTGGATTGCTGGGGGTCACTGCTGAGTAGTAGTCTGGCAGTGGAGGATGTTCACAGACTTGACACATTATCAGGCTGCCTCTTTACCTGGAGGAGTTGGAGGCAGAGGCTGAGGAGGCAGAGGTTTTTCGACGCCTTCTTGCCCGGCTGGGGGACACAGATACTCCGAGTTTCTTCTTGGGAGACTTAGATCGGCGCCAAGGGTCCTTCCATTCATCTGCTCGCTTCACCTGTGGCCCCATGGCTGTGGCCTCCTTCTTTGGTGGCTCAGCTTGACGGCTGGAATCACAGAGAGCTCAGCAGCGCTGGGCGGTGACGGAGACAGGGGCTGGGGATACCACACAGTGGGAGCGTGGCCCTGGGTTCAACCCTCCAAACCACACAATGAATAAGCAAGGCAAGGCAACTGGGCAACCTGGAATCTTATCCACTGCTCAGCCTAATCTCTCCCTTCTGGTGGATGCTCCTACTCCTTCTTAACCATAATGTTAACCATCTTCTTTGGATCATCACTTATTTAATCCTAACTTCCAACTGTACCATCCAATAAGGACAGAGTCTACTTGGTCCAAACATGCTTGTCTCTAGTGTTGGGACATGGTAGGCACAAAACAAGCACTTATGAAATTAAAAAAAATAAGTTAACTTTTTTTCTTTTTTTGAGACAGGGCCTCACTTTATAGGTTAGGCTGGTGCTGAAATCAGTATGTAGCCCAGGCTGGCCTCAAACTCACAGCAAGTCTGTCTCAGACTCTCCAGTGCTGAGATTACAGTACATCATCACACCCAGCTCTGTTTTCAAATGCAATAAAAGCTTTGTAAATTAACAAATCAAAGACTTAAATACTTTTCCCTCTGACTTGAAAACACCTTGATAAAACCTTCTGAGAGTGTCCTGGTTCCTCTCCAGAATGGCACTAGCTTCTAGTGTTATGTGGGGCCACCAGCTGGAGAGGGTACACAGATGACCCCAAGGGATGAAGCTGCAGTCACTGTGGTTGGCACCCAGGAGGACCGCTAGGAAATGCCACGTAGCTGGACATATGTGGGCAGCCAAGCCAGGAGACCTCAGCCACATTCATGATGACAGTGGGCTGGTTAGCCCAGTCCAGGACTTATACCCTTGCTGCCTGGGACTGAGCCTGTGCTACAGGGAAACCAAGGTTGAGAGAGCTCAGCAGTGCTCAGTCCAGACCAAGGGTACTTCTACATGAATAAGGGATACTAATGCCTCAAAAACCTTTTTTTTCCCCCTCTTTTGGAGACAATGTCTTGCTCTGTAGTTGAGAGGTGGTTCTGAATTATGTAGCAAAGGCTAGCCTCAAACTCAGCAATCTTCCTGTCTTAGCTTCACGAGTGCTGGGATTACACAGGTGTGTACTTCATGTCTGGCTTGTGTGGTACAGGAAAATCAAACCCAGCAAAGGGAAGCATTCTACCCTCTGTGCCATTGCTCAAAAACCTGAAAAATCCAAAGGCACCTTTATCAAGATGACACAAAACAACAAGGCCCTGAAACTAAGAGCAAATGAATTCAAGTTCAATTAGAGAAGAACCTCAAATTTAAGCATCTGATATGAAGGTATTGTTTGATCCAATGAAATAATTAAGAAAATCAGAGAAGTTCATTTGAAATTCTTGCAAAACACACAGAATTACAAATAAGGAAATAAAAATTTCACATGCATGATCTCTCTCTCTCCAAAGGCAGCTGTGGTTGAAGTTTAGCACCTTTGGCATTTCCCGTGCCTCATTATACTGCATATGCACACACTCTGAGCAGAGCAGGGACCTGCTTGGGGACAGGCCACTGGCACTGAGACACAGCCCTTCCTGTCGCGTATCGCACCCCCTACACAAGTCTGTATTTCTGAGTGGCTGCGTTCCTTCCTTCCCGCTGACTGGGCTCTTGAGCATCCCTTCAGCCACTGGCACATGGACAGTGCAGGCACCTGAGCCTCTGAAAGCCGCACAAGAGGAAATGTCTCTTGTGCATTTTAAGTGGCACCTTTGGGAATGGTGAGGCTCCCGCTCTACTTCTGAGCCATATGCATTTCTTTTTGTCATCTTCTTACAGTTTTCTAGGAGGCCCTCCATCAAGGAAGGATGGAGCCTGCCTACTGCCCTCAATTTCCCACACTATCCAGTTGAGCTGTTTTGTGGAACAAGATTGACAAAGCCAACATTTTCACGTTGTTGGTTACATTTTAATCCTTTATGCAGCCCAGCATTGAACCCAGTGTGCTTTACCACTGAGCTACATCCTCAGCAAATTTTATTTTTTATTTTGAGACAGGGTCTTGCTAAGTCACTTAACTGCCCAGGCTGGCCTCAAACTTGTGATCTTCCTGCTTTAGCTCCAGAGCAGCAGGGATTGCAGGATGTGACTCTTTCCTACTTTTACTCAGCTTCTTTCAGGATTAGAGAGGCTCCTCTCCATTCCCACAGGCACTCCCCTGTCAGTCCAATCCATCTACCAGGGACTGTCTCAGCACATGGCATGTACACAAGTCATGAGGGGAGAATGTACCTTTGTTATGAACTGACTGCCCCTGTAGCACTGGCTGTCCAGCCTCTCTTGCCTTGAGGTTTCTGATGTACTCTTTGGTGATATAAATTCTTAGGTAGGAGGGCACTACTTTCTCAATAGTCTTGTCTACCCTTGTACTAGAAACATATCTGCACACAGGTTCACAATATATTCCAAACCTCCCATGTGCTGGATTTTCAGATTCCTTGGACAACAGCCAGTGCTCACCCACAGAAGACCTTTGGAATCTCTGGGTCACACCACTGCCTCCATCTCCTGAGGGTCAGGTTGTTGTTAAACTTTCTAACAGCATCTCAGCATGTATGGGTGTCAGGAAGGGATAGCAGTTTCTCTTCGTAAGTGCCAGGTACTGCAGGTGCCCCTTGGTACTGAGGTGCCCTGTGGCCCTAGGGCACGTGCGCATGCACGTGCTGGTGCCAGGTAATCTTGCATCATGGTGTGTGTGGCACCATGTACACCCCGCATCTTCCTCATGCACCACTCCCCAACTGGGTGAGAAAGGGACCAGGTTGTCTACACATGCAACTGGAAGGATCACTGGACTAGAGGCTAGACCGAACCCTTGAAACATCCTGATTACCTTGCTGTCTGCACAAGACACAGAACAACAGGATACAAGGCCTTGGAAGAGGACACCGTCCATTCAATTAACAAGAAACCAATAGAAACAGAGTCCATCAATACTACCAGAGTGACAGTCAACAGTAACAGAACCATGGGGAAACAAGGCAATGTATCACCTGCAAAAACACCTGACACTCCAAAAGCTGGTACCACGGGTCTTGAAGCAGCAGAACCCACAGGAAGTGAAGTAGACCTAATAGCCAAAAAGCTCAAGGATTAAATACAAGTGATTAACTTCAGCTCCTGGGAGCTCAAAATTGAAATAATCAAAGAAACAGAAGCTTTAATATAAAAAATCCTTAAGCATTATAAAGAAAAATTAAATAAAGACATAAACAAGGCAATGCAAGAAATGAAAGAACAATTCAGTAGAAATATATATATATATATATATATATATATATATATATATATATATAAAATGAAAGCTTAACTCCATGGTATGAAAAACACAAGAAAAATGGAAAACCAGCTTGAATACTCCAAGGACAGATTATGGTATCTTGAAGATAGTATGTTGGATAATCTGAATCATACAGTCAGTGAGGACCAAAAAACAAACAAAAATGACCGTTTGCTGATAAATGACTCAGAAACAACCTCAAAATTATGGGAGTAAAGGAGAAAATGGAAGACAGAACAAAAGGTTTAAATAAGATGTTTAATATAATTATGGAAGAAAATTTCCCAAATCTAGGAAAAGAAATGAGCCATGACCTTCTGTACACAAAGAGCACCAAATAACTTTGTCCAGAAGAGATCACCCCCACATCAACCATACCACATCATAATTAAAATCCTAGAGACTCAACACAAAGAGAGACCATTAAAAGCTATGCAAGTAAAACAGAAAGTAACAAAGACAAACCCATCAGATCACTGCAGACTTTACAACACATACTCTAAAAACCAGAAGATCATGGAGTGACATCATCCAACTGTGAGAGAACACAAGTACCAAATAGGACTGTTATCCATATCCAGCAAAACTATCCTTCAAAATAGAGTGAGAAATTAAAACTTTTCGTGACAAATAAAAATCCAAAGAAATTCATGACCACTATTTCAGCACTGCAAAAAATATCTGAAGGAATTTTAGACAGATAGGGAGATCAAAAGCATCAAAGACCCCAGAGAAAAGGAAACAGTAGAATGATGAGAATGAACTGATAAGCATACAAATCAACCAATCAACACTGAAGTATCATAATGATGACAGGATGTAGTCAATACACCACTATAGCACTATCAAAAGGCAGACTGGCTGGCTGGATCAGAAAACAAAACCCCACAATTTGTTGCTTGCAAGGCACATTTCATCCATAAAGAAACATATAGACTAGAAAAAAAAAAAAAAAGGATAGAAATCAATACTCCATGCAAGTAGACTCAGGAAACAAGCAGGGCTTGTAGCTATACTACTCTTAAGACACAGCAGATTTCAAACCAAAACAGATTAGGAGAGACAAAGATGAACACTATATCCTGGTTAAGGGAATGATTCAACAGGAAGAAATCAAAATTATCAATATATATTCCCAACCTTGAAGCACCCAATTTTGTAAAACAAAAACTACTGAACTTGGAAGGCCATGTAGGCCCCTACAATTATAGTAGGGAACTTCAATATTTCACTATCACAGACAGATGGGTCAACTAGAAAGAAAATCAACAAAGAAATATTACAGCTAAACCACAATTTGGAAAAACTGAATGAGTTTAACAGATATCTACAGTGTTCCAGCTAACATCAACAGAATATACTTTTCTCTCAGAAGCACATGGATAAGTTTTCAAAATACACCATATTATGGGCCATAAACATGTTTAAATAAATACAAAGAAGCCGAAATAATTCCTTGTTTACTTTTACATCATAGTGAAATAAAACTGGAAATAAACAGCAAAAGAAATTATAGAAACCATTCAAATATATGGAGACTAAATAATTTACAACTGAACAAACAATCACAGAAGTAGCCAGGGGAGATATCAAAAACTTCCTAGAGTTAAATGATGAAGGAAGCACATCACAGCAGAACCCGTGGAACACAATGAAAGCAGTCATAAGAGGGAAATTCATAGATATAAATGCACACATCAAAAAACCAGAGCAATCCCAAATAATTTAAAGATGCATCTCAAGGTCTGAGAGAATCAAGAACAATGTAAATCAAAAAATAGTAGGAAAAAAAGAAATTATAAAGATCATAGCAGAAATTAACAAAATTGAAAAAGAAATACTAAAAATCAATGAATCAAACAGCTGGTTCTTTGAAAGAATAAACAAGACTGATAAAATTAGCTAAACTAACCAAACAAAAGAAGAAAAGAAAAAAACCCATATGATGCAAAGAGAAATGTAAAGGGTGAAATCACAACAGATACCTCAGAGAATTATAATGGACGATTTTGAAAACTTTAATCAACTAGAAAACTTGAAAGAAATGGATAAATTTCTGGATACACACAAGATACCAAAACTGAGCCAAGACAACATAAACACCCTGAACAGACCCATAACAAACATGGAAATTGGGGCATAATAAAGTCTCTACCCACAAAGAAAATCCAGGAATGGATGGCTTCACAGCAGAATTTTACCTCTAAAAGGACTTCTACAATGAAAACAGCACTTCACAGTGGAGCTAACACAAATGCTTCTCAAACTGTCCATGAAACTGAAAGAGAAAGAAACTGCCAAACTCATTTTTGGAAGCTAGCATTACCCTGATACCAAAACCAGACAAAAACTTGACTAGGAAAGAAAACTATAGATCAATCTCCTTAATGAATATAGATGCAAAAATTTTCAATAAGATACTGGCAAATAGGATCCAGTAAGTTATTTAAAAAGATCATACACCATGATCAAGCTGGTTTCATTCCTGAGGTGGAAGGTTGGTATAACATACAGAAATTAATTAATGCAATACACCCCATTAATAAAAACAAGAACAAAAATCGTATGATCACCTCAATTGATACAGAAAAAGCCTTTGACAAAATCCAACATTCATTCATAATGAAAAGAAAACCAAGGAAAACAGGTATAGAAGGACTTTACTTCAAAATACAGAAGCCATGTATATCAGACCTATTGCAAATAGGTCAGAAACACAAGGCTTTCCACTTTCAATACTTCTATTCAACAAAGTTCTTGAAAACCTAGCCAGAATGATTGGGCAAAGCAAAATAAAGGAATACATATAGGAAAGGAAGATCTCAAACTCTCCTTATTTGCAGATGACATGATTATCTACATAGAATACCCAAAAACACCATGAAACTCTTAAAACCAATTAATAAATTTAGCCAAATTCCAGGTCACAAAATTCATACCCCCCCCCCACACACACACACACAAATTCAAAAGTATTCCTCTATTTCCTCTATATTAATAATGTGCTCACTGAGAAAGAGCTCAGAAGAATAATTTTATTTTCAATAGCTCCTCAAAAAATTAAATATGTAGGAGTAAACCTAAGGATGTGAAGGACGTATACAAAAAAACTATGTCATGCTGAAAAAAGAAATTGGAGAGGGTATTAGAAAATGGAAAGACACACCCCTTACTCCTGGATAGGCAAAATTAATATAGTCAAAATGGCTATACTGCCAAAACTGACACACAGATTCAATGCAATTATCATCAAAATACCAATAACTTTTTTTCATAGAACTCGAAAAAACATTCCTTAAATTGCATGAAACAAAAAGAGACCCAAAATACTCAAAGCAATACTGAGTAACAAGACAAAAACAAGTGGCATCATGCTCCCAGACAACAAGTTATATTACAAAGTAACAGTGATAAAAACTATATGGTACTGGCACAAAAACACACAAGCTGACCAGTGGAACAGAACTGAGTATGCAGAGACAACCCCAGGTACCCTCAGCTGCCTGATCTTTGATAAAAGGGCCAAAAACATATACTGGAAAAAGGATAGCTTGTTCAATAAATGGTGCTAGAAGAATTGGTTATCCACATGCAGAAGAATGAATCTAGACACACACCTATCACCATATACCAAAATCAAATCAAAATAGATCAAAGAGCTAGATATTAAAATGACAACGCTGAACCATCTGAAGGACAAAATAGACAAAAGTCAAATCTAAAAGATGTAGGAGTGGGCTAGGACTTTCCTAAGAGGACAGCCGATGCAAAAGAAATATCCCCAGAATCAACAAATTGGATTACAGCAAATTAAAAAGTTTCTGCACTGCAAAGAAAATTGTAAGTGGAATGAAGAGAAAATTGACAGAATGGGAAAATTTTTTTACCATCTACACCTTGGAGAGGAGGCTAATAACTACAGACTATACAATAAACTGAAGAAAAACAGACCCCTGGGAATCAAAGACCTGATTAAAAAATGGGCAACTGAAATGAATAGGCAATTCTCAGATGAAGTTCAAATGGTGGGAAAATACATGAAAAGATTTGTAGCTTTGTCGTGATACATATATGCACAAAATGTTCAAGATCAATGTAAACATTATATATTACATGTATACATAGCAATAAAATGGGAAAAAACATGAAAAGATGTCCACCGTCCTTAGCCATTAAAGAAATGCAAATGAAAACATTAAGATATCATCTTACCCCAGTGAAAATGGCATATACAAAGAACTCGAAAAGCAACAGACGCTGGTGAGGTTGTGGGTAAAAAGGAACACTTTTACATTGCTGCTGGGATCATAAACTGGTATAACCATTATGAAAAGTAGTATGGAGAGTACTTGAAAGCCTGAACAAAGTATTTCACTTAATCCAGCAATACCTCTTCTGGATACTTCCAAAAAGAGTTAAAAGCAGTGTATAACAGAGACACATGTATACAAATGTTTACAGCAGCACAACTAACAATAGCTAAATTGTGGAAATCAATGGAAGAAACACCAATAGACCAATGGATACAAAAATTGTGGGCTATGTACACAATAGATGGCTCAGTGGTTAAGTGCTAAGTACCCGACCTTGATTCCCCAGCACCACATAAGGTGGGCATGGTCGTGCATGCCTGTAATTCCGGTAGTTGGGAGGCTGAGGCAGGAGGATTGCTGTGAATCCAAGGCCAGCGTGGTCTACAGAGCGAGACCATGTCTCAAAAAACCAAAAAACAAAAACAAGCAAAAAAAAAAAAAAAAAAAAAAAAAAAAAAAAAAAAAAAAAAAAAAAAAAAAAAA
>PVKB01001839.1:0-187206 GCA_004027205.1 Ctenodactylus gundi | reverse complement strand
AGAATACAGGCATTTTATAGAACCAAATGGGTATGATAATTGGAGTCATGAGGTGATAAGGGAGGGCCAAATGGGGGGGAGGGAGGAATTATAATGTTGATGCTTATCTATGGGCACACAATACTCAAGCTCAGCGTCACCAATGTGTATTCTAACAAAAATCTTCATGATGAGGAAGTCCGCTATTTTACAAAATTAATTAATTTATTTTTGTGGTACTAGGGATTGAGCCCAGGGCTTTCACACTAATCTATATTCTCAGCCTTAAAAAAAAATTTTTTTTTTTATTTTGAGACATGGTCTTATCAAGTCACTGAGTTAACCAGGCTGAGCTTGAATTTAAGATCCTCCCTGCCTCCCAGAGTGCTGCGATTACAGGCCTGCATCACCAGGCCCAGTTTGCTGTTAATTCTTGTTTGAAGATTTTTCAGTTACTTGTGCTACTGTAAACAGGATCCACCACCACCAGCATTTGCTCATATCTGGCTCTGCAGAGCCTAGCATCTATGAGCAACACGAAGGCATAAAACCTCACAGCCTACTTAGATTTCTAGACATTCTGTTTAATTGTCAGCCAGGCAGGCGCCCTACTACCTACTGTGCAGCCAGGTCAGGAGCAACACCCAACACTTAAAACTGTACCAAGGACAGACTAAACGACGCTTATGTCCCTGTTATCTCAGCCAAACCCTGACAGGCAGGCCCACATCTATATCCGGGTGCTGCCTGGAAAGCAATCCAGGAAGGAAGTGAAAAACTGTCAGGCGGTTCCCTGACTCTATAGCCTAGGCAGCTGTTTTCACCTGTATAGCTTCCTGGATGTTCTCATCTTAAAACACGAGGAAATGCAGCACCATGGGCACCAGGATGGTGCAACCCTTCCAGTCCGAGAAGGATGCAGAGACCAGGGAGGGTGGGGCAGAAACCTCATTTCTGGTGCAGAGCTGACACTGCACTCAAAAAACCCAGTGTGTGCTGGTCCTATGGAAGGCTGCAGCAGAAGCCACCGAGACGAGCAGTGTGGATTTCCACACCCACCTGCAGCGTCAGGGTTCTCTCCCCAGGAAGACCCCTCCACTGCCTAAGGAGGTGGTCACCCTGGGCTCCACAGAATATGGCACCTTTGGCAGACAGAGCCACCTTGTGGGCATCCCAGCAGCTCTTCTCTGTGCTGGGGCAGCTGATGGGCCTCAATATGCCCCATTCCACTGTGCCTCAGCACCAGGGACACCAACCTCTTTCTGGTGGGCTGGGACCAGGTCCCACTAAGCAGGACAGCTGTCTACCAAGCGCAGTAGCACGGTACACTGACTTTCGTCTGTGAACAACCCGAATTTTTCCTCGTGGTTCTCATTAGTCTCACTGATGAGTTACTACAGCACCTGACTGGTGTTTTGCTTTACAGTGATAATAGAATATTTCCTATCAGCAGCAGTTTAAAGTGAGACTACTTAAAGCACACCAGTAAATTAGAACGTGGATACCAACTGGTCATAGAAAACCACATGGGTGGCATAGACCCTGTCGTCTGGGGCATCCTAGGGTCCTCAATCCTGTTTGTAGACAGGTACCTGTGAAGAAGCCAGGCCTCGGGAGTCCAAATACGAGAAAATGGTTTCAGACATAGACCACAGCTTAAACCAACAATGTTATTGTTAGATGCTTTAGAAGCAGTGACCGAATGAATAATAATTGGTAGAGTTCATTAAAAACCTTCCCTGGAAAGTGTGCAGGTGACCCAGAGGGGAGGAGATAGGACTGAGCACGCTCACCGTGGCTAAGCACATGGCCAGGACGGGGCACAGCACCGAACGCCACATTACAGCTGCCTCTCTAGCCTATCTCTTTTGCCTCACTTTCCATTATTTAGAAGGTTCCCCTAACTTCCCAAAGTCAACACATGTTGCATTTAGTACAGAAAAGACCTCCAATAATATTTAGTTTCTTTCCATTTCTACAAAGAAAACCTTTGCTGCTGTTGACTAGAACATGCCAGATCTTTGGTGGCAAGTTTTCATTTCCTGGAGGTCCTCAAAGGAGGAGGGAGTCCCCCAGACTTCAGGTGGCCAAGGAGTGTGCTTGTGGGCAAGTGTGCCAGAGCTGGGCCCTGGTGTGTGATCCACCCGGCCAGGCCAGCCACCCACAGCCGTAACCTAGGTGGCACCTCTGCTTATTGAGGCGGCCCAAAATGTCAGAGGTGACAGCCTCTCTCAGCGAAGGGTAGCTCCTCAATGTCCTAATCAAACCAGGAAAACCAAGATGACGAAACACACTACAACACTGCACTATAAGCCAGACACCTTCTCCACAGCGCCCTAAGAGAACCTACTATGCAAGGTGTGGCTGCTTCATGACTGAGGCTGTGGCTAGAAGGAAGGGTGCCGGTCAGAGTGACCTCACCATCACCAAGTCAAGAAAGACTGGAATTTGCATAAACATTTCCGAAGTGAAGAAAAATCGCACAGGTGACTTCTGACCAAGGAAGCAACCTTCCTCACAGCCAACAGCTGGCTCTTATCTTCGAGGCAGCAGCATCCTTGGTCCAAGGCCAAAGGAGATTCTAAGAGTCAAGGGTCAGCTGTGTTCACTGGAACAAAACTGCTCATCTCGCTCTCTGTGACACAAAGCTTTGAGGTATTGATGACGCAAAGGGCCAGGGCTCATGTGTGTCTGGAAACTCCGACTTGGGCAGCTGCCAAGTTTGAGGTTAAAAAAAAAAAAAAAGGACAAGAGAAAATAGGTAGTAGTTCTTTTCTAAAATCAACAAGATTGAATGTCCAATAAAGATAAAGGAGGAGGGAATTTGAAGTCTAATAAAGATGGAGAGAATCTGAAGCATGTGGCTCCTGCTCTAACTGAACATGGTCACGGTTATCTTTGGAGAAATCGATACCACCCACAATGTCTCTCTCCTTACTGCAATCTGGCATCCGTGACCCTGGTTAACAGGATGCATGCTCTGCTCTTGTCCTAAGGAACTGGATAGGAGAGCAGCTCTGACAGCATGTGGCATGACCCATATGTCATGCAATTTCCCAACCCATGACAGACAGGAAAGGATCACAATATACCCCATATGCAGGCTGCACCAACAAGACACAATAAAATCCCTTCATGTGCTGGACCAAGGCAGGATTCCTGAGTCCACGTTCTGAGCTAGAACTGTGGAATAAAGCAGGGATAGGGCAGAGTGACTAAGCCAAGACTGCCATCCTTGGTGGACACCCTTTATATGTAAAGTTGGGAAGATGTGGGCACAACAGATAGGATTCCCCTCGTGAGGAATGGCACCTGTGGATGGCAGACATGTCACCTAGAGTTCAAAAATGTATCTTAGTTTAATTGCAAACAGGTAAACCCAAGGGAAACACAACTTTTAGCTATAGCAACCCAGACCTACCCACCCAGTTGCATTTGATTTTTTTTTTTTTCTTAATTGAGACAGGGTCTCACTCTATAGCCCAGGCTGGTCCTGAACTCACTAGGGAGCCCAGGCTGGCCTTGGACTCACAGCAATCCTCCTGCCTTGGCCACCCAAGTGCTGGGATGACAGGTGTGTGCCACCATGCCTGGCTTATGTGGTCCTGGGGTACTGAACCCGGGTACTTAGCGCTTGACTTAGCGCCTGCTAGGCAAGTGCTTTAACCGCGGAGCCATTCCTCTAGCCCCTGCATTCGATTTCTGAATGAAGAGAAAGACATCACTTGTGCTGTTTTGGGCGCTGGCCAAAGATCCCTCAATCCATTCTCAGATGTTAGTTATACCACTAACATGTCTTCACATCACCTTTCCTCCACTCCCTCCCTGTGGCACCTTACAATGAATAGCTGTAACTTTATTTTATTTTTGAAACAGAGTCTCACTCTGCAGTCTAGGCTGATCCTAAGCTCACTATGTAGCTGGCTGGCCTGAAACTCATAACAATCCTCTTGTCTCAGCCTACTGAGGGCCAGGATTTTAGGCACGAACCACCATGCCCAGCTAATCTTTATGTGGTGCTGCAGAGGTGAACCCATGGTCTTGTGCGTCCTAGGTAAGAGCTGTAAACACTGAGCTGTGTCCCAGCCCTGTAACTTTTAATGAGTAGCTCAAATAGAACCAGTGAAAAAATTTTCTAATTCCCAACTGTATGTGTACAACCTTAGATATTAACACCTACAGATAACAAATACCTATAATCAGATTTTTAGAACTCTAGCAAGCACTGCACTCTCAATCTGTCCATCTATTCTTCCCCATGGAGCACTTCATTGGGTAAAGATTCGAGAAGTCATACTGCACGCAATGCCCCAGCACAATGGCTTGCTCAGAGCCTGGCAATTGAGCAACGTACTGGCGGACTGGAAAGGTGAAGAGTTACTCAGGGTGGTTTCTTTGTGGTGACAGACCTGTGACTACACTACAAGCAATCCCCCAACTCTCAGGAAACTCTAATTTTGAGCAAGCTCCATCCCTCAGCTCTCCAAGGAGAAATGTGCATGGCGACAGGTGTCATGATGACAGAGCAGGTGTGGAGTGGGTGGCTACAGTGTCACGCACATCCTGCCAGCTGCTGACTGCACCTGGGTGTCATCATCTGATCCACTCAGGATCAGCAGAGTCAGGCAGCACCATGTGGTGCCAGGGGTACAAACTATTAGAGCTCACGATGCTCAAGTTCAGAACTCAAGATATGCTAATCAAAGGGATGGCACCAAAACTGCGGCTACACACCTGAGCACTGGCCCTACAGCCCTGAAGGAGGGACTCCTGGGGTTGAGAAATCTGGGGGGATCTCACTTGAGAAAAGCATTTATTTATTTTTGGCAAAAACAGTGGTGCCCAGTGTTCCAGCCACAGTGGACTCAAGTGACCATCGCTTTTCCTAGTTATGGGCAGTGGGCCATGTGGCCTTACCACCTCGTACAGCAGAACAGATTCCAACAGCAACAGGCAAGTCTGTGGTCATCAGGCAGTCCTTCCTCCAGGACGCTGGCCTATGGTAGTGTCTCTTGGCCTCTGCCATACCAAGGCCGGCCCCTAGCCCGGGATCACAAGATCATAGGCACTTTAAGCCTAGACACTTTACATATCAAACAAGTAGTGGTCCTAAAATGATCAGACTAAAGCAACAGCCCCTGAAGCAGGTGCTTGCGTGCAGGCCATGCATGGGACACAGCAGAGCTGGCCATGAACCCCATAAGGAAAGCAGTGTAGCTTCCACAAGAATGAAGAGTCAGGGCAGATGACAGAGTGAGAGGCTTTCCAGGCTTGGCCACCCAGAGTGAACACACACACATCGATGGAGGGAAGTCTCAATTAAGACCAACATCTACAATAAGGTGACTCTGCCCATGCCAAGACTATGGCAGCGGCAGATTTCACCAATAGGACTTCCCCTCCTGCACAGGTGCAAGCTACAGGACTGCTGGGCAGGCTCTGCCCTCGTCTAAAAATAGCCTAGGCTTAATAGCAGCTGGGCAGATCTCCAGAGACTGGGCTACAACAGACCACCCTGAGGAGTAGGATGACTGACTGCGAGGCACGGGAAGCTGGCCAGGAGCTCAGTAACAGCACAGGAAGGAGAGGAAGGCCAAAGAAAAGAGGAGCGTTGGACTGGGCACAGGCAGAGAGACTCCTCAAATCAATTGAGAGTGGAGAGGCTGGAGGAATGGCTCAGCGATTAAAGTGTTTGCCTAGCAAGCGCTAAGTCAAGCTCTACATACCCAAGTTCAATTCCCCAGCACCTCATAAGCTGGGCATGGTGGCGCATGCCTGTAATCCCAGCACTTGGGAGGCTGAGGGCAGGAGGATTTTCGTGAGTCCAAGATCAGCCTGACCTCCACAGTGAGTTCAGGACCAGCCTGGGCTACAGAGCAAGACCCTGTCTCAAAAACAAACAAACAAAAAACCAAAAAGTAATCAATTGAGAGTGGAACATCAGGATGGAGGTGGCACTTGCTGGGGACCCCAGAGGCACTGTCCTTTGCTAAAGCTGCTGCTGTGGGCTCATGTGTGCCAGCTACACCACACAGCATGGCTCAGATGGCCCAGGGCACTCCCTACTGACATCTCAGTGTCTTTTCTGGGCTCTCCACAGATGCAATGAGAAAAGAAGTTTCTATCCTCCTGGGAGGACAGCTGTGCCATTTTGGCTGGGCAAAGAAAAACATAGGAGCTCTATGCTGTCCCCAGGGGACTTCTCGCTCAGGGTAACCTAGGACAAGGCCTGTGACACACCAGCACGGGAGCCAGGCTGTACCGACCCCAGCTGACCAGAGTACTGGCCCTGTCGGGTCCTGTGGTGGGGTGGCCAAAGGGGCACAGCTGGAGTACTGGGAAGAAAGAAAAGGGCCTAAATGAAAGAGAACCAACCAAGGGAAAACGAAGTCCAAAATGGGGGACATGGCCCCACTGAGTTGGATGAGGACAGCTTGTCTAATTCTGGGAGGAACTCAGTCCCAGATGTCCTAAGCCTATGACCACCTGAGTCCTTGTGGATGCCCGCCAGCATAAGGACCCACATGTGGGCCCTGGGCACAGACTGGAGCTCCAGTTTCTGGTCTGCACTTGGTGGACATGCCAGCCAGCATGTTCCCTTGAGGACTCTGGAGAGTGACATTTTCTCAGGAAGGGAGTCAGGCAGGGAACACAAGGGTCACTGCAGTATCACACGTGCCTCTTATCCCAGCATTCACAATGCCCAGGACACAGAAGAGTCACGTGGCTGGCCCTCAGTGGCCACCCCAACACCTCCTCTCCAGAGTGCTCCTTCATGAAATGTGTTCCCAAGCAGAAAGCCATTTCAGCTAACCACAGTGGAAGCTTGACTGGGGACAGCTCCCAGTCTCTTGGAAGCAAGCAGGAGCATTAGAAGGCACTAAGGAAAGACTTATGCCAGAGAAAACATGTTCTAAACCAGAGAGATTTGTGAATGATATGAGTCTTCAGTTCCATAACACAGCAGGACCTTAACCACTTGGCACTGCCTAGGTCAACGGTCTGCATATGTATGAAAGCAGCTGCTTGGGGCTGGAGGAATAGCACAGAGGTTAGAGCACTTGCCTAGCAAGTACAAGGTCCTAAATTCAATCTTCCAGGACCACATAAACCAGGTGTGGTGGTGCATGCTTATATTCCCAGCAGTCAGGAGGTTTAGACAGGAGAATTGCCTTGAATTCAAGGCTAGCCTGGGCTACATAGTGAGTTTAGGACCAGCCTAGAATATTGAGTGGGACAGTGTCTCAGAAAGACAGACAGACAGACAGACAGACAGACAACTGCTTTATAGATCTATGAAGCTGACGGCATAGTACCAGATCTGTCTGCAGAAATCCACTTACAATTTCATCAATCCTTCAACACTCAACTGAGCTGTGAAGGCAGAAATGCAGGCTATGATCTGAAATTCCTTGACATACTCATCGAATGTCAGAACAGCACTGAGAGGATAGGGGATAGTCATAAAGTGTGCATTAATACAGAGCTGGGGGAGCGGAGGGGACTGGAGGAATGGCTCAGCGGTAAAAGCGCTTGCCTATCAAGTGCTTAGCGCTAAGTACCTAAGTTCAATTCCCCAGCACCACATAAGTTGGGCATGATGGCACATACCTGTAATCCCAGCACTAGGGAGGCTGAGACAGGCGGATTGCCATGAGTTCAAGGCCAGTTTGGGCTCCATAGTGAGTTCAGCCTGGCCTATAAAGTGAGACCCTATCTCAAACAAACAAACAAACAAACAAACAAACAAAAAACAGCTGACATGCTAGGAGCTACGGGGAGGGTAGAAGTGAACAGGAGACCTTTCTGAGCAGGGGATTCAAACAAAGCCCTGAAGGAAGACTCCTTGGGGGAAGGCCCCCAGCCATAGCAGTGGGGCGCTGCAGCCCTCATTCTTCCAGTAACAGTCAGGCCTGAGTACATAACAGAAATATAGTACGGTTTAGAGCTGTGGACCAGACAGCCAGGACAGATGAGCAGTGAGCAAAGCATCTTCTGCAATACAGTCCCATTAGGTTTTAATGCCACAGCTGATATGATAGGAGGTGGAGCTTCAACATTTCAAAGCTCTCTTCCAACAATGAACTGCACTGCATAACAACGGCCCTCTCTACCTCCCCTCCTGGCCCTGTGCTCTTGAGAGTGGTACTCAATTACACAGGTCCTTGGTGTCAAAAAGGTTGGGCCCACTGATTTAGGGGAATGGGCGTCCTTCAAAATGAATGTGAAGCCAGGGTGCAGTAGAGTGTACCTGTGGTCCCAATTATTTAAGAAGTTGAGGGAGAAGAGTTACTTGAGTCTAGGAGTTTGGGGCCAGTCTGTGCAATAGGGCAAGACCCTGTTTTGCAAAAATAAAAAGGTATGTGGCAGAGTTATAGGAAGCAAGAGGGTTCAACAGGACAGTATGCTACCAGGGCCAGTAACAAACTTTTCTGTTGAAGAGACTACATAAACTTCAAAATAACTTCAAGAACAACCACTGAGCATCATCAAAGAGGTCTTTTAAAGAATTAATTCTCTCAGTGCAATGGAATAGGTGATTTATTCTGGATTTTCTTCACCCTATTAAGCAAGCAAGGAGGAACACAGCACTAGGGAAGAATCCACATAGTTGGTGGTGGCACCTTGCACGGCGACTAGGCATGGAAGCCCACACCCAGGCTAGCACTCATCTCCCAGAAATGACATGAATATGGGGTTTGGGGTCTGTCCCAGCCTGTAGTAGAAGCCAGTACTTCCAGATTTCGAAGGCTGAAAATGGCCCCTCTCAGTCTAAGGGGAGAGAGAGAGCCTCTGGATCTTCTACACAAGGTGGGTGGCTGAGCGAGCAGCCTACGAACCTAGCAGAGCCAGCTGTACTGGCAGGTGCAGGCCAAGGTTTAGATTTCTTTGAGGTCTGAGTCAAGGAACATACAACCACAGTGCATGTGCCTCGGGGAGGCTTTGGGCCTATTCCTGAATAACAAGTCCCAGTTTTGCCCCACGGGTGGGTGCTGACGCTAGCAAAACATAGAACAGATGGCTATTATCATTAAACTTTTCATAAACGCTCCTGATCATGTGATTTTAACAGGATGCTAAGAGCTCACTCAATGGAAAGGGACAGTCTTTTCGGCAATGATTTCGGGAAAACTGAAGAACCACATGCAAAAGCATGAAGAGCTTCTACCTAACACCATATAAAATAATTAAAATGAGTAAAAGGCCTGAATTAAAACTATGAAACCTTTAGAGAAAAATATACAAGCCTTCGCAACCTTAGGCAATGGGACCTTAAGTATGATGCCAAAGGTACAACTGAGAACATAACAAACAGCTATACTGGAATTTTGTGTTTCTAAGAGTGTCAAAACAGCAAGCATCAAGACAGTGAATGGACAACTGATAGAATGAGAAGGTAAATTAAATATCTGATACAGACTTGTGTCTAGATGCAATATAAAGAACTCTCACAACTTAATAAGAGGGCCAAATTAAAATATGGGCAAACAATCTCAGTAGATGTTTTTCCAAAAAAGATATAGAAAATGGCCAACAGCCTAAAGAAAAATGCTCAAGATTTCTCAGGGAAATAAAAATCATAACCACATCATACTACCAGTGCAGCTGTGATCAAGGGCGAGGAAGATGTGGGAAAGCCAGGGAACATAAGAAAATGCAGTCGCTTTGGAAAACAGTCTTGCAGGTCCTCAGTTAAACACAGGGTTATCAAATGATCTAGCAGTTTCTCTCCAAGGTGCATACTCACGAAGAATGAGAACTCTGGGGCTGGAGAAATGCCTCAAAAGTTACATAAGTTTGAGCTCCCAGCACCACATAAGCCAGGTGTGGTGGTGCACATCTACAATCCTAGCCCCCAGGAGGGGGTGAGACAGGAGGATTGCTATGAGTCCAATGCTAGCCTGGGTTCCACAGTGAGTTTAGGACCAGCCTTGGATACGAAATAAGACCCTGTCTCAAAAAAAAAAAAAAAAAAAAAAAAAAAAAAAAAAAAAAAAAAAAAAAAAAAAAAAAAAAAAAAGAAAAAAAAAGAAAGAAAGAAAGAAAAGGAAAAAGAAAACTCACATCCATACAAAAACTTGCACACGAATATTCATATTTACAATAGTCAAAAAGGGCAAAAGATCCAGTGCCCACAAGATATGACAAAATACTGGCTTGTCCTAACTTTTTATTCAGCCATAGAGAAGAATAAAGGACTGACACACACTGTAACACAGATGAGCCTTTAAATGAAAGAAGACACAAAGGCCACATACTGCATGCTGCCACTTATATACCATGATCTGAACAGGTACTTACAGAGAGAAAGACCAGTGGCTTCCAGGAGCTGGTGGCTAAGGAGTTGGGAACAGGAGCAAGCGACTGCTAGTAGATACAAGGCAGCTACTGCTGCTTTTTCTTTTTTTTAGTAGTACTGAGAATTGAACCCAGAGCTTTGCATATGTTAGGAAAGTACCATACCACTCAACTCCATTCCCAGCCCTTTTGAAAAATTCTTATTTTGAGTGGGCAGAGTGTAGCTCAGTGGTTAGAGCACTTGCCTAGCAAGTGCAAGGCACTGAGTATGATTCCCCAGCACTGCATAAATCAGTGTGGCGGCACATGCCTGTAGCCCCAGCACTAGGAAGGCTGAGGCAGGAGGATTGCCCTGAGTTCAAAGGCTAGCATGGGCTACATATTGAGTTCAGGACCAGTTTGGACTACAGAGCAAAACAAACAAACAAACAAACAAACAAACAAACAAACAAACAAACAAACAGACCCTTTTATTCTAAGACAGAGACTTGCCAAATTGCCCAGACTGGCCTTGAACTAACAATCCTTTTGCCTCAGCCTCTCAAGCAGATGTGATTATAGGCATGTAACTATGCCTGGCTATGGTGTTTCTTTTTGAAAGACAAAAAAAGTTATAGGGTCTGGAGGAATGGCACAGCAGTTAAAGCGTGTGCCTTGAAAGCAAAAAGCTCTGAGTTCTATTCCCCAGCACGACATAAAGCCAGGGGGTGTTGCACATGACTGTAATCCCAGCACTTGGGAAGCTGAGGTAGGAAGACTGCTATGAGTTCAAGGCCAGCCTGGGCTCCACAGTGAATTCAGGACCAGCTACAGAGCAAGACTCTTTACTCAAAAAAAAGTTATAAAGTTGTTTGTGATGATGACTATAAAACTCAACAAATATGTCAAACACCATTGAACTGCATGTTTGCAATGGGTATTCTGCTGGGTAAATTATATTTCAATAAAACTGTAAAAATGTACACTACATTTTACTCAGTTCTCTGACTATAGTTGAGGCCCACCCTTTCTGTTCTAGTGTACAAGTATGTTTAAAACATGACAAAGCTGAAATAAGCCTGAGCTTGTCCACTTAGGGTGACCACGCTCACCTCAGTGACGTATTAGCAGCACCAGGCCCCAAGCCAACAGTGCACCCACCACACAGACAACAGCACACAGCTTAGGAGCCCCTGCCACTCCGCACTGGCAGACTTCCACACCCGCCTTATGGCTGCTGCTGCACTGCAGGCCCTATGGACCTTCCGTAGGTTCCACTCCCTGGCCCAAGCTTCAGGAGCCATATCTGCCTCACGAGAACACAAGACCCTCACGATTTAAGACAGCAGCACAGCACCCTGTATCAGGCTGCACCTACTCACCAGGGTACATCACCCATGTGGAAAGAAACCCTTTCTACATTCGGAGGAGGGATAGGAACACAGCAGTCTCCCATCCAGGATGGGTTTTGTACTGCAGGCTTCACAGAAGGATCCAGGGAGGAGACCTGGAACCTGAGGACCGTGGCTGCAGAGGCAGGAAGTGCTGACCCACAGGACCAGGCACTAGAGCTGTGCAGGGCTTTTCCCCTTTCTCTGGAATGCAGCACCCCTAGGTCTTAGGAGGCCTACCTTGGTGGTTGTGGGGACCGAGGTTTTGGCTTCTCCTTCTCCTTCTCACGGTCCTTGTCGCGGTCGCGGTCCCGGTGCTGTCTGTCCTTCTCATCACGCTTGGCTCTCTCGCGCTCCCACTCCTCTTTCCGCCGCTGCCGCTCCTTATCACGCTCCCGCTCGCGCTCACGCTCCCGCTGTCGCCGCTCCCGTTCCCGGTCCCTCTCCCGCTCACGTTCCCGCTCGCGCTCACGCTGCCGGGTCTCCCTCTCGCGATCCCTCTCCCTCTCCTTCACGAAAAAGCCACAGACATGCAATGACTGAGCCAGCATGGTGACGGTACGGGGGGGGGGGGGGGGGGGGGGGGGGGGGGGGGGGGGGGGGGGGGGGGGGGGGGGGGGGGGGGGGGGGGGGGGGGGGCGGGAAACGAGAGCAGGTGGAATGACAGCTCACGACGCTCAAGAGGTCACTTTATTTCTGCTTCTCCTTAACATACACATCAAAAAACTGGATGTCAAGAGGTAAGAGTGAAGTCACCCCAACCACTTTGTCCAGGACTGAGATATCTCAGTCCCAAATCAAGTCCTTATTCCAGCCTTCCCCCTGCAGCGCCGAGGACAGAGGTCACAGTGGCTGCTGCTCTGCTGGGCAGCCTATGGAACAGAGTGAGTGCCTACTAAAGACAGTCCTCTGCTCTCATATTCTACATTAAAACTGAATAAAATCAAGCCAAGCCCGGTGGTACAGACCGTAATCCCAGCACTCTGAGTGGGTGAAATAGGAGGATCACAAGTTTGAGCCTTGCCTAGTCAATTTAGTGACATAAAGACCTGGCTCAAAATAAAACGTATAAAGGGTTGGGGATGTAGCTCAGTGTGAAAGCCCTAGGCTCGATTCCTAGTACCAACCACCGCCCCCCCCAAACCAGCAAATACACACAAAAGAAAACCCAAAAACTGAATACAATTATCACAGCAGTATCTAACAGGCCCTGGTCACGCTCCCATGCTCCTGGACACCCTGGAGGACAGCGGTGGAGCCTTGCTGGGCACAAGACACCAAGACTTTGCAGTGCAGCCTAAGGTCGAAGCTGCGCTGTAGGGTAGGAAGCCCACGAGGTGGTCCTCCATGCGAGTCCTCATCTGAGGCTCTGAATGCCCACCAGAGCTCTAGGGTTGCCACCTTCCTCTGGTTCTGAGCATTTGGCTCTGTCACAGTCACAGTATAGTAGTTTCTCAACTGCTTCTCAGGGATCCTTGCAACCACAAGAGCAAAGACAAGGAAGTCACAACTGGGATCACAAAGGTCCAAAACCACTCTCAAGCTCTCAACGACAGGGCAATCTGGAAGCCAGCACCAACACAGATCAGACTCCCTTTAGACCCACACAGTATGGCAACCAAGCATGTCCAGCAGACCAGAGGGGTAAGAACCAGCACCGCAGCACAAGGGGCACTGCCAAGGGACTTCCAGGAGCAGCAGGCTCAAGAGGGTAAGGCAGCCCTGGAAACTGGCATCATAACCTATGAGCAATCTGATCTTATAAGGCCATGTCAAGAAAAGAGCTTTGTAAAAGCCCCTGCTCAGATCACCACAGATGCAACCAAAGGATTTGAACTACTCTTGATAAACAATTTTGGCCTGAATTTATATCTGGAGCTCAACTAGTACACTGTGCCAACAGAATAAGCTCATTAAAAACCTAAAAAGAGAGGTGATATGGACAGTAAGTGATGGTGTGCACCTGTAGTCCTAACTAGTAGGGAGGCCAAGGAAAGAGAATCTTGAGTTTGAAATCAGCACAGGCAATTAAGTGAAACCTTGTTTCAAAATAAAAAAGGGAGAGGATAGTTTTCATAGGTAAACCAATGACATTCATCATCTGCACGTTTGAGTCATACTTACTCTGTAATTATGATACGGCTCCGCCTCTGTGTATTGCACCCTGAAATTCTCGTACTGTCCACCGCGCCAAAACCGCTCTATTTCATAGTCATAATAAGGGTCTGCATAAGGCTCAAGTCTGAAACAGGCCAATGAGAAAGAACTCATCATTAGGGAACACTAGAGTCAAAATTCTACGTAAAATGAAAGCAAACAGAATCCAACACCACACTATGAAAATAATAACCCATGATCAAGCAGAATTTATGCCAGGAACACTAGGCCAAGTCAGTGTTAAGATTAGGAAATCCATTTGTATCACTCCCATCACAGCAGACCCAAAATGAAAGTCACGTTCAGTGATGGAAATGTCTCTGACAAAAATTCAATACCTATATATTCCTGCTGAAATTACTCAAGGAAATAGAAATTTACACTTTCCCAGTAAGATAAAAACATTTTAAAGCAAAAGCCACTGTTTTCCTGAGTGGAGTGGTAGGGATGGGGTTTTGAGGATCAGGACTAGGATGCGGAGTGGAGGTAACACATACCAGAACCCCTATCGCCAGGCCCACCCATTGTGCATGGAGGACTTGCCAAGACAGTTAAGAGCTGGGAAGGTAAGAGGCTGAGAAAAACAGGTCGCCTCCTTAGGACACTTGATAAACCTGGAGGTCTCACAACAAAGCCAAGCTACATGAACGAGCAGGGAGGCAGGACCACGAGCAACCACCTGAAGCAAATCTTCTCAAATACAAGCAGCAATAAGCCCAACAGCAGGCACGGAGAGCCTCATTTACAACAGAAAGCAAGAAAACCAATGCTCAGGGATAAATATGTTCAGCTGGAAACAAGCAGAGCCCTCGTCTGAAAGGCACAAAGACCATGGGAGTGGCTGAGTAGCTGGGTGGGGTGATGGGGGCAGTCAAGGTAGGTGGCCCACCCTGGCTTCCAGGAGTGGGGCCATCCCAGTAGGAGCACCAGTGAGCTTCCTGATGGGGCTGGACAGGCGTACACCACAATAATACAGATAGGCAGACCCAAGACCAGCCAACCAAGCCCTGCAAGAGAAGACGGCCTCTGAGATACATCAAAACAACATCAAGGGACATGACGGCTCGTTTAGAAGAAAGCAGGAAACCTGGAGACAGACCCAAGGTGGCACCTCAGGAGGACACTGGCCCACCAGAAAAGAGGTCCTACTAGAAAAAGCCCTCCGACTGTACTAGTCCCAAGGACAATAAGGCCATAACTCTGCTGCTTTCCCTGGGTATGGCAGAGGAGGGGCGCACATAACCCACTTCGGTCAGGAGGTGGCTGCAGGGCAGCTGGCTGCTCTCTACAAGTTTCCCCCTGGGCTGTCAAGGACTGCAGCAGAGGCTAACCCTAATTGGGCTCCACCCAACAGCCCAGCTCTTTCCTTTCCAAAGGGCCAGGGGTCATTCATTCTGACCTGCACTATATTCAGATAGAACTCATGTGTGACTAGCAATGTGTTTGCAGGGCAGTGGCAATGGCCATCATGCCATGCACACAACCAAAGACAGCGTGAGTACCTAAAGCAGGCTTTCCTACACAGCCCACACCCCAGAGCACCTGTGTGTTCCTGTGCCACATGCTCATTTGGGGAAGCTGATTAGGTCAAACATAGAAGGCATCTTTCCTGCAGGGTTCCTTAAGGCTGGAGGATGAGACAGACATGCATAGTCCTCAGATGGGACTAGCATACCTCCTTGGTATGGCTTCCTCAGAACCCACCCCTCAGTGGTAAACACTTCAATGCGCTGCTGGTGAGGTGCGGCCTCTCCAGCAAAGGACTTGTCAGGCACTGTCTCAAAACAAACTCTGAAAGACACTTGAAATAACCTTGAAAAGTATTTGCTCAATCAGTTGAAAAAAAAAAAAGTCCTACTGAACAGGATCATAGTCCCTACAATCACCTGAGAAAAAAGCAGCAGCTGCCCAGGAACGCAGGTCCCAGGAGACAGCATGGAGTTTCTGTGAGTTGGCACCTATACTGGTGTGGGCTGTTTGGTGATGCAACTGCCTGAGTCACCCACGTCCCTATATAAATAACAGCAATAAAGTC
This sequence comes from Ctenodactylus gundi, assembly GCA_004027205.1. Taxonomy (NCBI): domain Eukaryota; kingdom Metazoa; phylum Chordata; class Mammalia; order Rodentia; family Ctenodactylidae; genus Ctenodactylus; species Ctenodactylus gundi. Next base: position 171,366 of record PVKB01001839.1, on the reverse strand, counting down.
ACTGGGCCATGACACTGGACTCTGGTGTAGCTCTTACTCTAGTCTGTGTATCCTGTCTGGGGTGAATGGGCATTTGCTGCACCTCCTCAGAAGTTTCACCCAATGAAAATCTATCTATTCACCCCAGATAGTGCACAGTGGATAGATCAAAGTAACAATTACACCAAGGCCCAAAATGGTGAATCAGCGAGTTTACTGGGTTACTTACAGAAATAGGGATGACAGTTAGTTACAGGAGCATGGGTGAGGGGTTATTTACAGGTGCATGAGTGAAATGTTAGTAGGCCTTCAGAGAAAGGCAAGGCCCTGGACCAGGTAGACAGGCTTGTGCACACGTGGTATGCAGAGTCCTTGATGCATCTATCACACAGGATGTCCCGTACATGCCAGAGGGTCAGCATGCTCAGTCATGTGACCTCTGGGGCACACTTCAGAAGATGATGCATGCAGCCACACAGCCTCTTGCACATTCTGGGGAACAGTGCATACAGTCCACAGGATAGTGCACACACAGCCACACAGCCTCCTGTACACACTCTAGAAGATAGCACACAGGGGCATTTTGTTTCACTAGTCTTCCATGGAACCAGAGCTCTGAGAGTTCAGATGTCATTTAACTATTTCATTCTAAAGAAGAGAAATGTGAGGCCCAGAAAACAACCAACACTAGGGTAGGTCAGCCAAGGCCAGATGGGAAGAGATTCATTTTTCCCACCTGAAATACACCTACCCAACAGCTCCCTCTCCCCCTAGATCAGCTGTGGCCCCCAGTTGTCCAGCTTTACCTGGTCCTGCCCTGTTTCTGCATGCTACCACCTCTGATAGCCCTGTTCCCTCTAGAATGCCCAATACACACTTGTCACCGCACAGAACACTCTTCAAACAGGCAGTGCGTGGTCTTCATCTTGGCTGGCACACTGACATGGGCCAGGTATGGAAGCCCTCCAGTCAGCTGCGAGGCACAAAACACTAGTCAGGAGCTTGTGCTCAGACATCAAGGAAACCTTGGCTCCAGAACACAGGGCAGGACCAGTGGCACTGGCTTTGGCACCAAGACCCAAGTGCACTGTAAAACCTCAACCACTGAACTGCCTCCTATCAGTCATATTTCCGGGTTACTGTCCCTGACAGAAGAACTAGAATTAGGGGTTAAGGACCAGTCCTATAGTTCCAAAACCTTTTGGTTCCCCACTCAAAATAGCCATTCACTCACAGAGTACTGTGTTTTTAGAGCGCTCCCAGCATGCTGATTACCTTCAGATACACAATACCCTCTATGGGGTTTCCTACACCTGTCTGCTACATCTCACCCAAGACAAGTCCAGTCACCATAGACTGCTGGGCCAGGCTCAGGTTCAACTCCAATCCAATGCCTTATGTGGTCTGATGCTGCCCGTGTCCAGAAGGTATCAGAAAGCAGTCAAGTCTGACCTATGTTATCCCCCAAATGCTATCCCCAACGCTCCAAAAACTGCTGCTTCCTTTGTGTGTGTACAATCAGGTTTCATGTATAAAACTGGTACAACAAGAAGTTAATAACTAAAAATAAAGCAGAATAATTATAACCATATTCTGTAATTATTTAAAGTACCTGAACAGCTTATTTCCGGAATTTTCCACTTCACACTTTTGAACTGCTGATAACTAAACTGTAGAATGCAAAGCCATGGACAAGAGGGAGGAAGACTACTATATATTGTTAAATCTCTACCTCCATTTTTTTTTTTTTAAGGCAGGGTCTTGCTCTGTAGCCCAGGCTGGTCCTGAACTCACTATATAGCCCAGGTTGGCCTAGAACTCACGGCAATTCTCCCACCTCAGCCACCTGAGTGCTGGGATTACAGGCGTGTGTCACCACACCCAGCTAAAATCTCTACATCTTCATCTTCTGAGCTGTCACCTGCACAAGAGAGCTTAAGGGACAATCCACACAGGGACCCTGAGGACACAGGCCCACTGCTAAAACACATACACTGCCAGAGATCACAGAGAATGTGACTCTAACAGCAAATGTAAGTACACAGCATGCTGCTACAAGACTGAGTCAGCACCAGTAGGGCTGGCGATGGCCACTCAGCTCCTGGGACATAAGCCTGTACCTCACTGCTCCTCAGATAGAACAGCGGCTCTTTCTAACTCATAAAATGAAGACCCCATCACACCACTGCAGCAGGAAGCAGGGACAGCATCTTTTAGGCTGTAAATCCCTCAGGATCTGACTTTTGCTCCTCAATCCCATATGCTTCTTCCATCGTGACTTCTAAAGATGGGGAAGGAAGGCGTGGGAAGCAAGAAAATACAGGAAGCACTGACGGAGAGGAGAGCCACGGCTGCCGTGCTAGCAACCGCCCACCTGCTTCCTGGCTGTAGAGGGACAGGACAGAGAAGGACGTGGGCGCTCCAGGGGCTCAAGGCCAGCTGTGCAAGCCCAAGTTGGTAAGTCACACGGAGCTAAAACCCCACACAGAAGCCAGAGGAGTATGAATTAGCTCAAGTGTGGACGCTTGCCTCCAGTGAGGATGGGGGGCACAGCCCTGCCGTGTTCTTGCCGAAGCATGGCAAGTGAAGAGGTAACCTGATTTTCTCACAAAAGAGAAGCAGCAGAGAAGATGCCTTACGCCGTATCTCTGACATCTCTCGGGACCCGAGAATTCCAATCTCGGAAAACTTCATTTTCTTTGTCAAACTCCCGCTCATCTTCACCGATAGTCACTGTGAACCTTTTTTCTTCAAAGTCAGGCTCCTGTTCTTTACGAATGGTTGCTTTTTTTAAAACCTACCAAGGATGAAGAAAGAAGTATATGTGAGTCACAACACTTGGAGTCATTACTCGGAAATATGGGGATCCCTGGCAGTCCTGGTGAGCGGGAAAGGGTAACAAGGCCTGCCTGGGAGGGGTTTGGTAGAGGAGGGAGTGCTGCATAGTAGCATCACTATGGCCATGAATTATATCCTATCAGTAGGTGATGGACAAGACTCGGTGACTGGGCACCTTGGGGATGAGGACCCAGTGCCATAAGCATATGTATACAGGTGTGGCTGAAGCCTGAACTGGACAAGGGAAGGGCTGCCTGAACCTCCCTAAAGACAGCGTAACACTGGCACTCAGACAGTGGGCTGGGTACCAGCAGTTAGTCTCCAAGCTGCAAGGTGGGCATCAAGGACTAGAATGGTCAGCAAGGGAAGACTAAGGGAGAACGAGATCTCCCCTCGTAGAACACAGACGCTGGCCTGGGGGTGGACCAAGGACTGCTATGCAGTAGGCCCTGGAGCCGGCGGCAGATCTGTCTCACTGCCTGCAGGGAAGTTGGCCAGAGATGACACACCCCATCTCCTAGGCTGTCCCAAGGTACCTAAGACTCCTTGGCCCATGGGAGGTAGCCTGCAGCCTGGCCTAGCTTGCTGACATAGACATGATTTCTCATTCTTTAACTCGTAATTAAACCATTGCAGGCACAGTCCTGTGACCTCTAAGACCTTACTGTGTTCCCACCTGACTCAATGGAAAGATCAAAACAGCCCCACCCTGCGCTGGATGCATGCAGTGACTCTCTTGGCTGCGGCCGCTGGGCTGTTACCTCCTTGGCATGCCGGAGTCCTCGCTCCCAGGCACTCTCGGTTGGGGGTTCTGGAGGGGGTGGAGGCAAAATTTCATCAACAACTGGACCACCCTGTTAAACATAAGAAAAAAAAGTTGAGAAAGCATTAAAACATTAAAACTTATTTTTAAAAAAGGAGGGAGCAAAAACATTAACTGAAACATAAAACCGGCACATAGGACCTCTTTCCACCCCAGCCTTGCTGTGACCTGGTGCTGCCTCTGTACAAGAGCAGAGGTATCTGGGACAGGCCACTCTGGCTCTCCTCAGGCACAAGACGCCCTTCCCAGGAAGTGAACTAAGTCGTTTTAGGTTGAAGTCCAAAGAGCTCAGAGGTCTGAAATGCTAGCAATTAAGGAGAAAGTGTTCACGCACCCAAGGGTTGGCAGGCATCAGTGGGTGAGGTCCGAGGGGCGGGGCGCCATTGGGCGGGAAAGGCTCAGCTTTGGTGATGAGGGAGTAGTTCCCCTTGTCGTTCACTCCAGGGTGTATAAACCTACAATTCATCCCCCAGGTGCAGTTCCCTATGGAAACAAAAGCCATATCAGCAAGGTCTTGAAAGCCTAAATGCTGTAGACAGCAGCTGGGGTAGGGTATGGGATAGCAGTTGCTTCTGAGGCCCTGGGATGTGGCAAACAGCCAGCAAGTACCCCCAGGTCAGTGGGCAAAGAAGGAGACTTCGCCCAGAGAGGCGCCAGAGCCAGGAGGCTATAGTTAGGACCACCTGTACCCTCTCCTTCTGCATTAGGCAGGGCCATCAGCTCAGCGTGGGGAACCTCAGTGGGACAGCTCTCCCTATAGAAAGCTCCTGGCAGGCTGGTGTGGAGGGTCCAGGTTCTATTTCACAGTCATTATTTGCAGCCAGTACAATTGACCCCTCAGAGTTGTGAACTCTACACCTGTGGAGTCCACAACCAGAAAGCAAATAAACTCTCTGAATCTATTTTTTCACAGGTACAGACTTTCTTTCCCTTTATCGTTACTTTCTAAAAACAGTGTAACTATTCACATGTTTGCATTGTTAGGTAATGTAAGTAATTAGGGCAGGGGTCTCCAACCTTGAGCCACAGACCAGTACCACACCTTGGAAGGATGGGGCCACAGGGAAAGATGAGCAGCAAAGTTCCATCTCTTGTCAGGGTGCTCCTATTAGTCCTTTTTTCCCCCCTTTTTGAGGCAGGGTCTCGCTCTGCAGTCTAGTAGGCTGGTCCCAAACTCACTGTGAACCCCAGTCTGCCCTTGAACACAAGGCAATCCCCCTGCTTCAGCCGCCTAAGTGCTGGGATTATAGGTGTGTGCCACCATGCCCAGCTTATGTGGTGCTGAGCAATCGAAATCAGAAACTTGAGCTTGCTAGGCAAGCACATTAACCAATGAGCTATTCCTCCAGGCCTCTATTAGGTTCTAATGCCGCTGCAGATCTGACAGGACATAGAGCTTAGTTCTACCCATACCTCTCTCTACTCCATGTCCTTGGGAGAATGGTCTTGAACTAAACCAGTCACTGGCTGGGCACCACTGGTTTAGAGTACACAGAAAGTGATACATGAGCTCTATGCAAACACCATGTCATTTCATAAAAGGATTTTGGTATCTGTGGGAGTCCTGTAGCCAATGCCTAAGGGTACCGAGGGTGGGCTATGCATTATCACCCATCTGTCCAAGAAGCTCCAGTCGGACACTGGGCGCAATGTTCTATTTTGACTACAATGTTCTATTTCTGTACAAGAAAAAACTTGTACTGAAGGGAAGTTATAGGGAAGCACCAATCATGACTAGAATTATGCAAGTCTGTCCCCGGATGATTTTCATCACCTATGAGCATCTGTACTGTCTCTATCATAATTCTCACAAATCACTTTAAGCTATTTCTGGTACTTTAAAAAAATGTAGGAAGGTGGATGTAGTGGTGCATGCCTGTAATGCCAGCTACTAGGGAGGCTGAGGAAGGAGGACTGCAAACTCCAGGCCAACCTGGGAGACTCAGCAAGACTGTGGCTCAAAATAACAAATAAAAAGGACTAGAGGTGAAGCTCAGTGGTGGAACAAGTGTCTTGCTTGTATGAGACCCTCATTTCTATCCCAGGTATTACATGAAAATAGCAATAATAACATACTGACACCTTACACTTTTGCTCAAAAATAATCAAAAATTGTGATCTATAGCAAGAGAAAACCAGAAATATTAAAGAAAATTAAGTTAAGCTCAGAATGTAAGACGTCGCAATAGTGAATCACTTTGTGTGTGTGTGTGTGTGTGTGTGTGTGTGTGTGTGTGTGTGTGTGTATGAGAGAGAGAGAGAGAGAGAGAGAGAGAGAGAGAGACAGACAGACAGACAGACAGACAGGTCTCCCTCAGCCCAGGCTGGTCCTGAACTCACTATGGAGCCCAGGCTGGCCTTGGACTCAACGGCAATCCTCCTATCTAAGCTGCCTGAGTGCTGGGATCACAGGCATGTGCCACCACACCTGGCTTTTGTGGTGCTGAGGAACTGAACTGGGTACTTAGTGCTTGTCTAAGTGCTTGCTAGGCAAGCACTTTAACTGCTGAGCCATTCCTCTAGCCTGTGAGTCACTTTTTAAAAATCTAACATTTTTTAAGGGGAGAGCACAAACACAATCTCTCACTATTACAAATTATGCAGCTGAGTTCCCCCCATTTAGGGCAACTGCAGGGGTCAGCACATCTGGAGTGCATGGATTAGCATTACCCTGGGAAAACCACCTTTGTGATCATGGCATCTCCCCTGCCAAGTAAATTAAAATATAGTTTTTTAAAAACAGGTAGTACATATAAATGGCCTAAAAGCAAACATGGCAAACAGCATGTAAGTGGTTTAAAAAGACACATAGTTAAGATTTTAAGTAACTTAGGACTAGAGAAATGGCACAGTTGCTAAAGCGCTTGCTCCACAAATGCAAGGTCCTGAGTTTGATTCCCCAGCATCACATAAAGCTGAGTGTGGTGGTGTACATTTGTAATCTCAGCACTGGGAGGCTAAGACAGCTGGATTATCCTGAGTCCAAGGCCAGCCTGGGCTACACTTGTGAGTTCAGGACCAGTTTGGGCTACCAAGTGAGACACTGGCTCAAAAAAAAAAAAAAAAAAAGATTTTAACTAATTTAAAAATTCCTAATCCCAAACATGCTAGTCTATTTAAATTTTTGTCAACAAATCACATTTTTTCTTATACAATATAAACAGAAAAAAATCATTTTTAAAAAAGCCAAATTTTATCCTTATGAACACTTATGCTTGCATTAAAATCATCTCAACACCATGTAGTAGCTTAATGATCTAAATTAGACACAAAATAAACTTAAAATTGCTTCTCTGGGAATGTAAAAGTGAAAACTTCCATAATTCCTATACATGTTTAAGAGACCACATATAAATCAAGAGGGTGGAACCATTATTCTACAGCAGGCTCAGAATCCCTGAGCAACACAGAGCACCAAAGACAGACAAGGAGGTCCAGACAGGCAAACAGAGACCTCCAACATGGGTTCAGCGCGTTCCCTCATTACCCCTTCCTGCCCAGATTCTCACAATATTCATGTCAATGTTGCCTATGTAATTTAAATGTAACAAAATTTCACTGTAGAGGATTATTAACAATATAAACCATAGCTTTTCTGCAGTTTTCTTAATCTAAAATATGTATTTGAGTGGTGGATAAGTAGATACTTGCTATTTATCTATACTTATAAAATTTTCAACACACAGTACGATTTATGGGCTCTCTGTTAAAAGAAGTACAAGATATCAGGGTGACAGGGCCTGGCTTGCTTAAGCCTTACCTATGCACTGGGTGCTAAGCAAATTCCCTTGCTGAGAGGACTAGAGAAAGACAGCTCTGGGAAGGATAGGCATCTACCGTACAGCCAGGTCAGATTTCTATCCAATGCCTGTAACACAGAAACAGGGCACTATAACCCATACCTTTTAAACACACAAGTTTCTCCTGTGTAATAGAAGTCTAGAAGGACACACATCAAAATGTTAGGCTGTGGAAAAAGTGCAACTTTTATTTTCTTGACTCTCTGTTGATACACGTTAGAAAAAGAAAAAGTGGGAGGAAAAATAAAGCTATTTTTAGAATGAAACTTCCTGAACATGAAACTTAGGTGGACAGCTATTCTGAGTCTGAGTTGCTTAATATGAGTATGTAAAGATTGCATGTGAGTGTGGCAAGTGCCAGCGGGACCAGGGTGAGCCTACATTGGCAGGGTAGCAGGCCAACAGCTTCTGAACTTTTGAAATTTCTTTTTTTTTGAGACAGGGTCTTGCTCTGTAGTCCAGGCTGGTCCTGAACTCATGGCAATCCTCCTGCCTCAGCCTCCCAAGTGCTGGGATTACAGGCACGAGCCACCACGCCCAGCTTATGCAGTGGTGGGGAATCGAACTTGGGTATTCAGTGCTTGACTTAGTGCTTGCTAGGCAAGTGCTTTAACTGCTGAGCCATTCCTCCAGCCCTGAACTTCTGAAATTTCTAAGTGCTGCTTTTGGCACATGGGACTACAAAAGTAAGGGATAGTCTTCTTCATAACTGATGCTGGGCACCTCAGCAATTCTTTCATTAATCTTTATGCCAGTGTATAACCCTACTATTTACATGTATATTTCATAACAAACTAAAAATAGAAATAAATGTAAAAAAAAAGTATGCACCTTCCCCCCCCCACCCACCCAGGCCCCTCTGTGGGAGATAGTTATCAACTTCCTAGGGCTTAGTCAATCTTTGTATGTGCACTTGTCTCTATTTTTTCCTAGCAGGAAGCTGAGTTAGAGTGGTGACTTAAGTGAAATGAATTAGGTGTGGAAGATTGATATGTTAAGTACTGTATAGTTTCTCTGACTTGGAAAACCCAGAACACAGACATTCTATAGAACCACATGAAGTGATAGCCGGAGTTGGGGGAAGGGATACGGAGGGGGTGGGAGGGTCAAAAATGGGAAGGGATTGCAAAGTTGATATAATACATATGTGCATGAAATACCCAAATTCATTGTAAATACTATGTATTACATATATTAATAAAAATAGTGGGGAAAAGTTTAAAAATTTAATAAAAGTATACCGATCTATTTTTTACCTTGTGTTAAACCTCAATTTTCCCCCTGCTAGATAAATATCTACCAAAAAAAGGAATCTGTATGCCAAACAGCAAGCAACCCAGACCCACAGAGATACCGGGAAGCAAAAACCCCTCAGACAGAAGCTGAGAGTGCACTTCCTGCCTGGCAGCTGCTGGCTACAGACCACATACCCAACAACCAGGGTCCCAGAGGAGAAAGTACTCAGTGTCTGGTGCACGTGAGTTAGAGCTCACACGAGCTAACATTAGGCCCAGAAACTCCCAGATTTCCAGTTTCTGATCTGTGGGAGAACTTGTTAGCAGCCACCCCATCTCTGCATTTGCAAAGGATTCTGCAGAAATAGCCAGGTAAGTTTTCAGTACTGGTTTTCTACCCAAAGTACTTGTTTCACACTAGCACTATAAACCCCGATGTTCTTGACAAGTGGCCTTACATATTCCTTGGTCTCCTTTCCTGTTAGTCCGGGTAACTCAGAAGAGGTAATAAATAGAGACTGAAAAATAAAATAGAGGAGTTAAAGTGCTTCAGTGGTCTGAATCTGAAAAACATTTCGTGAAAGGAAGGCAGAATATATGAAAATCTAATAATTAAAATCTCAAAGGCAAAACTAAGATCTATGAACCTGTATAAGAGGCCTCCAATCCCAGTGAACTGCCACACATCGTAGGCAACAGAGCCAAAGCACAGGCATTTGAGAGTCCTCTCCTTTCTCAGCTCACAGAGAACAGAAACTGGGAGAAAGTAAAGTATCCACAGAGTGAAATTTCAAGATCCTCCAGACATAAGGAATGCAAGCCTCTTAGGTGTTCAAAGAACTGACCGCTTCCCCTGGCTGCTTCTTTTGAAGTAATGAAGACTTGAAACAATAGTTCTCCACTGTCTGATCCTCAGTGCTCTAGCTAGCTAGCTTCATTTATATGGGTTATTATTATTCATACTTACGATTAGCCACCAAGAAATATCCAAAGATATCTCATTCATCTACTTAAAAATAAGGCTTCATAAATGTTTCATAAGAACACCTAGCAAGTAGAGGGCACTGTTCTTTCTATGCAAATCTTTCATGCTGACATTAGAATGGCAGCAGTGGGTTCAAGCAGCAGCAGCCTCTGTAAGTGCGGCACTTGGTCCCGTGATGCAGCTGGAGGGAGGCCTTCGGGCCTTCTGTGTGTTCCTGCCACAGCACCCAGAACCTGAACTCTAAAAGGACCTTTCACCCATGTTCATCATTGGGAACAACACAAACTGCCCACTGTGAAGTGATTGTACCAGTGGTGGCGACTCCAGTTTTCTAAGATTCCTTTCATTTGGGACCATTTATCACTACTATGGAACATGTTCTCCTGGAAGTGGCACTACACCCTTTCTGCCCAGTCCCAGCACTACATGCTGGAGAGTGTGTCATCTGTTCAATCCAGAGACAACGTGAGGTTCCCGATGTGCAGCAGACCTCCACAGGCATGTACCTCATGTCCATGGGACTTCAATGTGGAGCAAGGGGCTGCATGTGCAAATACTGGGACAACATATCCTGGAGGGAGATCTCACTGGGGGATGAAAATGCTCTGGAATTGGACTCTGCTGATGGCCACACAATGTGGCAGACGTACTAAAAATCATTCAGTTGTACATCAGGTGAATTTCATGGCATGTAAGTTATTTCCTTAAAAAAATACGAAAAGCAAAGCAAAGCCAGGCATACTGGCACACATCTGTAATACTTGGCACTCAGAGGCTGAGGGAGGTGCATCACAAATTTCAAACTTGCTTGGGTAACTTAGCAAGATTCTGTCTCAAAAATAGTTTTACTATTATAAAAATAGTTTGAACCTCAGGGGTCCCTGAAAGGGTCTCAAGGGCCACCAGAGGCCCACATGCTATACTCTTGAGTTCTGCTGCTTTACATACAAAAGAGAATGCAGGGGTTTTAAAATGAGCAAAAAAAAAAAAAAAAATAGCACTTGGAAGCTGAGACACGAAGATTGACTGCTGTGAGTTTGAGGCCTGAGTGGGCTACGTAGTGAGACATGCAGCACATGAAAAAGATGTCCAACATCACGAAGAATTAAGGAAATGCCAATCAAAACCATAAACAATGGAAGTGAGGATGTGGAAACCTGGAACCCTAGTACAATGTTATTGGGAACATAAAATAGTACAGCCACTGCAGAAACAACCTGGTAGTACCTCAAAAAACTGAAGTAAGGAGGCGGGGGGACAGGAGCGGCGGTGGTGGCTGGAGGAATGGCTCAGTGGTTAAAGCATCAAGCACTAAGTACCTGAGTGCGATCCTCCAGCACCACATAAACTGGGCATGGTGGCACATGCCTCTAATTCGAGCACTCAGGGGGCTGAGAGGGGATTGCTGTGAGTCCCAAGCCATCCAGGCTATAAAGCAAGACCCGATCTCAAAAAAAATTAAAAAAACAACAAAAACAAAAAACAAACAAAAAAACTAAAGTAAGCCTGGAGGAATAGCACAGCTTTGTTAAAGCACTTGCCTAGCAAGCATATGGCCTTGGGTTGGATTCCCCAGCATCACACAAGCTTTGCGGTGGTACACGCCCGTAATCCTAGCACTCAGGAGGCTGAAGCAGCACTGACATGTGTCTGAGGCCAGCCTAGACTCCATAGTCAGTTCAGGGCTAGCCTAAACTACCAAAGCGAGATCCTGCCTCAAAAAAAAAAAAAAAAAAAAAAAAAAAAAAACCTAAAATAGAACTGGGGGGTTAGGTTAGTGATACAGTGCTCACTTAAAATGTACAAAGCCCTGGGATTGATCCCCAGCACTGAGGGAAAAAAAGAAAAAGAAACAAACAATTAGGTGATGTGCAATTCCATTTCTGGGTCTATCATCAAAAGAACCAAAAGTGGGATCTGGAAGAGATATTTGCACAGTTATGCTCAAGATAAGGCATGGCCACCCGAAGGAATATTATTCAGTCTTAAAGAAAACACTGGCCAGGTCTGGTAACTCAGAACTCCCAGAGGCTGAAGCAGGACAACTGGAAGTTTGAGCCTAGCCTTGGCAACTTTAGCAACTTAGTGAGAACCTGTCTCAAAATCAAAAATAAAAACTGGCTGAGGATGTAGCTCAGTGCAAAGGCTACAGGTTCTATCCCCAGTATCAAAAAGTAAGCAAATAAACTCATTCTGGCAGATGCTACAAAAGGGATGAATTTTGAGGCTCATGCTACATAAAATAAGCCAGTCACAAAGGGACAAATACTGTATGATTTGATATAGATGAAGTTCCTAATGTAATGAGATCTACAGAGGCACACAGGAGAATAGCAGGATGTTGGGTGCCAGGGCTGAGGGCAGAGAGAAGGGGGAACAGTGATCCACTGGAACAGAACTTCAATTTTACTAGTAGAAAATGGATGTGCACAGTAGAGGTGATTATACCATCACCTAGATTATGGAACATGAACTATATTCTTAAACATGGAGAGGATGGTCAATTTTGTTATGTGTATTTCGTAATTTTTTTAAATGCAGCAAAGACCAGGGGGTCCGGCCTGCGGGTTTCTTCCCTCAGCCTACGACAGAGGCCACAGCAGGATGCATCAAGGATGTGTCATCTCCACACAGTCTTTCGTGGGTAGAACCATTGTCAGGATCCAGAGGTGAAGACAGACCATATACAAGGTGTTGATTTTTTAAAACATTAGTGAGTTATGTTTCTTGAACATTCCATCACCAATGGTTATGAACACTAATGTGTCCACCGGGTAAATGACTAATCTGCAGAACACAACTTGTCATAGGCATATAGCTAAAAAAAATGTTTTAAAGAAATTTTCAAATTAAGCTATAATTCACAAGCCATTAAATACTTGTTAGAAGTTGATAGTTTAGCTTTTCAATTCACAAAGCTGTACTGTCATCACCTAGAAGGAAGCCCTCACCGAAGGACATTCATTGCCCGTCAGCTCCCACCCTCAGCCTGGGTCCTAGCGAGGCTACTTCCTGTAGCTCTACAGTTGCCTGTTCTGGACATTCTGTATAAATGGAATCATATATTACAGGGCCAAATGTGACTGGCTTTGTCACACCATGTGTCTGAGGTCTCTCCATACCATAGCATCAAGGGCCAGCACTCTGTGTCCTGTATAGGCAAGTGGGATTTCCCTGCCTGGGTAGACATTTTGCTTTTCCATGTTTGAGTGTTGGGCATCCAGACTGTTGCCTTGTTGGCCACACGAATGGTGCCACCATGAAGGCTAACATAAACTGCTATGGTCTGGATCTGGAGGGTCCTCCAAAGCCTCAAGCCTTTGGAACTGTGTTGTTGGGAAGTGGGGCCAGGCTAGAAGAAGCAGATGCTTTAGGCTTGAATTGAAAGGACTGTGGCAACTTGGTGAGATTGAGGCTTGCCCAGGATAGAGTTTTCAGGTATGTGTTACCGATGTGTGGGCCAGGGAGTAGGAAGGGGCACACACCCTGGGTATGGGGGAACTTAACTGGCAGCATGAACTAAGGAAGGAAGAAGAAACAACACTGTTGCAGCTTCTTCCTTGGAAAACTCTAGCCTTGTCTAAGTCTCCAGATTTCACTTTGTTCTTGCCTCACTTGTCTTCTGTCTGATGGGGTGAGCAGCTCTCCAGCCTCTGTCATGGGCTTCCACTACTGCCCACTGCCTATGAATAGACTGTGTGAGACCTTTTAGAACTGTCATCTTAAAATAAATCGCTCCTCCCTTAAGTTGTAGATGTCATAGCAAGGAGAAAGTAACTGAGACACGTACTTTGTTTTTTTTTTTTTTTTTGTTTTTTGAGATTAGATCTTGCTTTGTAATACAGGCTGGTCCTGAACTCATTATGTAACCCAGATTGACCTTGAATTCACAGAAATCTTTCTGCCTCATCCCCTTGAGTGCTACGATTACAAGCAAGAGCCACCATGCCCAGCTTATGTGGTGCCAGAGAATCAAACTCAGGGCTCTGTGCTTGCAAGGCAAGCATTTTCACTGCTGAGTTATTCCTCTAGCTCCACAGTTCTTGTACGGACGCATGTCTTCACTGCTCCTGGACAGACACCTACAGGCGGGACTGCTGGGTTATGTGATAACTGTTACTTACTGTTTCCCAAGCAGTGTGCCATTTCATATTCCTACCATCCATGAGCCAGTGTTCCAACAAGTCTGTGTCCTGACCAACATAGCAAATTCCACTTTGTTTTTAAATTAAATTCTCATGTTACTAAAGTGATCCTTCCTTTTTCTTTTCTTTCTTTCTTTCTTTCTTTTTTTTTTTTTGAGACAGGGTCTCATTCTGTAGTCCAGGCTGGTCCGGACTCATTATGTAGCCCAGGCTGGCCTTGAACTCAAGGCAATCCTCCTGCCTCAGCCTCCCCAGTGCTGGGATTATAGGCATGCACCACACCTTGCTTATGTGGTGCTGCAGAAGTCAGGTCCTTAGGGCTTGCTAGGCAAGTGCTTTAACTGCTGAGCTATTCCTCCGGCCCTACTGAAGGGATCTTAAATCACTTCATCTTAACACCAAGCTTTATAAACTACAGGTAAGCAAAAACATTTGTACCCAAATAAACTTCTCATAGCTAAGGAAAAATAGCAGGATGTGTGTGTGTGTGTGTGTGTGTGTGTGTGTGTGTGTGTGTGTAGTCCAAGCTGGATGTGTGTGTGTGTGTGTGTGTAGTCCAAGCTGGTTCTAAACTCGTTATTAGCCCAGACTGACCTCAAACACATGACAATCCTTCTGCCTCAGCCCCTAGAGTGCTGGGATTATAAACATGCACCACCACGCCCAGCTTATGTGGAGCTGGGGAACATAAAATAGTACAGCCACTGCAGAAACAATTTGGTACTACTTCAAAAAGAGAATCCAGAGGTTTGGATTATGGGCGTGTGGTGGAAGAAAGGTGTGTGGTAAATTACAGATTACAGGCATGTAGTAGATTAGCAGCTTATTCCTGGAAAGGGGAGAACACTGAGGCTGGACTCAGAAGGGGTGGATCACTGGGACAAGACCTAAAAGGGTATTTGCTATCTCCCCCCTTCCTTGTGGGACTTGGCTTCCTGTTCGCAATGCCATGAGGAGCAGCGTCATGTGCTTCTACTCTTGCCGGCTGCCCATGAAAAGACTATGAACTTCTGAAACTGCAAACTAAATACAAACTTCCTCCGATAATATGTATACGTCAGGTACTGAGTCACAGCAATGAAAAGGTACTAAGACAGAAGAAGTAAAAATATATTTGAACAACACTCCTGGAACAAGTTACTGATCATGCCCAATTAAGCTGCAAATAATCCTGCTAGTCCTCACTTTCTCTCTCGGTTGCAGGAACTCTCCATGCATGCGGCCTCACTCACAGGGATCCACACCTGGCTGAGTCTAACTAGGGTACCAGCTCCAACACTGCGAGGCTGGTGTGCTGTCCATGGAGGCAGCTCTCTCATCCTCCTGCAAGCCAGTGTCTTCCAGAAATGTGGCCTGCAGTTCTCATAATGGTCTTGCCATACTGCCACTAGGGATCAGAGCACTGTAGAGTCAGCAAGCAGTGCTAATACAACTGACTGCAGACACAGCTATGGGTACACATACAGATTCTTCTCTATTGCTTTCATCTAAAAATGTCAGATGGATTGAGATCACTTATTCTCACTCATTATGAGAAAGAGGTCTTTAGATTTCAGTTTTTTGAAATAATTGATACCAAAAACCCAAAGCTTGTGAAGAACTAATAAGTAGCATGTAGTATTCCATATTACTAGAGCAGCTGTGTGATTGTTGTGTGACAGTGTCTCCATAACACGTGGCCATGGTGGCTCTAGGTCCTCAGCCTAGGTGGGCCCTCCCCAGTGCCTCCCAAACCCCCAACCCCCGCACATGTGACCCAGATGGCCCAGGAATACACACCCCCGAGAGGCAAATAAGACCCAGGCTACTTGTGAGCCCTTCAAGAGTAGGTGTCTTCTCAGCTTGAGGGACAGGGTCACTCATTGGCCACTCTCTGCAGAGCCTGCCCATCTGCAAAGTGCGACTCTACCACCCCCTGTGGACATTTCTGCACCTCTCCTCAGGCTTATGTGCCTGCGGAGGAAGGTGCATCACAGTTCCCTGTCCCTCCTGGCTCCTTCCTTCCGGCGTCCCAGACGTGCTCTGGATCCAGGAGAAAGAAAGAAGTCTAGCCTCTGGAGCAGAGGCTTTTAAAGTACTAAGGAGAGTGAACACAGGATATTTTGTACCTTTAACCTGGCCTCTGAGTGGTATGGAATTTGGTATTGGTGGAAGAAGAGTGGATAATGGTGTCACAACATCTGGAAAAGAAGTACAGGAAGCTCTTGTGAGCTTTAGACTGCACATGCAGGCTGGCCAGCGAGCAGAGTCATCTAAGGTTGAGAGAGAGACACTTCCTACCTGTCCACAGAGAATGCTCAGCTACAGCAAACGTGCCCACATTACCCTGCACGTCAAAGAAACCCTTACTGACCAGAAATCCCCACTTCCATTTCCGAACTCCCAAGACTTAACAACAAAACAAAAAGCCGCCATGTCATCATGCTAAAGGGTTATACTACACGTTAATATAGTTAGTCCGGATTCCAAAATAGCATTCTATCCATCTGCCTCTGCTGCTCCTACTTCAATCACACTGCTGCTCTGCAGTAGGCTGTGTGGCCATCAGAGGCCTCCCATGCCACAGTCAAGTTCATCCCAAATGAAGAGCAAGTTGCACATACGGCTTGAGGAAAGTGGTCACCCTGTGCAGAGGTGGGACACAGTAACACTGGCACTGGAGCATGCGGCGTTACAGCAAGGGCTACTCGGCAAAGTGACCAGCACTCTCTGCCATGGCCATGGCTTTGAGTAGGCGTGTGGGAACAAATTGGTAGACTCCCCTCTGGGTGGTCTTTCTGGTACCATAAGGACCATGTGAGAGGTTACTATTTACTGCCAGTACTGTCATCACCACTTCCTGCACCCTGGCCCTGGGGACAGCCTCATACAACAGGGGCCCCAAGGAGAACAATGCCGTGGGGATGACTGTGCAGGACCCAGGAAGACAGTTACCTTTCATGAAGAATCGGCAGGTGGGGCGAGGCCTCACCTTCCTGTCACTGGGGTCCTTCACTTCACCTTCTTCCAAGTCATCATCCTGGAACAGAGGAAAACCGTGTTAACAAGGTAGGAGTAACCTCCCCGCTGCACCCAGTAGCCCAGGAGGTCCAACTTTTTCCACACGATGTGTCTTGGTCACTTCATGTCAGTTACTCCAGCTGGCTCTCCACCTACCTCAAGAGCACCCGGGCTTCGAGGGAAGTCCTCACAAAATGCGGCAGGGTAAGGAGTGCATGAAGCACGTTAAAGAGCAGGGCTTTGTTACTTCTCTTAAAAACTCTGCTTACGAATGGCTATACTTTGGTTTTTAGTATTTCATACATATATTCATTCGTTCATTCATTAATATTTATTGAGACAGGTTTCTGCTGCTCCATAGTTCAGGCTGGTCCTGAACTCACTATGTAGCCTAGGGCTGGTCTTTAACTCACAGCAATCCTCCCACCTCAGCCTCCCAAATGCTGGGATTACAGGCATGAGCCATCATGCCCAGCTTTATTTTGTATATTTAGACAAAACATAAAGCAAAGTATTTTATGTTCTTTAAATTTAAACATTACCATACTTTCTCTTTCATCTTGAAACAGGATCTTACTCTGTAGCCCAGGCTGGTTCTGGACTCATTATGTAGCCCAGGCTGTCCTCAAACTCATAGCAATCCTCTTGCCTCAGCCTCAGAATACTGGGATTACAGGCATGTGCCAGCATGCCACCTTACTTATTCTCATTTAAGTCTTTTTTTTTTAACATTAGGGACTGAACTGAGGGTCCCTACACTGAACTACATCCCCATCCATTTTTTTGATTTCTGAAACAGAGTCTTACTAAGCTGCTAAATTGCCAAGACTAGGTTCAAACTTATGATCCTCCCACCTTAGCCTCCCAGAGTGCTGGGATTACAGGTTTGAGCCAACACGGCCAGCTAACTTAGAAATCTTAAAAAGTCAGGCATGATGGTACATACCTGGGAGGCCATCACTCTGGGGGGCAAGGCAGGAGGATTTCAACCCTTAGCTCAGCCTAGGCAACTTAGCAAGACTGTCTTAAAATAAAAAACAAAAAGGCTAGGGATGTAACTCAGTACAAAGGCCCTGAGCCCAATCTCTAGTACTACACACACACACACACACACACACACACACACACACACACACAGAGAGAGAGAGAGAGAGAGAGAGAGAGAGAGAGAGTCAGTCTTGTGAGGGAAGCTAGGCAATCTAGGGCTACAATACCGCCTTGTGCTTGCAGCTCACTTGCAGTCTAGCCTTCCTACCCTTGCTGTTCAATTTAGAGGGAGCCAGAAGCATGACAAAGACCAAAACCTGGGTCTCAACCACAGGGGTTACAGTAAGCAGCCAAGATAGGACTAGTGTTGTGTTCTCCCCAGCCACCTAATGACAAGAGCCAGTGCCCACCAACCTGCACCTGAAACTCCCACCAGTGCCTCTCAGTTGACTCCCTTCCTTGGGCTAAACAGGCATCTAGTGCTTGCTGTTCATCATGACAGCCCTGGCACTGGAGAAAGAACTGAATAAGTATGTCTCCTTTCTTCCCAAAAGACTAAGCAGGAGCCAGGGTTGTAGCTCAGCAACTAAAACACTTGTCTAGCAAGTGCAAGGCACTGGGTTCAATCCCCCCGCATCACAAAAGCTGGGTGTGGTAGTGCACAACTGTAATCCCAGCACCTGGGAGGCTGAGGCAGGAGAACTGCTGTGTGTTCAAGGCCATACTGGGCTATGTAGTGAGTTCAGGACCAGCTTAGACTACAGAGCAAGATCAAAAACAAAATAAACACACAAACAAAAAAACCGCTAACCAAATAAACAGACATAAAAGCAGATTAAGGAGATGAGAAAGGATTTAGTCAAAGACCCACAGAGCTTCTCACTCTGTCTCCCTGAAAGGGTGGCCTGGTGAGAGGCAAACCAGAGGTATGGGAAGAAATGGTGGCTAGGTGGGAGGCCAGGCAGGCTCCACTCAGGCTCCAGCAGTGGCTGAGGAAAAGGCTTGACGTGCAGACAGGCCTGCTTACTGACAGCTGAGGCAGCAGAGATGTCCTTGCCACCACACCTCCACAAGCAGGAGCTACACACAGAGGGCTCCCAGTCCATGTGCAAAACTCCATCCTGACCACAATGGTCCAAAAGTATTCACTCCTAAAGGACACTCTGGCTGGCAGCCCACCAGCACACATGAAGCAATTCAAGGCTTCAGGTGCAAACTGTGTGATTTAGACAAAAGAATTCCAAGAGCTGATGTACTAATGTCCAATCAAGGAAACCGGACCCCAAAATAAGTCCATGTGTCTTACTGACTTCAAACTCAAAGGGAAGAAAGTAATGTATCCTGAGAGAGAAGTGGCTAAGAGTCACACACCAGACAGATCTTAGGGAGAATCTCAGTAGCAGTGGTGCTGCAGAAGCTCTGCCACAGACTGGACCAGTGTGCTAGATTTATTTATTAATTAATAATTAAATATTTTTTTAAAACAAACTTTCCTGGTTTAGTCAGGCCTCACCAGGGGATGGAACGTAGGGCACAGAGCATGCTGCCAAATGCTCTACCGGAGGCCCAAGTACCCATCTTGAGGGCAAGGCAAATTGCCCATACCTTCCTCATCAAAGCAAGCATGTGATTAAACTGACAAGAGAGTTTGGCCTCAGGCAGCAGGGAATATTTTCTGGAATGAGGGTGTGCCACCATGAGGAAAAGGCACTTACTTTCTAGGGGTTTCAACTAAAGGGACTTGCCCAGAAGCCTGCCTGTCTGGAGCACCCCCGAGGTTCCCCTACGCCAGGGCAATGTATCTGGAGACAGGGACTGGCCATGGTATGGGAATGCTAGAAGGTGCTCTCCAAAGAAAAGAGAGAATGTATGCCTGGGGAGACATGGCAGTACTTGGGCAGGGGTGACAGCTTGGAACTACATCAAGCACAGGAAGTAAAGCAAGAGTAGACTTCACACACAAGCTGTCAGGGCACTGCACAGAGCACTTGGGAGGGCGACTCTGGTGCTCAGACTGGCCCTGCACATGACTGGCCTCCAGTACAGACCCTTTGCCCATACCACTCCACTTCTCCGAGGCTTTTCACACCAATGTGCCTAAGACAGGTGGGATTCATCAATAACAGATGAGTTGGAATAGTCCCAGGCAGGCCCTGGGGATGAAGATGTGAAGCAGCCAAGGTCCTACCAGAGACTATGGTCTGGGTAGAGAACACACACGTACTAAAGAGCCATTCAATTGTGACTATGACAAGCACAACACAATCGCCATGCCAGGAACACCGTACAGTTGGGGAGGTGATACATAAAGGGCGAGGACACACACTTGGGTAGAAGAACAACAGGGGAACCCAGAACTTCATGGAAACAGTTGCTGACCTGGAAGTCAGGTATGCTGTCCTGGGGTCTGAAACTACCACTCAGAGTGTCTGTCCCCATGGCAGAGACAAGCCCTACTTTGCCCTATCCCATTCCCAGTGTGTCTCCACAGCCCAGACTACTCAAGGCCTCTGGTGCCATGTCCAGAAGAACAGACTGTATATAGTGGGCTCTGCAGGTCAGAGCACAGTCTACAGCAAGAAGAGAACAGCTGCCCACACCACGGAGGTTGGGCTGGGGCTTCTTCAGCCACATGCTGCCTCCACCAGCTGTGTGGCCGCTCACAAGAGGAACCACGCAGGGAAGGCAAAACAAAAACACACTGAGGACTTGAGTGGCTGAGAAAGTTAAACCAGAACTCACACATTCTATTCTAATTCTAGGGAAGTAGCAAACGGAGGTGTCTAAAGCTGGCTCAGTTCAATCCATGTCCCTGACACCTACATCATGTGCACTGAGAGCTCATAGATAACCACCACCATCAAGGCCCTCCACCATTCCTAAGACGACCCAGGACCCTTCAACAGCTGAACCAAGGGCCTGCAGTGTGGTGCTCTACTGCACTGCAAGGGGCTTTAGGCAGACAGGGATTTTTTTCTTCAAAACTCAAAAACCCAAATCCACAGGCCTTCACAACCCACAATCTCACCCAAACCAAGTCTCACCACACCACTTCCTTTTGTCAACCTTAGGAGAGGTGCACGTCCCTGAAGTTTCCGGAGATGGCAAAATGCAAGGAGACTTCACAACAAAGTCCTGCCACCCCGTATGGTCACATCAAGCAAGCTATTAACTGAGATGTACTTCCTACACTTGTGAGAAGATAAAAGATCTAAAATTCTGAGTTGTAGTCATTCACACCCCAGAGTTCTTGTTCTTAGAACCAGAGTCAGGTGTTTGACACCTACAATCTACCAATCACCCTGCAAGGATGGAGTCACTGTCCAGGGGGTCACTCCTTAGGGACTGGGTGCACATGACCCAGCATGCTGCTGGGGAGCAAAGCACACACAGTGAACCTGGGATACTGACCTGGGTAGCAAGCATTCCTCCCCAGCCTTGCCCGTATCTGGGAGATACTCAACATACTTGTCTTGGCCACAACTTGGGTGGCAAAATCTCCTTCCCCAGGCACTCAAGAAACTTCAGATTGTTCCAATCTGTGCTGACCCTTGCTCAACCATGTCAGTTAAATTATTCAGAACTTTAGGCCGTCTCATGCCCAAAAAATCTCATCTGCCACGAGCACCCAACCCCCACAGCTGGGGTCCCAGGTTACCAGTTTCCTCTTCCCCTGAAGGCCGGCTTAAAGGAGCTGTAGCGTGGTAAAGCTTTACTTGGGGCCACAGAATCTGCTGCTTCCAGCTGGCAGTCAGAGGTTTCCTGTGTGGGTCTACGTCTCAACACTCTGTACCTAGCACTGCCTTCCTGTCCCAGCAGCCCTCCTCCCCAAACATCTGACCCATGTGAAGGAGGGAGTCCTTGGCCACCCTGTGGGGCACCTCCTGTGTCAGTCAGCACTGCTGGCTTAGGCTGTCCTGTCATACTCACATCTATCTCCCCATCATCAATTTCTCCATCGTCATCTTCCTTTTTTTTCTCCTTGGTAGCCTCCAAGGGTTCCTTTTCTCCCGCGCTCTGGCTGCCAGGCCTTGCCTCCTCCGCTGGAGCACCCTCCCCCTTCTCCTCGTCCTCCTCGGCCCCAGCTTTCTCAGTCTCATCCTCCGGGCAAGCAGGGGTGGGTTCCTCAGGGACCTCCTCATCATAGTCCAACTCATGCTCATCTAGTTCCCTGGTCACCGAGGAGGCTTCATCCCTGAGGTCGCTTGCCCGGTCTTCCTCGCCATCGTCCCCCTCCTCACATGGGGAGCCTATGTGGCCCCTGCTCAACTCAGGTGCCTCCGAGTCCTGACCCTGGGACTTGGGCTCGCTGGCTCGGTCCTCCTCGTCGGAGCGATTTTCCTCCTCAGGGCCTGGCGCCCTGGCTGCTGTCTCCTCATCCTCCAGATCAGAAGCCCGTCCCCCAGCTCCATCCAGATCCTGATCAGACCCACTTTCCCTCAAAATGTCATCATCCGAGAGTGCCGGTTGCTCCTCTTCATCCTCTGGGGAGCGAGGATCCCGTTCAGGGCTCTCAGTCACATCCATCGGTCCCACGGTTCTGCAAAAGAAAGAGAACACAGACTTACAGCAAGCAGCAAGATGGAGAGCTTGGCCTGGCCCCTTCTCCTGGTCCATGCGCCCCTCTTCACTGAAGGAGGAGGCTGGCTCACATAATTCCTTCCAATTCACATGCCACATGGCAGAAAGACAAGCCACAACCCTACCCTATAAGCCAGACGCCATGCAAATGTGTGGCATGGCAAGTGCTTCTGGCTCCCCTGGAAACTGAGCAGGAGGATCACTAAAGCCCAGATGGGTTAAAGAAAGTGAGCAATGAGCCATGGACTACAAGGGACGCTATGTGGATTCTCAGTAAATTATTTCTGAAAGTCAGTAAAATCTTCCCTAAACAATGAGGCAGAAAGTCAAAGGCGCAGGTATGGAACTATCCTGAGGAGACAGAAGCAGAAACTTGGCCAGGCCTTGTGGTTTACAGGCTCAGAGCCTCTCTTGCCACTGAACACACTTCTGGAGGCACAAATACTAGTTCTTCCCATCCTGTGGTGGGTACTCTTGGAGAAGCTGCACCAGGACCTCACTGTACCCTTGTGCATCCAGCCTCCTACAGGCCTGGACAGCAGCCTAGGTCCAGGGACATACTGGGCAGAACCACACTGTTCCCACAGGGTACTACTGTGGAAAAGAACTCTGGCAGCAAGTTTTACACAGAGCTATGAGTTTATGTAAAAGACTGATAGTGCCTTCTCAGATGATCTCTGTTTCATTCTTACTAATTCAGACTTAGTCATAAAGTAAATGCCTTCTAGTTTTCCCACTTCAAAAACTCACAGGCAGGATGCTGCCACATTTGATTTAAACGCAAGCAGTCTAAGGTACAGGGAAGGGCTTGGTGTTCATCTGACTATTCAGAGACTGTTTAAATGTTTTATTTAAAATAAGAGGCAGGGGCTGGAGGAATACCGCAGTGGTTACAGTTCTTGCCTAGCAAGCACAAGGCCCTGGGTCTGATTCCCCAAGACCACATACACCAGGCATGATGGCACATGCCTGTCAGGAGGCTCAGGCAGGAGGGTTGCCGTGAGTCTGAGGCCAGCTGGGCTACATAGTGAGTTCAAAACCAGAAAAAAAAAAGAAAGAAAAAAGAAAATTCATCACTTTATAAAAACACAATGGTTAACAATAATAGAAATTTACAAGCCAACCACTCTATTCTTAACTCACTTAAATGCAGTTTTTTGTTTGGTCATTAGATGAAGTTTTGTTATGCTTTGAATATGTTTCTCCTGCCTCAGCTTCCTGAGGACTAGGATTACAGGTATATGCCACCACATTCTGCTCAAAAGCAAATCGTTAAAAAAAAAAAAAGGTCTGGTTTTTGTCTTCTACACTGGTTTTTGTCTTCTACACTACACAGAGGTGAGACCACTGAAGAGAAAGGGCCGATGGTGGGGGATTATGTTGGAAGAAGGCAGTTCTCTCAGAAGTTAACGGTCTTGGCTTCTAGATCTCTACCAGCATTGTAGGGGCCCTGAGAACACACTGCACTCCTACAGTAAGGCACGGCAAGTACTCACACTGAACAGCCACACCTTTAGTGTGGGGGCCGCACATTCTTCCAGTGTCTAAGACAGAAACTCTGTGTCTGTGTGATGGGGTTACAGCAGCAGTCAAGGGCTAGTGCCAAACTGGCACCCCCTCTAGATCTCTGGTTAATGAAACCAAAAAACTAGCACATCATATTTTTTATGTAGAATATACTATACCTACATTTGTACAGTTATTATACTGAATATTCTAAAACTCTCTTCATAGAAAGGCAGAGACCTTTTACCTCCCCAACTTGGCCCAGAGTAGCACATGGTACTCACAACAGGCAGACATGCTGAACTAGCTAGAGTCTTACATGCCCAACTTGAAAGCTGACAAATTCCTATTCTCATATTTTATAACTAATGGCAACCTTGAAAACAAAGTTACCTCTTAAGATCAGCTAATTGCTACACTAAACCAAATGTTTCCCCAACGTAGATATAAAAATAACACAATACTTTGTAAAATATATCTGCCCGAACCCAGGAACTAGAACCCAAGTCTGGCTTTAAAACACAGGGTCCAGATGACAGCAGGCTTACAACTCTTGGAACCTGATGAAGGCCCTGTCTGTGGCCAAGATACAAACTGGTGTGCAGACAAATTTCACTGTCATCACTGATTCCAACCAAACTGTTTCTCTCTCTCTCTCTCTCTCTCTTTTTTTTGGTTTGCTTGCTACTTTGGAATCTTGAAATGAGATTCTATGGTAAGAAATGAACAAACAGAACCCCACAAATACCTGAACTACTGCAAAAGGTGGTCTAGTAACAGAGGGTAGGTCACTTTTCAATTACAAGAATGGTACAAAGAGTTTGGCATTATGAATTAGAAATTGAGCTCTTGCTCTAAGCTCCTGGGTTTAAGATCTAGGGTAACCTATATAAACTTGTCAGACCTTAGTTTTTGCATCTGAAATATAGGGATGATAGTTCTACTTCTGAGGCTATTACAAAGATCTGATAACACGTGTGGGATATGCACAGCACATTATAATTAAACTGGACTAAAGATGCGTAGAAGTGATAACACAATTTCCTTCCACTCCTGTCAGCTTTGGCTCAAGTATCTGGGAGCACCCAGGAGCAGTTCTCTCATTGTTTCATTTGACACACATGGCAACAGAGTTGACACTTTCTATCGTGGGCTGAGAATGTCAGGAACCTGACTAACTCATTTCTTCATGTCATTTTTTTCTGGAGATTGAACTCTGGCCCTTGCACATATTAGGCACGTGCTCTACCACTAATGTATATCCCGAGTCCACTCATTTTTAATCCACATCAACATTCCAGGTAACTGCTGTTCCTCTTTAAAGATAAGGAGATCAAAACCAACTGCCACTATGTGGCTATATTGGAGCTCAGGTCCCCTCTGGAACAGTGTCCCTAGGACAGTATGCTCCCTGCCTGGAAGCCAGCCCCAAATTTTAAGCCTGTTTCTATAAAAAAGGTGACTCATGTCCCAAGTGACTTAAATTTTTTTTTTTTTTTTAGAAACCAACCATGTATAAACTTGGGTATTCCATCAGCCACAACTTTACTTATTTTTCTTTTCTTGCTTTTAAAAGTTGATGCTGACCCACCTATATTACCTCAGCCCTTCCAGAAGCAAAACCACACACTCATTTAGAAGGCATGGTTCCCAAATGATCTACATAAACTTCTAGTTAAAAAATAGTGTCACACTTACAAAAAGCCAATTGCTGACAGCAGCCATTTATTTTGATTCTAAACTTGTCCAATACTTAAATATCAGGCACTTAAACTAAACAGGAACCCAACAAATAAACTTCCCAAAGTGTTCCGCATTTTAGAACTCAAACCCTGAAAGCTTGGTGATTATGACATGAAGTTGGCTCTGAGCAGGATTTACCAAGCCTTCAGCCATCTCACCTTTCGGATGAGCACGTAAGCTACTCTGATTTCCGAAGACAACTTTTGCAGTGGGTCACAAAAGTGATAGGCCAGAGGCCCTTAGAGCATCTGCAATTACTCCAGGCTATCAGTTGGACTGTTTTGAGATTTAATGACAATTCGATACTCTCCCTAGAAAAGTGTGGACAATATGTTCCTCACTTTAGGGACTTTAAATCCCTGAGGCCCATTCCAGATGAAAGCTCTTGCCTCTCCTTATACTACCTACCATTCTGTTACTCAGTTGCACCTACCAGGCTGCAATGCATCACACTGTTTAAAGAGTGTCGGGAGAAGACCCTCACCCTTTGGTATTGTTTAGACTTTGGGGGAGGAGGCCCTAGGAACTGAATCCAAGGGGTCACACACGCCATGTAAGCACTCTATCATGGAGCTACATCCCCAGTTTTTTTTTTTTTTTTTTATCTTATTTTGACACAGGATCTTGCTGGCCTAGAACTTGTCATCCTGCTGCCTTAGCTTCTGGAGGAGCTGGGATTACAGGAAACCACCATTGCCCAGTTACAGTTTGGATCCTAAATGTCCCCCAAAGACTTACTGCTAAAGTCTTGGTCCCCAGAGAGTTGCTCTTAAGGGGTTGGGTCCAGTGAAAGGACTGTGGGTCAGAAGGGGAAGCCCCCAAAGTGAACTATAGGACCTTGTTCTATTCCTTTTTCTGTGTACCGTGAGATAAGAGATTTTGCTCTACCACACGTCCCCTGACATCTGCCTTGGCAATCAATCACCAAATGGCTCAAAACTATAAGCCAAAGTAAAACTTTTATCTCAGTATTTGTCATAGTGATAAAAACAAAAACAACAACTAAACTAACCCATCTGCTGTAGGGCACAGAGACTGGGAAGGAAGAGCTCAAACTCACTTCCCTCTCCCTGAGCTCTAAGGGCTACCACTCAGTAGCCCTGCTGCTCTCTAATGCACTGCCTGAACTGGTACACTTCTGAGACTTCGAGTGCACCATTAACAATCCCTGAAGGCATGGACAGGGCTGTTGTAGTGTACTGGGACATACAGTCACTCTGAGGAGGCCCTCACAAGCATCTTTTTCCCCCGAAGAGACCTGCTGGGATTTCACTGTACAAGACTACACTCAGGTGAACACCTTTCAGCACAAAACATACCAATGTGTCTACCTGTTTATCAGAAGCAGCCCGAGTCACAACGTGTGCACAGAAGAGGAATGCCACTGGAAATCAGGAGATGGCTTGAGCTCCAGGCCTCACTCTGGGCAGGTTAATTGTCTCTCAGCACCAGTGTCCTGTTTTGAGATTAATTCAATGGCAGATATCTGAGTGCTGCTCTGTGCCAGGTGTGAGGAAGGGAAATGCGCAACCTACTAGCTGTATATCATGTAACAAATGGTCCTCTAGCTAAGGTCAACCAACTACTAAGTTTAGTTTTTATGCAGTTTGGTTTTCTGACATAATCACATTATAATCAAGGAGTCTTGGCAAGGTTAAGATTTAATTCAGCTCTCTAACCCATAATGGTAAACCTGACTAGGGAACGGAATAATAAGCATCGATCAGTGTCCTTGTTGCCAACTATATTTGGCAAATAATACCTGAAAAATAAATACTCGTTGGCTAAATAACAAAAAGCCTCCTTACTTAAGAAACTATTTGTTGTACATCAGGAAGAACTATAAAACAAACGCCTAATTTGTAAAGACTACCACAACCCAGACATACAGTGAGTTCCATCTCTCTCTCCAACAGCCACTTACGAGGCTGCAACGATCCCATGGATCATTGGGACAGCATTTCCATAACTGCTCTTTTCAAGTAAACTTCAGAAACTGCAAACATTTTCCAGTGCCCTCACTGGCAGCAAATCACTTTGAGAAACTGCTGCAGGTCCTTTAATGTCTAATCTGTAAATGAGGTGAGTTACCAAACCAGGCAGGAGAAATCTTGAACACTTTCTCATATGGCTTATCTATTTACTAACACAATTGTAAATAGATTCTGGCAAAGAAGCATCAGTGAAATACACACAAAAGCTTTGTGACAATGACTTTTAACAGGGCTGTCCCTATTTGAATGACTGAGTTCTAGTACATCTAGTTAAAATGCTTATTTGTAACTTGAAGAACTTACAATGCCTAAAGAACAAAGTTGGTGACAGACACCACCCCCAAATTGAAAAGCTCAAACACCAAAAACTCCTCAAAGAGTAAGTACTTACCTTGAGATGATCTGTAGTGTAAAAAGGTGAAACATCTCTTTAAATGTGAGCAAGGCCACACTTACCTGTCTGCTTTCTGCAGTGATTCCACAAAAGCTTTCATACAATGTCTGAGCACTTCCCACCTGCAACAGCAGAGTTGCTGCAGGCTTTGGGACAACTTTGGAGCTGGCTGGCCAGCCTCTTCAAAAGTGCTCAAATTGTAAAATTATCAAGCAAAGAATCTCCTCCCAGGACCTCCGGGAACCGGGAGTTGGCTTATATGCAGGTTTACCTTGAGAATCCCAACCAGGTGATGGGGTAGGCAATACAACGGAAGTGAGACTCAGAGACTTCAGGTGTCGGCTGCCCTCTTTCATTTTCCCCACATCAATTTTAAGAATGATCTGCTCTTGAAAATGAGTTTGCGAAACAAAGCTCATTTAAACTGATTAGCCACTGTGGTCAGTAAAGCTGAACTGTCAGAGTACTCGAAAAAACTAACTTCCAGCAGGAGCAAGACTGTAAGTCTTGAAGTCCTATTTCCTTGCCGCATCACTGCAGTAGTTACTTTACACCAAGGACTAGGCATCTGAGTTCCCAATCAAAAGGGCAAGTAAGTTACATTTTCCTAAGAGACTAGCGCGCGTCTAGAGGTGCAGTCGGTGCGTCCAACCTGTGAACACTTAGAAGCTCCTGGACCAAGTTCCAGCAGGCTCCGGAGAGCGCAAAGTTCCCCGATGAGCCCATCAACAGTCCGGGCGGGCCTTCTCGGGACCAAACCCGCGTGACTCTCACCCCCCTTTGTGGGTCCAGCATGTGCCACGCGAGTGGCCCGGAAGAGAAATGACAGCTTTAGGAAAACCAACTCCGCCGCGGCCCGGAGGCAGCGCGCGAGAGCGCGGGCGCCGCGGCGTCGCGGGCTACGGGCCGGGCTCGCTCCGGCCCGCGGCTGCGCACGGCCGGGGGCGCGCCCGAGCGCTCCGTAGGCGGCGCCGGGCTCCTGGGCCTCACTCCAGCCGCCGCGACTGTCCCCTCCACGTCGCCCGCCGGAGCCGGCCCACTTACCTCGGCGCGAGAGCGGGGAGGGGCCACGGCTCCGCTGGAGTTGGGGCGGCGTGGACAGGCCCTTCCGCTCCTCACCGGCTACGGTTTCAGGCGCGACGCGGGCGGAACAAACGAGTTCCACTACCCGCGGGGGCCGGCCATTGTACGACGTCATCCGGCCGCGACTGCCGTCCTGCGGGCCGGCGGGCTTCCCTCGTTCGTCCCGCCCCCCCCAGTTTTTCCTTCCGGCCTCCGCGCGGCCCCTCCCCTGCGGCGCGCGTCCGCTGAGTTCCCACTAACGCGCAGGCGCCGCTGGACGCTTCCTTCCCCCCACCCCCCACCCCCGCCCCCGCCATGGGTGTGTCTCCGCGTCCGCGCGCCGGCGCCGGTGGTAGATGGCACTTGCGCAGTATCATCACGTGATGACTCGGACGTGTACGCTTTGCGTGAGCCGAAGGTGCAGCGAGGGAGCTGTGGAGCTCCGGGGTGAGTGAGCTTTCTAGGCTTGAAAAGTCCTGTGTTGTTTCCATCGGAAGCAGTGCCTCCTGCTTTATTAAATGTTAAAAGCTTAACACAAAAATTGTGTACGTTTAGAGATACTTACTTTCAGTATCAGAGCTTAAAACGTCGCTTGTTTCTGTAGAATTTCGTGGTCCCAGTCTTACTAACCATGCCCAGAGGGACGGAATATAACCTCCCTGTCTTAGCCCGAGGCCAGAGCTCCCCGAGAGAGCCACGAGGCTCTGCTGCTGCTGCTGCTGCTAGCCTGAGAGGCTTTCTCATTTATTTTTCTTTTTTTGAGACAGGATCTCACCGTGTAGTCCAGACTGGTCCTGAAGTCACTATGGAGCCCAGGCTGGCCTTGGACTCGCGGTAGTTCTGCCTCAGCCTTTAGAGTGCAGGGATTACAGGCGTGTGCCACCACGCAAGCGCTTTAACCTGTGAGCCATTCCTCCAGCATCGGCTTCCTGATTTCTAACAAGGGATCCACCTATTCGTTTTGCATTACCTTCAAATTTTGTTGTTGGCTTTGGGGTAACAGGGTTTGGGATGCGCACAGAGCAGGCTTTCTCTCGCTGTGACTTCCCCAATAGCTCTAAAGTGGAAACAAATATGATACCCACGAACTAGTGGAAAGATTAAACATGCTCTTTTCATACGGTAGAGCGTTCAGGTGCTACATGCTCCAATACACATGACCCTTGAAAACATGCTAAGTGAGAGAAGGCCACATATATGATTCTGTGCAAGGACTTGGAATATGAACCCCCCCCCCCCCATACATAGGTGAAGCTCTCACCCACAAAGTGGATGTGTTTAGAGGTAGGGCCCCTGAACAAATGATAGGGGATTTTTTTTGGTGGGAGGGGTGTGCGGTACTTCGGATTGAGCCCAGGGCCTTCACACTGAGCTACATCCCCAGTTTATTTTTAACTTTTAAAAATTTTATGAGATAGAGTCATTAATTTGTTAAGTTGCTAAAGCTGGGCTGAAACTTGTCCAGCTTTCCTCCTACATCAGCCTCCCAGAGTGCTGGGTACAGGCCTATGCCACCAGCTTCAGGTAAGGTGATTAATAGTAAATAGGGTTAATAAGGCTGGGGCCTTGATTCCTCTAGTGTCCGTATAAGAGGTGACACTACTGAGATTTTTATTGACCTCCTTGGCTTTTGTGCTCTGTCTCCATCAAGAGAAGATACAGTGGTCTGCAAGTTCTGAGGGAACCCTCCCTGGAACAGAACCACCTGATGTCAAATGGCCTACAGGCTGAGGAGTGAGCAGCTGCTGTCAAGCCCCCTAGTGTTAGGGCATTCAGTTGTGGCAGACCAAGCTGACTGATATAAATGTGTGAAATATCTGGAGAAATCCAATTGATAAAGTCAGGAAGTGGATTAGTGATCGTGGGTGGGAAGGATGGAAAAATGCCTGGTGGTATAGTTTGCTTTCAGGGATGAGGACTGTTTTGGACTTAGGTACTAGTCACACAACTCTGAGCCTACTAAAAACCATGGAGGTTCTGGGGATGTAGCATCATTGTTAAAGTGCTTGCCTAGCATGTGCAAAGCCCTGGGTTTGATTCCCCAACATCACATAAAAGCCAAGTGTGGTGGTGCATGCCTGTAATCCCAGCACTTGAGAGGCTGAACCAGGAGGTTTGGCATGAGTGCAAGGCAAGCCAGGCTACATGGTGAGTTCAGGACCAGCCTGGACTACATATAGAATCAGACCCAGTCTTCAGACTAAACAAACTAACAAAAAACCCCACGGAATTGTATACTTATGTTTTTTTTTTTTTTTTTTTTTGAGACAGGGCCTCGCTGTATAGCCTAGGCTGGTCCTGAACTCACTGTGGAGCCTAGACTAGCCTTGGGCTGAATTGTATACTTTAAAAGAATGAAGATTATGATATGGGAATTACATCTCAATAAAGCTGATAGTTTTCCCCCCTACTTTTATTAATATACATATGCATTACATAATGTTAACAATGAACTTGAGTATTTCGTGCACATATAGCATACCCTTCCCATTTTTGACCGTCCTACACCCTCCCTATTCCCTTCCCCCCAACTCTGGCTATCACATCATCTGGTTCTATAGAATGTCTGTGCTCTGGATTTCTCAAATCAGAGAGACTATACAGTACTTAACATATTTAATCTTCCTGCAACTAAATCATTTCACTTAAGTCGTCACTCTTTAGCTCAGCTTCATATTCCTTGAATGGGCCACAGTGGTCAAATCTTCTCGGAGTCCAGCTAATCCCTTTATTGGGATATTTGCCAAAAGTTCTTTTTTTTCCTATATTTTTCTGTGTCTTTGTTGATATTCTTAAACTTGGCCTTACCCACCAGTTCACATTAGAAAATAACTGCAAGCATGTAATTCAAAAGACTAGTAAATATGAGAAAGAAGAAGAAAAGTTAAATTTCAAATACCTTAGCTGAATACTGGAAGGTACATGTTTGCACATTCATAGGGTTATCTTTATATCAATCAGTTGTCTTAGGATAAACTTACATCAAAGACCTAATAAGTGAATTGCTACAATAAATGAACTTAAAACTATATCACATTGCTACATTAAATGAACTTAAATCTTTATCACCTAAGTATACTTAAAGTAATAGATATGAAGGCAAATTTAGTTATTTCAGAATTTTTTAACTTTCATAACTAACTCACATTTCATTGATTACTAACATTCTGCTAGATTTGGTTTATAATTTTATCTGCCTATCCATCCATATATTCATGCATACCTATTTTTAAAAGATTTTATGTCAATTCCCCATGTTGCATGTAATTATTCTGTTTTGCACACTACTATTGCTAATAATGATGTGGGGAGATTTCACAGATTTTATAGAACAGCTGGTACTGTTTTAGAAGTATATCAATCAAATAATTTAAATGCCAGCCTATTTTTATTACATTTTCTCTTTAGATGTTACCTGT
Organism: Ctenodactylus gundi; assembly: GCA_004027205.1. Lineage (NCBI taxonomy): Eukaryota > Metazoa > Chordata > Mammalia > Rodentia > Ctenodactylidae > Ctenodactylus > Ctenodactylus gundi. The sequence goes on along the minus strand of PVKB01001839.1, from coordinate 138,875 downwards.
CCTCCAAATTATTTTGGTGCTGGTTATTTTTCTGCCTCTCTCAAAGAGGATAAACTCACATTCAACATCAAAAAAGTGAATTGCTACATTAAACACGTTTAAGACTTTATCAACTTGCTATATTAAATAAACTTAAATCTGTATCACATAAGTATATTATAGGTAAAGCAATATATAGGTATGCTTAGTTATTTCAGACTTTTTAAACTTTTTATATTGTTTACTCATATTTCACGAATTATTCACATTTTTTCAGATTTGCTTTATCCTTTTACCTATCAATTCATCCCTAATTTCATGCACGTCTTACTTTTTTCTCAGCTCATTCTCCTCTAGCTCTTGTCTCCTTTCCTCTGGGGTCATTGGTGTCATTGGCCTCCCTTTCACTTTCTAAGTTTCCTTTATTCTTTTCAATGCTGGCTTAGTGGCTGCAAAATTCTTTAAGCTGTCTATGTCGTGGAAAGTTTTAATTTCTCCCTATAATTTAAAAGATAGTTTTGCTGGATATAGCAGTCTCAGTTGGCATTTATGTTCTTTTACTGCTTGGATGACATTGCTCCATGATCTCCTGGCTTTTAGAGTCTGGGTTGAGAAGGCTGCAGTTAGCCTGATGGGCTTATCTTTGTAGGTCACCTTCTGTTTTTCTCTTTAGAGTATTTAGTATTTTCTCTTTGTGTTGGGTTTCTAGTATTTTAATTATGATGTGTCATGATGAGGATCTCTTCTGATCAAAGTTGTTTGGTGTTCTATATGCCTGCAATAGTTCCATGTTCATTTCTTTTCTTAGATTTGGGAAATTTTCTTCCATAATTTCATTGAACATGTCCTTTAAGCCTTTTGTTTCATCCTCAGTTTTCTCCTGGACTCCCCTAATTCTGAGGTTGTTTCTCTTTGAATCATCTATCAGCCGTTGCAATGATTTGCTTTCTTCCTTTTTTACTTTGTGTTCTTCATGGCCTGTTTGTTGCAGCTCAGTCATTTTATCTTCTACATCTGACATTCTATTCTGAAGATGCTCGAATTGGTTGCTTATTATTTCCTGTTTGTTTTTCACTTCCTGAATATCCGCATTCAATTTTTTTATATCTCTCTTGTGTTCTTCTCTAATTTCTTGTATTGCCTTTATTATCTTCTGGTTTATATCTTCTTTGTTCTCCTCTAATTGCTTTTCAGTGTTTGCTGTTAGCTATGTCCTGGCTTATTTGTTGCATTATCCGTTTCATTTCCTTTTTTAATTCAAGGTATTTCTGGGCCCAGAAGTTATCATCTTCTTTGTCTTTTTCATCTTTGGTTCTGCTATTTCAGGATCCCTGGTATTATTTTCTGGGGCGTCAGGTCTTTTGTAGGAGATATATTACCACATTTCCTCATGGTTCTGCTGTCTCTGGCTGCCTGTCTGTGGTGCACAGGAAAAAAAGAGTTTGGCAAAGGCCCAGTCCTAGATGCCTCTGGAAGCCACTGGCCCAAGGGATGGTCGGGGTGATGGAATTCCCGATCCTAGGTGTCTCTGGAAGCTTCTGGGGCTCAGGATTGATGGGGCAATGGAATTCCCTGGAAGCCTCTGGAAGCCTCTGGTGTGCAGGACAGGCAGGTAATAGACTTCCTGGTCCTAGATGCCTCTGGTGCACAAGGTAACGGTTACCCGGAAGCCTCTGGTGCACACGGGAGGGACAGGGCGATGGTCCCCCTTTTGAATTGTCTTGTTCGCCTCTGGCCCCCTCGGCACAGCTCTCCCACCTGTCCTGGCTTCCCTCCCCCAGGACAGGCTCCCCACCCTCAGAGGTGCGCCCACTACCCTGAGCCGTTCAGGAGATCAGCAGCTTTTTTACTCGCTCTTTTCTCCTCTCTCTGCCTCTTGTGCCAGTTTCTTCCTAGGCACTGTCAGGCTGACCCCAAGAGTCTTGATGTGCTCTTCTGAGCTTTTGTTTTACCCTAAAGGGTTCATTCTCGGGCTTTTTTCCCCCCTTCTTTTTTAAATGGCTCCTGCTTATGTCATTGCCTGTTGTGGCTGCCAAGCACTGCTTCTGATCTGGGCCCCCAAGGGCCTTTTCTAGGTGGAGGGCACATTGTGTTTGTAGTATACACTACCCACGGGTTCATTTTTCGGAGGCTGGGACCACCAGCTGCGGACGATTCCCACTTCTCCTGGATCCATGCTTACCTCAGACTGATCCGGGCTTTCCTCCGTCTGTGATCTGTGGGTGCCGGCAGCTCAGGACTGCTCTGAGTCAGCTGCTGTTTTCCTCTACTTCCAATATGATGTCAGGATTTCTGACCCTCCCGCAGCCTCCTGTCTGTTGTTGCGGTGCTCTGTCCTCTCCCAGCTCTGTCAGATGTTCCAGGCCCATGCAAGCTTTCCTCTGTCTGCAGTCAGCCTGCAGCTCCCTGCCATTTGCAGTCAGCCTGCAGCAATTTCTTGGGCTGCTGGAATTTTTTTCTCTACTTTCGATGTTCCTTCAGAATTTCTGACCTTCCTCTGGCCTCCTTTCAGTTGTTGGGGTGCTCCTGTTTCCTACCTACATTGAACACGCATTTTCTAACTAAAGTCGACTTTTTTTAAGTGGGTCGATGAGGAGACATTGTGCAGCTCTGTTACTTGGCCGCCATCTTGACTGGAAGCTGATAGTTTTTGTTTTGTTCTATTTTTTTGAGACAGGGTCTTACTCTGTCATCCAGCCAAAGCTGGCTTCAAATAGTTGGCAGTCCTGCCTCAATCTCCCAAGTGCTGGGATTACAGTCTTGTGACATCACACCTGGCTTATGTGGTTCTGAGGAATTGAACCCAGGGTCTTGTATTTGCTAGACAAGCACTGTAACTGCTGAGCTCCACCCCCAGCCCAAGCTTTTTATTTTTTAAAGAAATGAGTCAGAACTCTTCCGGGATGGGAGGGGCCAGGGAAGCAAGTGCTGGGAGAGAGGCAGGGGAGGGAGAGGTGTGTCCTGCCAGTCATCTCTCCTGCCCTCATACCCCTCCACCCAGCCTTCAGCTTGCTTCACCTTTTATCCACTCCCAGATCTTTATACAGAATGTACCAGCGGCCTGGAGCATGGTCTCCACCTTTCTCCTTTGCCCAGATAGCATTTAGTCACTTTTCACATGTCAGTGGATGGACCTCTCCCTATAGAAGCCCTACTGCCACCTCTGACCAAGGCTGGGTTCTGTGCCACCTGCATGTACCGCTGTGTGTGAACATGCCACACCAGGAAGCGCTACCACTTGGCTGCAAGCTCTGCCCCTGAATTGCTGCATCAGAAATACTGGGGGCAGCAGTCTGTGTTTTAATAGGTGCCAGGGGGTATGAGATCTGCTGGACTGGCCACCTTAACCATGGGCACCAGTACATAAAGAGGTTATTCACAGGAGTAATAACTGGAAGAGCAGGAAATGGCCCAGATATTTTCACTAGGTGCTTGTAATATTAAAATTTTTGTATATGTGTTTATGCATGGTACTAGGGATCCAACCCAGGGCCTTCATACTGAGTTATAGCCTAAGCCCATTTTTTGGTTTTAATTTTGAGATAGCGTCTTGCTGAGTTATCCAGGTTGAAATCAAATGTATGATCCTCTTGCTTCAGCCTCACAGAATGCGAGGATTACAAGTGTAACACCAAGCCCAGTGTAATGTTATAATTGTTGGAAGTTATCATATATGAATCTGGAGTATAAGCTGTGAAAAACCTCTTGAATGATGCTAAACAAAAACTCTGGGTAGTAAAGAAAACAGACAGCTCATTACACATCTGCAAAACTGAATTATGAGCTGTTCCAAGGATATGGAACAACTAGAACACATGTAACTGCTGCTGGAAGTGTAGATGGTGCAACCTTTCAAAAATTAAAGAATAGGAAAAAATGCCAAAAGAGAGAGTTAAAAGAGTTGAAAACATTTGCGCCCTGAGGAGTGGCAAAGAGAAGGGAAGAGGGACAGAGAGAGAACTAGCTCCTGAAGTAAGTACAGTTTGAGGTTTTGTCAACGTATCAGCCCGCATAGCTGTTGTCTCCCTGTCATAGTTGCCCCACTCATCCCATGCATAGTGTGCATCCCAGGACACGAGACACAGAGACTAAAGTTTCTTCTGGTTCTCTTATTTTCAGGGGAGGGAACTAAGGCCAGATCCTGGCTTATCTGAGGTCGCATTTTGGCTTAGACACACTTACTTCCAGGTTTCTCAATTCCTCTTTTCCCTCCACCATGTAAAGCTGCTTCCACAAAGTGCACTGGTTGCCCCATTGAAGAGCAACAGGGAGCTATGGCAGACCATTGAGCTGAGGAGTGATGTGGACAAAGTGGCATGTTGGTAATTGTTTGGGCCTACTTTGGGCCTGTTGCTGTTGGCTTCCTCTTCTCTGGTTTTCAGTGATCTGGTCCCTTTTTGTAGCATAGCTTCTAACTTTTTCTTTGGTGCTGGTCTCTATGTATATATTTTGAGAGCACTCAGTGTTGCGGTCCACTTGTCCTAGAAGGGAGGAATGAACAAAAAGATGCAGACAAAAGAGACACACACACACATATAGGGGAAGACTGCAGCAAGGAGAGACTGGGCTCTTTATTTTTATAGGTCCCTAATTTAACCCCCTCTCTTACTAGCTGACCTTTACCCCAATTCTATCTTGCATGTCTTATTAGACCACCTAGCTTTGTTATCTAGTCAAGGAGCCTCAAAAGTCTGCCATAGTCTGCTTGCATTTGTTTGCCACAAGCCAAGAGAGGCCCTCATTTGCAAGAGACCTCTAGCCCCTTCCGCGTGCAGGCAGTGGCTGACCTTGGATGGCAAAACAAGGATTGTCTGAGACCCCAGGCCCTTCCTGCTTGCAGGCAAGAGCCCATCATCTCAGACTGTAAAACAAAAGACTACCTGAGATTCCAAGTCCTTCCTGTTTGCAGGCAAGGTCTCTTCATCTCAGAAGCAAGACAGAGACTACCTGGGATTCCAAGCCCTTCCTGTTTGCAGGTAAGGTCTCTTCATCCCGGGGGGCCAGACAAAGATATCTGTCTCCATTGAGAGAACAGAGTTAAACTCCAGACTAGTTTTAATTATTTAAGCTTTGGTGGTCTGTGTCTTTAATTTTTGGTTCCCTTTAACTCAGTGTGGTATTGTGGCTTCCCTTAATCTGGCAAGCATTTCCTCTTAACAGGTAGACAGACCACAAGGCTGATCACATTGTCCCTATTTGGAGTTGCCATGGGGCCTTACAGAGCTCTTGTATCTTCTGGGGTTATCCTTGTTTGGGGAGTGGGGTTTTGCAGAGGAGAGCCTGGATGCTCCTTTCCACAGGCCCTGGGCAGCGAGGACCGCACAGTCTGTCATCCTGCCAGAACCCTTCTCTGCAGGGTTCTCAGTTTCCCAGCACACGTGTGCAGCTCAGCACTCAGTCTCAATGTGGAGGGAGTTCACATGCAGGCTTCTAGTCCCTCCCTTCTAGGGTTTCCTCACAGGTCCATCCCACCCACCTCAAACTCCCAACATCTGTTGCACAGCTCAGCAAGGCTGTGCTCTGTGTCTCCTATTCCCTGTGCCTGGATGTCTCATGTGCAGGAACCCAGGTGACTTGGGGCTTACTTCTTGTTTCCCTCACACAAGGGACACAGTTCCAGCCTTCCTGTGTGCTCCAAATGCATGCATGCACATAATCATCCATGTTTTTCTGGCTTTCATAGTCTTTAGTGGGAGCATTAGCTCCAGTGCAGTTCTGTCTGAAAGCCACAATTTAGAAAGGATAGCTCTTTTAGTTCCTTATTTATCACTGTGACAGAATACTGATGTCCACAGCTTAAGGGAGGAAAGCTGTAGCTCAGAGTTTCAGAAGTCCTTCATGGGCAGCTGGTAATGGTGGATGCACATGGCAGAGTCTCCAGAGCTGCTCACTCCATTGCAGACAGAAGCCAAGTGAAGTCTGGAGACTTAGGCAAGGCTGGAGCTTTCCTAGGAAGAAATTGTAACCATGTGTTTCTTCTTCCCTCCTTTACCTATTTAAGCTGCCAATTGGGCCCCCAATACCCAAGGTGGGTGCCCCCCCTCACTTCATGTTCCACAAGTCAGTAAGGCACACCTGAAAGCTCTGTCCCGGGGTCCCCCAATCTCAACAAGTTGACACAATCCCTTCAGGTCAAGCCCCAAGTATCTGCCCCCCACCCCCCCCTCCCCACACACACCTTCCATCCAGGCCCTATGTCCCAACAGCATGTGGTTCCACAGTTATCCCATTATATCCAATACATGAAGCTTTTGGGGGATAGTCCAGATCCAAACCTTAGGATCAGTGGCCTTTGCTAATTCCTCAGGCAACCATTAGAGGGCGTGCCTGCCCAGCTGCTGTCCTCAGTTGGGGGGAAGCCCTGGGTGGCCAGGTGTGGAAGAGCTTGCAAGGTCTATGCCCAGGACTGGGGTGGAAAGCTCTTTATCCCCAGCCCCACTCCTGAGGAAGTGAGGTGGTAAGAAAGGACAGGGTAAAACTGGTTGGAGCGGGATAGGGCTACAGGAGGCCTGGGCTGCACTTAAATTGGGGCTGACAGCATGCCTTCTGGTCCTTTCCTAATGCTGGGGTGCTGGCTCTGACTCCACTTGGCTTCCATCCCTTCCCTAGAGAAAAGCAGGGGCAAAGCACAGTCCTATCCAACCCCTGCCCCTCTAGTCAGGCTCTCAGACCCCCAAGGAGGCTGAGTGATGGATTCCCAGTATGCCACCCTGAGATCTGACGTGAGGGCCAGTGTGTTGCCCCTAGGTTTGGCCAGGGCCTCCCATTGCAGCTATCAGCAAAGCTCTTGTAAGACAGGGAGATGACGGTGCCTAGCATCCAGATGACCCAGAGAATCTCCCTAAAGGAAAGGAATGTCCCTCCCTCTGTGCTGCCCTGTGACTCCTTGATTAAGCTGGATGCAGGGAAAAGAGTGTCATGCTTTAAGGTCTTGCAAAGCTGGCTACAGTGGGACATGCCTTTAGTCCCAGCACTCTGGGACGCCAAGACAGGAGGATTGCATACTGGAGCCCAGCCTAGGCCTGTAAGACCCTATATCACGACAAAAAATAATGGTTAGGGATATAGCTCAGTTTGAAGGTTCTGATTTCCAGTCTCAAGTAACACACACATGCACACACAAACACACACACATGCACATGCTGAATAAGGAAAGAGGAGGCCTGGCAGATTCCTGCCCGAGCACATGGGAGTCCTGCAGATGGGTTCAGAGGATTGTAGCTATCCGCTACCTTGATGAAGAGATGACATGGAGAGACCATAGACCAGACATCCCAACCGTATGATAAAGAGCCACACAGCAGAGCCCAGCTGGGATTACAGGCATGGGCTATAACGCCCAGCTTACATGAACTCGGGGCCTTGTGCTTCCTGGGTAAGTGCTGTAACCTCTGTGCTATTCCTCCAGCCCCTAATCTATGTTTATAAATGTAGATAAGGTTTCTGAGTGGGTGTCCGTTCACCAGGCTTCTCCAGAGTCTTGGGAGACACAGCCTGATACAGCACACATTGGATTCTTGCTCTGTAATGTGTACACTGCTGCAAACTGGAGAACTGTCATCTGTCATAATGTGGCTTGCCTTTCCACTTGATCTATTGTGCACACCTTTAAAGGCCTATAAAACCTCTGAAGCATTACCATTAACAGTTCCACTGTGCAGACAGGTATCCCACTTTGAACAGATACATGTTAGCCAGTCCTGATAATGAGTGAAAGCCAGTCAGCCTGGAGCTTCTGGCTGCAGGAGGACGAGACATAGGGAACTCAAGCCCTTCGTTGCAGGGTAATGTTATTTCCACCCTGACCATAGCTTTCCCATGCAAGAGGGAAGAACTCACAGAGGTCAAGGAAGAGGTCAGTGGCATGGAACGGGCACTATGTGGGGCTGAAAATGTAGGTCTAACTCTGGCTGTGCTGCTTATGGACAAGTTTCTTTCTCTCAAGTTGAGAAGGTAAAATAATATCCTGGTTGGAACCTGGTCATGTGGGATGGATGAGACCACGTTTAAACACTCTGCATGGTGTCTGGAACATAGAAAACATTTAATACCATAGCTATCATCACAGGCTTCAGTCACTGTTACATGAGCTGTGTGACTTTTGGCAAGCCCTTATCCTGTGATGAGGGCCTCAGAACAGAATGCCTTTTCCCAGTTGCCCCAAATATTGGCTTCTCCATTGTATGAACACAGTTGGGATGGCTTCAGCACCAGCGGAAGGGACAGCACCCTGATGCAGTCTGGGTTTGGATTCATGGAGGAGGGCACGAGGTAGACTGGGGGTGGCAGCCAGGAATGGAGAGATGGGGGAATCTGCGCCCAGGGTTGCACCTAGGCTGAGGTTTTTTTTTTTTTTTGTAGGGTTTTTGTTTTTGTTTTGAGACAGGGTCTTACTTGCTCATCCTGAACTCACTGTGAAACCTAGGCTGCCCTTGAACTCAAAGCATTACTCCTGCCTGAGCAGGATTACAGGTGTGTGCCCATTTATGTGGTGCTGGGGAATTGAGCTGTGCCCAGCCTCAAACCAACTGTTCATAGGGTGAGTTTCCTCGCATTCCCAGTAGTCCCAGTTGTCAACTGGCAAGTTGACGTGGGCACTGAGGACCACAGCCTGCCAGGGGTGTCTGTTCCTCTGTCACCATTTCCTCTTCTGTTATCTCTGTGGTCATGACTTCAGCTGGATCTTCAATCCTCCTTTGGACTACACAGAGAAAAATACCACTCAGCTGGGACTTACATTGGTGGTACTCCTGACAGTATAGTTCTGATGCCTGCAAGCTGGAAGCAGCCCTGAAGCCAGAAACAGGGTTACGGATGAACACATCACACAGCTGTGAAAACAGAGGAGCTGCAGCTACAGACAGCATGAGCACCTCACTTAGACATTGTCATGCTGAGCAAAATAGGACACATAGAGCTCACAACCAGACAAAACAAAGCCTCATGTTAGGAAGGCAAACTCCAAAGCACCAGGGAAGGGTCATTATCTCATTGTGAGAAGGAGTGGCTTTGAGGAGGGGCCCAGAGGGCAGGGGGCAGCCTCTGGGTCCAAAGGCTCATCAAGTCTTACATTATTGTGTTTTGTGTACCTCCCTCCATGCAGATTTCTAATAACAGAAGGGTGTGAAGGATCTTAGGGTCACTCTATTTTTTCTGGGGAGAAGGCTGCTAAAATTTACATCCAGGGGCCCTGCCCCTGGGATTTTGGGTTCAAGAGTCAAGGCGCAGCTCAGGAGCCTGCATGGCAACCAGATCCCTGCTTGGCTGTGAAGTACACACCTGTGCTCACAGCCAGGTTGGGATCTACATTTTTAAACCCTTCAGAAAAGCCAGGTCCTTGCCCACATGGAGGAAGCTGTCTTGGTTCCCCAATCTCTAAGCCTGCTGAAAGGCCCCTGGTCCTGAAGGTGAGCGGTGACAATGTGGCAGCCAACTTCCACATTCAAGGAGTAGCCCAGAGTCCCTGTGGAGCTTGGGTTCAGCCCCTGCTGAAGGGCCTGGGGCGCCTCTGCTCCCCTTGATGCACCTGGCTCCAGTCCCAGCCCCTTTGCCTGGTCATGCTGCTCATCGTGGTGCTTGGTCTCCTGGGTTTCTCTCCCCAAAGGAGATTGCCACCCTAGGTGTTGCTCAGTATCTGCCCTCTGCTCGCCTTTGGGTCCCTGATCACTATGCCCCACCATGAGGCAACTGGACAACAAATCACCTTTACATTCCAGGTCCTACACCCCTACCTTCTCTGGTCAGTTTTAGCTTGGCGTCCTGTTGCTGTTACAAGAGGTGTCCCCAGGGCACAGGTTGGGGGTCTCTGCCCCACCCTCCCATCAGATGGCCAGGTTGGGGCTCAGCTTGGTTAGATGGCTGGCTGTTGAGGGAGTTACTTCCACCTAGCCTGGGGGGAGAGGCAAGGGTCCTTTGAATCCTTCTAGAGCTCTTTGGTAGAGCACTGTGTGTGTGTGTGTGTGTGTGTGTGTGTTGTCATCTGTATAAGACAAGGTGCACACACTGCCTGTGTGGTACTGCAGCCTGTGAAACAAGTCTCTGTCCATGGAATGAGTGGGGTATAAGTCAGGATCCTCTCCTTTTCTCTTCTCTCCCATCCGGCTCTTCTCACCCTTCTTCCTCCCTCCTCACCCCTCTCTCTTTCTCTCTCTCTTTCTCTCTCTATCTCTCCCTCTCTCTCTCTTTCTCTCTCTATCTCTCCCTCTCTCTCAAATTGGAAAACGTGTGAGTCCACTGGGCAAGTTCTCAGCACTTAGACGTTTCTCTTGGGGTCTGGAGTGGGTGGGGAGCCAGGCACCTGGGCTTGGAGGTGGAGGAATGTTTGCAGGGAATCCGAGAGAGCAGGAGGGAGAGATCGGGAGGGGTGGCATCCACAGCTGAGGCTGCAGGGATGGGGTGGGGACAGATGATGGGGATACACTGATGCTGCAGTGGGGGCTTCTGCATTTGGAGAGTGACCCACAGTGAGATCTCTGGGTGCAGCCCCCTACCTGAGCGGCTGGCTGCAAAACAGGCTCGTGGAACAGAGGCAGTACTGCCAGCCCAGGCAGTGGTCAGCTCCAGATAAACGGCTTGAGCTGGCATGTTGGGGGGGTGGGTATGAGTGCATGTGCTGGTGAGCCAGGGGTGTTCCTGCATACTGGTGGACGTAAGTATGTGAGACGGCAGCTGTGTGTGTTGGGAATCTATATGCCTGTGCTGTGGGGAGTGAGCTCATGCCGTGTTCACACATGCGTGTTTGGGTCTCTGTACTGTGGGCACAGGGTATCCATGGGGGCATGCATGTACATGAAGTGTGCTACATGCATGTATAAGATCTGCCATACCTTTGTGCATGCAGTCACATGTGTGTTAAGCATGCTGTAAAGGTTTGGTTTTAGAGGTGGTGTGTGTCATACTGAGGTGTGCAGTACTTGGTACTGAGCTGTGGTGTTTTGTCTGTGAAAATTTTGTCTCTGAAATTTTGAGACAAGATCTGGCTAAGATGCTAAGTTGCCCTAGGCTGGGCTTGAACTTGCATACCTCAGCCTTCGAGAATGTTGAGAGTACAGGCATGTACCTCGAGGCCTGGCATTCTATGCTTTAGTGTGTATGTTTTCAGTCTTTTTCTGAATGTTGGCATAAATGAAGGGGGTTGTGGTTCTGTGTGCAGTGTATGTTTTCATAAGTATGTGAGATGAGCAGGCCCAGCAGTGTCTTGCTGAGACATGGTGACACCACTGTTGTGGGCCTGTCTGAGTATAAGGTCATCTCAGGCTTCCTGGTGCTCCTGGTGTGCATTGTGGGCATCATGGGCAGTACCATGGTGGTTCTGGTGATGCTGACCATGTGGGATGTGCACACCCACCAACTGCTACCTGGTGAGCCTGGCCCTGTCTGACCTCCTCATGCTGGTAGCTGCAGGGATCCCCAACATCTCAGACGGCTTGGCTGGGCAGTGGGTCTGTGGGCATGCTGTCTGCCTGAGCATCACCTACTTCCAGTACCAGGGCATCGTTGTCTCCTCCTGTTCCATCTTGGCATTCACTGTGGAGAGGTAGGTACCCCAGCAAGTGACTGTACCCCACTTCCTGGCATTTTCTCCTTCTGCAAAGCCAGGGCACTGGGACACCAGGCAGGGCTGCCGGGTAAGCAGAGGCTTGGCTGAGCAGGAGGCTCCTCTCCATTTACTTGGGAGAACGAGCACTGGGACATTGTCAGGAAGGCCATCCCATGTCACTTCTGCTCCTGGCATTCTGTGGGATGTCCAGCAGGTGTGCATACTTCTCTGAGCTGGATTTTCCCACCTAGAAATTGGGCATGTGAATGGCCCTCTCTTGGGTCTTCCAGCCCTAACTTTAGCTGGCTAGAGAAGTGAGTGCCGTCGAGATCAGGCCTGAGTCCGCTCCGTTTGAACCCTACTGTACCATTGGCATTCACTGTGTGGCCTCAGGACTGTCTTGTCAGGGCCAATGGACTGGAGACAGAACAGACTTGCCAGGTCCAATCCTGAGCCCTGTAGTATCTGCTGCGTAGAGTCAGCAGGGCCTCGCCACTCCCTGGCCAGCACTATGAAGGCTCACCAAGTACATTGTCCCTGGGGGCTTGGCCTGCCAGGGGCCCTAGGGTCTAGGAGCGTGGCCCACAGGGGCTATGTGGTACTCTTAGCCCTTAGGGCTAGTGTGATGTTCAAAGGTACCCCCTGACAGGCATAGGGTACCCTAGCATGGGGATTCCAGGTGCTACTCTCTCCTTCCCCTTTCCCTTTTCAGAACTCACTCTCTAAACTGTGCAGCCATCCAGCTCTGCTCCCACAAAGATAGGGTTGGCTACTACAGCCAGGCAGGGGCTCTGATCAGCCAAACTTGGGTCAGGTGTCCCCTCCAGGCCAATGTGGCAACCTGTGGCCCTCAGGTACATCGCCGTCTGAGTGTATGTACCATAGCCCAGTCCAAGCGTGTCATCGCAGGAGTCTGGGGGGGGGGCATATTTGCCTACTGTCTGCTCTGGCTTTTCTTGGTAGACCTGAATGTGGGTAAGGGCCGGCTGGAGTATGGCTACAGTGTGTCATATGGCCTCAACCTGCCCATCTACCTCCTGGACCTTGCTGTCTTCCTCCTCATGCCCCTGCTGGTATCTGCTGTGTTCTATGGACTCATTGGGAGGATCCTGTTCTGCAGCCCACCCTGCCATGGGGCCTGGTTAGAGTCTATGGATGGGGAGAAGTGGGCCTGCAAGCAGTCTGCCCTGCCTTGTGCTCTGCATGCAGCCTTTATACCAGGGAAGGGAGGAGAACCTGGGAGCCAGGAGGCCCTCTGTGTGGTCTAGCTGTGCTGTCCTCTGAGTTGCCAGGATGCCCTCCAATTCCTACCTACAGGTCCCAGCTTTCTGAGATATCGCAAAGGACTCCAGCCCCAGCCTGCCATTGATTAGGAAACCAGGAGGAAGAATGTCAAACCCCAAGTGTCCTTGCCCAGGGATGGGGCCTCATGACGGGGCTGTCCTCACTCTGGGGTTGAGGTTGTGGGGTGGGGGCTGGGAGAGCTGCTGAGGCCGGGGGATGCGCAGACAGCTGGCCCAAGTTACAGGACCCAGGTATTTAGCAGCTGCTGTTCCCATCAGACATGGGTCTTGGCTGGAGGAGGTCCCCAGGCCCTTTCCTGGACCCAAATGGATGTCTGAGGACTCAGGGGAGAGATGGGTTCCTACCTACCCTGTGAGTGGCCCAGCTCTGAGTAGCATGTCAGTCCCTGCAGGCCACACAGATGCTGGCGGTGGTAGTATTGCTGTTCACAGTGCTGTGGGTGCCCTGCTGTACTACGGTGCTACTCAATTCTTGTGTAGCCCAGCCTCTGCTGGACCCTGGGTCTTGCTTTGTTGTCTACACCAACAGCACCATCAGCCCTGTGGTCTACAGCCCCATGTGTGCAAGTTCCAGGCAGCCTTCCAGAGACTGTGTTGGTGTCGGGTGGGGGACTCACAGAGCCATACTGCAGGCCTCCCCACCAGCAGCAACAGTGTGGTCCAAGACACCCCACTGGGAATGGGGAAGACACAGGTGCGACTCAGCCAGGTATCTGGCCCTCTGGCAGCTGAGCCACCCCCTTGCCAGTGAGACCCTCATCTCAGCGCAGACTAAGGACCACCCTCTTCCACCTGGAACTGTCCACTTTCTGATTTGCTCACTCTGGGCCTGCAGGCACCGACTGTGGGCATTGTTGGCTACAGGAAGCAGACACCTCCTTCTTGTTCCCCTTCCATATCCCTGGCCCGAGCAGCTGAGGTGCAAGGCTTGTCCCCACATGGCAGTTCCTACTTCCCTCGGGTGGGGAGGTGAGAAATGGGAAGGGAGGCTGGAAAGCGCCCAACCTTTGCTTGTGTGAAATCATGAGTTTCCATCCACTACATTCAGCACTTGAATCTTTTCAGTCTTCACTGGCGTCTGACTGTCCCCAGTGGGTCTGGGTGCGGATCAGTGTCCAGGTGAGGACATTGACCACGAAGAGCCACAATGAGTGTGTTCCTGGTTTTTCCATGGTGCAGAAGCCACTTCAGTCTGCTGCTGGGGTGTGCAGCCAGCCAGGACCAACCTGCCATGAGGCTCCTGTCTTCCCCTGGAATCCCTTGTCTTGGGAATGTCCCCAAGGGAGACCTCTTATTTCTCCAGCAGCAGCAGGGAGCCGTGTGTGCCTTCCCTCACCCTGAAATGCACCATCTTGGCTCTTCCAAAGTCCTTGGTGCCAATCAGTGCACTCCATGTCCATCTCTCTTCTGAGAGGCATGAGCAGTAACGTACCCTGCGGACTCAGCGCCTATCTCTGTTCAGCTCAGTGCCCAATCTTGGGGACCTGTTTCTGAAGCCTCAGGCCTCTGTGTCCAGCCCTGTGAGTAGGGACAGTGGCCCCGCTGCCACTGTGAGACTCCAGGCTGCCAGGGGAAATATGGAGAGACTTAAAAATTCTAGGTTGAGATACATGAATGGTGAACATGTTTTTAATAAGCAGCTGTTACCATTGCTGTGATCCAGACCTCAGCAAGGGGCAGTGAGGCTGGGATAAACAGGGGCCTGTGGGCCTGGAGGGTGGTGACCTGGGTCCACCTGGTCCAGAGCTTAGGCAGTGCAGTCTCTACTGCTCTGAGCTTTGCCTGCCAGAGTGGATGTGGCTCTGGTGTTGTCCTGTTGTAAGCCTGGGAGTTCCTGTACTGGGGAGGCTTCTTGTGGCTCTGAGTGCTGCCTCTGTATGGGTGGCCTTAGCAAAAGGCCATAGAAAGGCCCCGTCAGGTGGGGACCTTGGCCTCCCTGTACCAGTGGTATGAGATAGCTAGAGCCCCCACCTCAGGTCACCCATGCCCTGGTACGCAAACTGAGGGCCACATTGGCCTGAAAGCAGCAGCCTCTCTTTGAGCAGGGCTCCCCTCACTGTCCAACCAGTGCAGGCCCTGCCTTTGTCTGAACATGTGTCCCAAGTACCCCATTCTAAGCAACCCAGAGGAGACCCTGCCTGCTCCTTCTTGCCACCCACAGACTTGCCGGTGTCCCCCTGTTGACTGTGACTCTCTAGCTCTCACCCTTCCCCCACATGACTGGCTGAGACATAACCAGCTATAGGAAGGGTGTGGCCTGTGTCGGTGCTGCCTGCGCAAGCCGTGGGAGAGCCCACCGCCAGACATCTGCTCTCTCCCTGTGGCCGCAGCCTGAATAAAACTATGTCCTTACTTGTGAGTCTTGTCTCTGAGCTGGCTACACAGATGGCATTCTCTGCCCTTTCTTGTCCTGGCTGTGGCAGCTCCTGGCATCTCTGAGCACCCCTCTCTCTCTGGTGTCTCCTGGAGGTGTGTGGTGGCAGTCATCTACCAGATTGCTGCAGCCTGCTGTGGCTTATGCCCTCTGTTTCGTCCCTGCCCTGCTGCTGCGCCTGCATGTGCCTGACACCTGCAGACTGAAGCTGGGTGCTGTCTCCTCACCTCATGGTCGGCCCCTGCACTTGCCCCACATGACTTCCTCTCCCTGTCCTGTGTAATGTCCTCTAACCTGGAAGACAGTGATGTGTACATCACATGGCAGCTTTTATTAAAGCAAAACTCTCGCCAGCCCAGACATTATCCACTCAGAAAGGCAGCAGGGGGGACCATAGATATGTTACTGAACACATGTTAAATTGAGGTGTGATGCCCACAACACCCAGTGAGGGATCGCACTAGCCAGCAGGTACACCTGTCACTGAACACCCTCAAGACCCAGTGGCTAGTCCCTTGGCTCAAGGGCCCATCTGTCACATGCAATTTGCAGAGAGCCACCCGGTAATTGGAGGGCTGCCCTGGTGATAATTACTTTTTTTTTTCTTTTGGTACTGTGGCACTGGGATCAGTCACAGGGCCTTTACACTAAGCTTCATCCCCAGACCTTTTTTTTTTTTTTTCCGATTTTGAGACAGGGTCTCACTAAGTAGTCACTGTCTTAGGTTTTTTTTTTTTTTTTTTTTGCTGAGTCATGTTACCCAATACCCACAATTTAGGGGAGGAAAGATTTAAGTTAACTCAGTTTTAAAAGGTCTCAGTCCATTCATGGATGGCTGGGAGTGGTGGAAGCACATGGTGGAGGCCCAGACAGAGGACAGGCTATTCACCCTGTGGCAGTCTGGAAGCAGAATAGAGGCGAGGAGGAGTAGAGCTGGTGGGGCTGGAGGAATAGCTCAGCTGTTAAAGCACTTGCCTAGCAAATGCTAAGTACCTGAGTTTGATTCCCTAGCACCACATAAACTGGGCATAGTTGTGCATGCCTGTAATCCTAGCACTTGGGAGCCTGAGGCAGGAGGGTTGCTGGGAGTTCAAGGCCAGTCTGAGCTACATGGTAACCAGTTTGGTATGCAGAGTGGGACCCTGTCTTAAAAACAAACAAAAAAAACAGTGTTCTGCACTTTCTGGGTCAAGCCCCAGTGATCTGCCTCTTCTAATCAGGCCCTACTTCCCTACCCTCCCTACCTCTTTTTATTTGGCGGGGGAGGGAGAATAGGGTCCCACTTTATAGTCCAGGCTGGTCCCAAACTCAAAGCAGTCTTCCTGCCTCAGCCTCTTGAGTGCTGGCATGTACCACTATAGCCAGCTCTTCGGTGGTCTGGAGATCAAGTCTGGGGCCTGGCACTTCCTTGGCATGTGCTGTTGTCACTGAGCCATGACCCCAGCCCTAGGCCCTGCCTTTTAGTAGCACATGGTTCCATAGGTATTCATAACATCCAAATATATGAGGCTTTCCGAGGCACTCTAGATCAAAATCACAACAGTCACTAAGTTCCCAAGGCCAGGCTAGAATTCGGCAGTCCTCCTGCCTCAGCCTTTAGACTGCTGGGATTACAGGCCTGGCGGAGAGTTGCCTCACATCTAAAGAAACAGCAGTCCTTCTCAGTCCCTGGAGCAGGAGTGGATCTTCCATCTCTACTAGGTGAGAGACAATGTTGCCACTAACCTGTCACTCACACCTCAGAGGAATGCCCTCAGGTCCTAGAGAAAGTCATGCCTGGCTTGTGTGACCAGTTTGTATTTTGCTTTGTAATAAGATTCACACAGCTCTAGAGAGGCAAAGAAAAGCTAGTCTCTGACATGTCTGGAGCAAACATGGTAAGGAGAACAAAAGTCACTGCCTTCCCCTTTACATCAGGAAGAGTTAAGGGGTTCCCCTTTTTTAGCCTGTGTTTGCCCATGCACAGCCCACCCAGGGTGTCAGGAGAACTGGAAGGAATTGTATCAGCTTGGGTCATGCTGCATGGAGCAGCAGAGGTGACAGCAAGGGGAAGCTGGGAACCTCCAGGGCTGTGGGGACCTGCCTGCTTGTCACCTTGGTCCAAGGAGTACCGGCAGCTTGTATCAGTAGGAGAATTGGGAGCTAGGAATGCCCCATGGCCTGTGACTGGGATTAAGAGGGGGAGGCCTAGAGAGGCAAGGAGGGAGAGCCAAGATGAAGCTGAGGGAAAGTGAGGCAGCCCCATGTGCTCAGTGACGGCACAACAGAGCTGGCGGTGTTGTCTGGGTTTGGGTCCCCAAGGCCTGGGAGCAGCAGCGGGGCTAGGAGATGATTAGTCTGCAAGTTGAGAAGTGAAGTGGGGAGCAGGAAGAGCTGATACAAAGTCCCATCATGAGCCAGGCGTGACAGTGTACATCCATAATCCCTGTACTCTTGAGAGAGGCTAAGGCAGGAGGATTCCAAGCTCAAATCCTGCCTGAATAACTTAGTGAGACCCAGTCTCAAAATTAAAAAAAAAAAAAAAAGCTAGGGGTATTGCTCAGTCGAAGAATGTCCCTGGATGTGATCCCCAGTACCACATGCACACAAAATCCAGGGTCCACCACTGAGACAGCTCCACTCAGCTCAGGCCTACCAAACACCTTGTGCCCAGCTCTGTGAACCATTCTTTGTGTCTTAGGCATGAGGACAGGAGTAATCTACCCACAATCCCTGCTCCATTGCCTTGGGCTGCCTTGGCACCACCTTTTCCATTGAGTTCCATCCTGTGACAGGGAAGTAGCAGGCACTGGTTGTTCCCCACAACATGGTGGGACCGAGTGACATGGCAGAACACAGTGTCACACGAGGTACAGTGCCATAGAGGGCATGCAGAGCACACTGCGTTCTATTCCATGCATGAAGTGATTGCAGGTGCTGCCAGGACCCTTGTCAGAACAGGCAGCAGCTGAGGCGGGCCACATCTGCTGAGTGAGGCCTCCATAGAGAGTGCTCACGAGTGTGTGAGGAGGTTGGCCACAGTGCAGGCCCCAGAGTGCTGTCTTGCGGTGCCCACCATACTGGAAAAGGACATTTCACACCCAGGAAATGGGAGCCTAAGGGGAGGAGACTTGCCCACAGCTATTTAGTGATGCTGCCCAGGGCATCCTGGCCTGGTGCTCACAGGATGCAGCACCCATCATGGGTGGGTCTCCCCAGAAGCTTCTTTCTCCCTGAGCACTCTGGCAGCTGTCCCTGAAGTAGCCAAGAGGTGTCGCTTATGGCTGTCTTGTTCCTGATGGTAATTGGCTCCTTGTCCTGATGCAGATGTTCTCAACCCCTAACTGGAGGTCTCTGCTAAAGCTACCTGTCACCAGCTCAGGTTAGAAGTGTCAACACAATCAGAATCTAAAGCCACCTCATGCTGGCTGTGCTCTAGCTTGGGGCTGTGGAAGAGCAGGCCCATCTCAGGTCAGCTGGGGCTGGGGAGCAGGCAGGGAGCTGCCATTTAGCATGGCTGTGGGAGAAGCCAGGAGCCTGTGGTGGGCCTGTGGTGTTGTACAGGGCATAGGATGGCATTGGCTGGGGGCCATAATTGCTTGTCACTCACCTTCATGGGAGTGTGCCAGCTGACCCCTCTACATACATGGTGTCCCCACATAAGCAAGAGCTGTCTTGTCATTTCTCCCAGACCTCCAGGCCCAGCCCCACCCCAAATAAGGGACCCTGGAAATGACATCCAGTCCAACTTCTGGCAACAGCTCTGCAAGCGTTTCAGCCCCAGATCCCCAGATCCCCAGCATGAGTTCTACCTCCTCCTGTCCTTGCCGTGGAACAGGCTCACCGCCAAGCACATGCCATTCCCATCCCATAAATTATTGAAAGTTTATAAGCTCTTTAATCTTGCTTATTGTAGCTGAATGATGCGTGTTTGTGCAGCTTTATTGAATACTGAATGTCGCTGCCTCCCGTGGCCCATTTAGCGTACTTCTGGACTGTGGGGCCACGGGGGAGTGGGGAAGGAAGTTGTTTCATTTGCAATACTTAAAACCCAGCTTCAGGGAAAAAGATAGGAGTAGTGGTGACAAGTCTGAAAACCTTGCCTCTTGGAGAACATGACAGGATTTCTTCTCCCTCACTCTCACCTGGGTGTGGGGTCTGTGGGGGCCATGGCACCTTCCTGGCACATCCACCTGTGTCCAACAGGCCTCCTATACTTGCCTTCCTGCCTGTGTCCCGAGAGTAATGACACCGGTGCAGGTCTCATAGGCAGAGTGCCACCCATTTATGCCCATAAATTCTAGCAATGGTGTGAGAAAGTCCTAAATTTCAAGTGTTCTGTGGCTGCTGAAAGAGGCACTACATGTGGGGTGAGGGGATTCAAGCAGCAGGTATGGGTTCTCCCCAAGGTTAGAAATGGCTCGCAGGAGTTTACCTGTCCAAATGAAGGACAGACGTGGGAGGCAGCGAGGACCGAAATACGAGGCTTTAATTATCTTTTTGCAAAGAGAAGTAACGTCCCCACATGCAGGTGAAGAAAGCACACAGGAAGTATGGGGGATGGAGATTTTAAATCCCTAAATCGCCAGTGCCTCTCTGCACATTTTACCTATTGGCAGGATGCACAATCTTCCCGATAAGATCAAAGGTATTGGATAAGGGTCAAGTCAGTCTTTGTGGCATGACCTTTATCCCTCCTACCCCTTCCACCTCTTTGTTTAGTCACCTGGTCAGGTAAAGGCGCACAAAATCGAAAGACTCGCCGTCTGTATCTGAAAAACGTGCTACCATTTGGTGGCACTCACACAGAGCACCCACAACTTAAAGGACACATTTACTTGGCTTATGGTTTTGGGGACTCTAATCCATGGTCTCTGGCTCCAAGGCAGGGTAACATCATGACAGAAGTGTGTTGGAGCTTAGTTCTTGCATCCAAGGAGCAGAATAGGGGAGCAGTGCCAGAAAAGAAGGGAATGAAGGACCAGATATAGTCCCTGTGATCACCCCCACTTCGTGACCTACCCAGACACACCTGGAGCTGCTGTACTCATCTGCTGGGTGTTTCTTATTCCAAAGAAGTTGACAGTCAGGACTGAGGGTTACAGGTGGGTTTTGTCTTCTTGGTGCCAGCCTCCTCCTAGGATTCTAGCAGGTCCTGAAAACCTGAGTGCCTCTCACAGGCTTCCAGGGTGGCTATGCATGCCCTCTGGCCTCACAGAGACGAAATTGGAACTGTGTGGCTAATGCCAACTCACCTTTCTATGCTGTGAGATAAAGGGCTTGGAAAGGTAGGTAATCCAACAAACATTTAAAGTCACCTTGTGTAATTTTTTTTTTTTTTTTTTTTGGAGACAGGATCTCACTCTGTAGCCCAAGCTGGTCCTGAACTCACTATTGAGCCCAGGCTGGCTTTGGACTCAACACAATCCTCCTGTCTCAGCCTCCCGAGTGCTAGCATTATAGACGCGTACCACCACATCCAGCTTATGTGGTGCTGGGGAATCCAGCTCAGGTGTTTAGCACTTGCATAACCGTTGAGACATTCCTCCAGCCCCTCCTGTGTAATTTCTGGGACCGTGATCAAGAGGACAGATGGCCCTCCAAAGGATGCTCCACAGCACTTTCTCAAGTGCTGTGCTGACGTGGAACCCAGCTATGGACTCGAGTGGCTTGGAGTGGCCAGGGCAGCTCTGGGCCTGTGTGAAATCAACAGGAAGCTAGATATCTTTGGCTCTGCTGCTCCTGTGGGTGACTTTGGTGTCTAATGGTGAGGTCTCTGAGCCAGCCACGCATGAGGGAAATGCACATCCCTGGCCTACCTCTGGTGGCTGGGGTGTGTCCTCTCAACAGATCCCTTTACTGCTAACTGCTGTCCCAGGTCACTCTTCTGTCTGCCTCACCCCAGAAAGAGCCTGGGGCCAGATGTCTGTGAAGGTCAGGCCTGTAGGCAGCCACTTCCCAGGTGGGGCCAGGGTCCTTGGGCCTCTGGTTGATCCAGGCTTGCCATGTTCATCTTTGCTGGAGTAGACCATTGAGTAGCTGACAGGTGGCCCTGGGAGGCAGAGGTGTTGGGGACCTCACAGCCTGAGAGCCTCAGCATAGCAGACCTTGGCAGGGTTCCTTCCTACAAAGAATTATTTATTACCTGACCTTTAAGCCTAAGCCGGATGTTTTTCCTCACACCTTGGTCTGCTCTTAACAAGCATTGATAGGGAAATGTAGAAGCATACCTTGGTCTGCTCTTTGTTCTTGCCGAGCACTGATAAGGAAATGTAGAAGCTGGTAAACAACTGGGCTATAAGAGGAGAAACTGTAAAAAATAAAGTGTCTTTTGCAGTGTCCCTTGCAAGAGTCCATGTTTTTTATTTTTTAATCTGCACTCTCCCACTCGAGCACCCGTTGACTGACTGAGCAGGCTCGGTCACATAGGGGACAAGGCACCGTTTCTCCATCATTCTTTGAGGTGATGATGCCCAGGAGAGGGTTCTTTGATTTGAAGAAAGCTGGATTGGGATGGACACCCGGCCCTGAAGAGGGACAGATATGAGGGGTGTTCTGGCAGATTGCAGTAGACACAGAGCGAGAGCCAGACCTAACCCTTTCACCTGCATCCCAGTGCTCTTGGGGAGACATAACGGTGTTGTAGGTGTCCAGTGGGTGTCTATTCCTGTCTGTGGGACAGCAGGGGCTGCGCTCAGAGCAAGGGACAAGAGATGGGCCAGAGACTGGCCTCAGGGGACACACACCTTCTCTGGGCAATGCTGGAGAGCCTCCAGTCTGGCCTCCCTCCCTTGCTTGCTCCAGCACAGGCTTTTGCTATGTAAATGAGGGTTCTTGCTATGTAAATGAGGATTCTTGCTATGTAAATGAGGGTTTGCCTGAGGGTGCCATACTGACAGCCTGACGGTGCAGAAATGACTCACCAGTTTTTTTTCCTTGACTGTGCACTTAAAAAAGTGTCTGAGACAGTGCAGTTAAAAAAAAAAAAAAACAGACAGCATGATGACTTCTTTTGTGAAATTAACTATAAAATGGTGTCATTTTTAGGCTAAGAAACTGACTCATCTTCCTTTTTTTGTGGTATTGAGGATTGAACCCAGAGTACACGCACTGAGCTACACCCTCAGCCCATTTTGGTTTTTATTTTGAGACAGGGTCTCACCAAGTTACTGTGTTGTCTGGGCTGGGCTCTAAGTTGGGATCTTACTGCCGCAGCCTCCTAGAGTGCTAAGATTATAGACATGCTCATTGTACCTATCTTGAAACCCAGACACAGCCTCCTCTTTACATGAGTGTTGTGCCCAGGTTCTGACTAATGCAGCCAGATTCTGCCTCATGGGCCCGGTTTCTAGAGTTAGAGGAGGGGGGAGGTCCTGCCCATGCAGATAACCTCTGGGGCCCTCTGATGCCTCTCCTGCAAGGGGGTAGGAGGGTTTCCATGGGTTTGCCAGTGGAATTTGAGAAGCCAGAGCAAGTAGATACCATGAAGCCAAATTTATTTCATGGAAAAGGGTGCCTGAGATTATGCTTTCCCAACACTGTTGGTGGTGCAGTGTGTTCTTATGAAACACTGAGACTGTTAAACCAGAATTCAGTAATTAAAAAGTGAGGGGCTGGAGGAATGGCTCAGTGGTTAAAGCACTTGCCTAGCAAGCACTAAGTCAAGCACTAAGTACCTGAGTTTGATTCCCCAGCACCACATAAGCCGGGCGTGGTGGTACACACCTGTAATCCCAGCACTGTGGAGGCTGAGGCAGGAGTGTTGCTGTAAGTCCAAGGCTAGCCTGGGCTCCATAGTGAGTTCAGGACCAGCCTGGGCCACAAAGTGAGACCCTGTCTCAAAAAAGAAAGAAAGAAAGAAAGAAAGAAAGAAAGAAAGAAAGAAAGAAAAAGAATGTCAGTATCTGACCAAAAAAATCAATAAAAAAAGAGGGGATGCCTGTGTAAATTCTAAAGTAGTTGCTGACAGTTTTCTGGCTTGTGACTCTCTGAGGTCTGGGGACCCTGACTTTGAGGGGAGGGAGATACCTGTCTTGTCCATTTTCTACCTTGGAGACCCCACGACTGTCCTGAGGTCCCCTGGACAACCTGTTTTTGGCAGAGGCCGCAAGAGAGATCTGAATCTGAGTTGTCCTGTCCAGCCACATCAGAGGGGCTGTGCAGCCGTCAGGTGCCACCCTGAGAGCCTGGGCCCCGGGAAAAGGAGGGTCCTGTTGTTCCTCTGGGATGTGTGAGCACCCAGTCAACGGGGCAGGGCAAAGGGTCTGAACAGACTTTTATCCAAGGCAGATACTCAGGTGGCCAGTAAGGGCAGCGAGGTACACTTGCCAGCCCCGTGAGGGAGATGAAGCTCACAGCCACAAAGAGGTACCACCTTGTGTCCCTTGGTACAGCGGAAATAGAAGATCCAAGGGATTTGGGTCCTATAGCCCAGGCTTGTAATTACAGTACTTTGGGAGGCTGAGGCAGGAGAATTGCAAGTTCAACTCAGTAAGTTAGATCCTGTGTCAAAATCAAAATTCAGAAATGGTCTGGGGATATAGATTGGGTGTGATGGGCCTGGGCTTGATCTCTAGTACCAGAAAAAAGAAGCAAGCAAGCAATCCAAGGGACAGGGATGCGAAGCAGCCAGAGCCTTCATTCCCTGCTGTAGGGCAGAAAATGCGCTGTGCTGGCAGTAGCTCAAAAGTTAGAGTACCCATGGGGCCCAGCCACCCTAACCAAAGTGACCTAAACACCTGCCACATGGGAACTCGTGCAGACACATATTTGCCTTCCTCACAGTCATCCCAACGTGAAGACAACCTATATGCCCTGCTGAGGAATGGGTAAGTGGGGTCCACCCTGAAATATAGCTCAGCTAGCAAAAGACCACATTGGGTCTTTCTGTCTGACAGAGATGGAATGTGGTAGCCTTTGCCTTGAGTGGCAAGGGTGAGGAGGTCACAGGCAAATGCTACCAGCCTTCTTTTTTTGGGTGATGAAGTTGTCTTAAAAATGACTGTGGTGTGGCGCAGGCCTGTAATCCCAGCATTCTGGGAGATTGAGGTAGGAGGGTCACAAGTTCGGGCAATTTTATGACTTAGTGAGATCCTGACTCAAAAGTAAAAGAAAAATAAAAAATGGGCTAGAGATGTAGCTCAGTGTAAATGCTTTGGGCTCAATCCTTAGCAACACACACACACACACACACACACACACACACACACACAAACACACTGACCATGGTTGTGGAGGTATGCCTCTGAGTACACAAACCCCCTGAATTGTGCACATGGCAGACCATACACTTTGGAAACTGTGTGGTGTGTGAACTCTGTCAATAGAGCCACTTTTCTCCAAGTGGGACTCAGGAGCTGAGCGCCAGGGATCTGGGGAGGGCCAGGGGTGCTGTAGTCCACAGGAGAGAAGGGCAGGGAGCCAATGGCCTGAGGGTGGGACCCAGGTTTGGCCCTTGTCGCCTCTGCGCCATGCTGGCGTGCACACCCTACCTCCTGCATGGTGCTGTCATCTGTGGCTTCTTTACAACCTCCTGGCTTCCCCCCCCGCTCCTTCCTTTTTGCGGTGAGGCAGCCTGGTGCTGGGGAGATGGCAGACAGAAGGACATGGCACTTGATTAGGTATGATGGGAGGCAGCAGCAGGCAGGGTGCCCTTATTCCACATAGGTGGGGCTCATTTTCCTCTGGGGACAAAGCTATAAACAGAGCCCTAGGCAGTGAGCTCAGGCTCTAGTTACCCACCCAGTAGTGGCTGCCCGCTGCTCTCCCTTCTTTCCCCTGCACTTGCCCTCACCCCTGGCTCTCTCTGCCTCTGTGGCTCAGTTCCCTTTTCCCCTGTGTCTCTGTGGCTTCTATTTTGGGGCTAATCTTGTCCTTCTGTCACCAGACCTCAGAGCAAATAGCCTGGTTTCAAGCTTGTCACTAAACAATAGGTCAGTTCCGTATGGGGGACTTGACACAGATGTCTCCCACGCAGCCGCCGACCTAGGGTGTATCTTTCAGTTCATTAGGGTGCATTTAAATGCACATTGTCCATCCACTAGAAATCTTCTACCCCACCAGGGTCGGAGTCTGCGAGGGTGGCCTGTTCCTGTGGTACCCATTGTATGCCAGAACACAGATCTCAGTGTGCCCACATCAAACCTGGGACATGGGCAATGGCGGAGCTGGTTTCTTTGTACCCTGGGCAGCTGTAGGAAGAGAGGAGCATTTCTGGAAAATGCTAAAACCCAGATCAAACTCATATGAAGTCTGTTGGATTCAGAACATGGTGTTGATCCCTCTGTGAAAACCCCACTGTATCCCTGTGCATCTGGGAGAACCAGAGGCTCCAGTGAGGCTCAAGGCCCTAAATAACTCACAGAGATGGCCGGGATGGCTGTGGGTTAGGAGTTCCTCCCGGCCAAGGAGTCACCATGCACACCCATCTGCACATATCTTAAGTGTGTACACAGAGGTTCTAAGGTGATCACTTAGGTGAGATAAAGGTCCCTCATCTGAAGGACTTGTGGGCATTTGCCATGCAGGCCCTGCCTGCCCCTGGAGAGAACCACCCTTAGACAGCTGGGAGCTATCCCAGGAATCTCATGTCTCATCAGCAGGAAGAAAGACACAGTTGACACATTCTGCTACATTCTACCACCTGGGCTAAGCAGAGCTGATGGCAAAGACACAGACAAGCACAAGGGGCCACCAGCCTACTGGTGCCATGGCCACTTGTAGCCATGGTGGACCCCAAGCCACCAGGAGCCCCCTTCCTTGCCTTCTGTGGACATCACCAAATACTTTCTGTGACTGGATTCTGGATGCTGGGCAGGAAAGAAGCACTCAGTATGCACGGAAGGGACACTGGATGTGCACTGAGACCATGTGGGTCTCAAGGGCAGCACCTTCCAGGAAGTGGGGCAGGGATCCTACACATCTCCCAGTCCCCATAGGTGCTTGGAAGGTGCTCCTCCAGTGGTGGCCAGGACTGCTCACCTCTATGCTGGGTTTTTCTTGTATTTTTTATGGTGACGTTCATATGGCCCCAGCGACTATGAAGTGACATTGGCTTAAAAACAGGTTTCTAGGGCTGGAGGAATGGCTCAGCGGTTAAAGTGCTTGAGCAAGTGCTAAGCCAAGCACCAAGTACCCGAGTTCAATTCCCCAGCACCACATAAGCTGGGCATGGTGGCGCACGCCTGTAATCCCAGCACTTGGGAGGCTGAGACAGGAGGATTGCTTTGAGTCCAAGGCCAGCCTGGGCTCTGAAGTGAATTCAGGACCAGCCTGGACCACAGAGCGAGACCCTGTCTCAAAAAAAAAAAAAATCAGGTTTCTAAAACTTAATAAGGACATGAAAGAGCCCAGAATCCTCCCATAGGCACCTGTGGCTGGTGAAACAAAGATCGTTTGTCATTCTAGGCACAAGACAAAGCAGAATTAGGTCCAGTTTGAAATAGCAGCCTGAATGAGTTCACTGACATCACTGTCCATTGAGAGATGGCTTGTGCATCATCAGCACAGGGAACTTCAGGCACAGTGCAGGAGCCTGGTATCCGGGTGCACACACATGGGGATTCACGTACACATGGTGGGTGAACAGAGATGAAAGAATCGTGTGGCCAGTGAGAGAACAGCCCCCAGGCTGTCTACACCGCCATCCTCATATCTGTGTTGAGTTCAGAGGTGAGGCTGGAAAGTGGCTGGATAAGGGGGTACTCATGACCTGAAATGGTGTGCGTGTGCACCTGTGTGTGTGTGTGCGTGCGTGCATGTGTGTGTGTGTGTGTGTGGTGCTAGAGATTTAACCCTGGTCTCTTACTCTGAGCTACAACCCCAGCTCCCATGTCTCACTGAGTCACTCAGGCTGGGCTTGAATTTATGATTCTCCTACTTCAGCCTCCCCTTGCTGGGATTTCAAGTGTTTGCTACCATGCCTGGTTTGGAAGGTGTGGAGAAATGTGGAGGGATTGGGATGGACACAAGCATATTTAGCTCACATTCGGAACACCTGAATTTGGCACACTGAGCCCCCAGTTTTTCTATATAAGGTTATAATTCTGTTTCTTTGAGATGATTGGATAAATGGAATCTTACATGGACACTAAAACCCGCCTCTTGCTCTACTCTATATATGTTATGGCTCTCCCCTAATAAAGTGAACTGCATTCTGTGAAATGAGTCTCCTTAGCTGTTTGGTGGGCTCCATGGGCAGGCGGGAGGGGGGTTAGGAACGCAAGTGCTGGGTTTGAAATAGGCTCAGAATCAAAGGGAGAAGCTGAAACTAAGCAAAAAATAATAATGATAAGGCCTAACAAAGACTCAGAAAAAAGGCTCAGAGTCAAGGGGAGAAGCCAAAACTAAGCAAAAGGAAATATTTTATGGAAGAAAGTTTACAAGGTGAGGGACAGTACAGCTCTCCTGCGGTTCAAGCATTAGGTCCAGCTCCATATTTTGACCAAGTGCGCCACTGTGCCCTGTGAGCCTGACGAAAATTACCAGCAGAGGGAGGCATGTAAACCTTACAAGGGCCAAGACAGAAGGCCGCAGAGGATTTGACTCAGTTTGCAGATCGAGTCACAAAAGTGGTAGAAAATAAAGTGACTCATGCATCTGCACGTGAGGTTTTAGTTAGAGAACTAGTTTGGGATGGTCTGACTAAAGGGCACTGAGCCACCATTGCCCCTTACAAAATGGACCTTTAGATGATGACTGGATTCACCTGTACCTGAACTGGGAATCTTAATTTGTCTTAACTGTATCACCTGTAGGGCCTTCTCTATTCTCGACCAGCTTACACTAAATGAGATGTATCTAGGACACAGACTGGCTGTGCCTGTGGCTGAAAGTTGCAGCAAAACAACTGATCCTACTTTATGAATGCCTGCGAGGGGACTCGAGCCCAACTTCGATTAGAGTCACGCTTGCTTGCTGCCGTCTGGGCCTCCAATGTAAAAAGAGGAAAGTCTGCCAGTCATTTGGGTGCCACTGCCCTGAGGAGCCATGGCGGAGCCTCCTTGATGCTGGGTTTTTGCTCTGACTCCGTCAACAACCTGTCTGCTCTGGCTTGTATCCACAGGGGCTAGATCAGATGACCAAGCAGGCTGTCCTTGTTCTACCACAGAAATCTCCATACTCCTTGTAGGCTGTCTTGGCATTGTGTTTATTTACATTATTTGCTATCTTTGCAATCGTCTCCAGTGTTCTGAACATAAGACTTTCCTTGGCAGAAATTATTCATTCTATTACAGAGGGGGGAAATGTGGATTGGTCGGGATGGACCCAAGCATATTTAGCTCGCATCCAGAACACCTGAGCTTGGCACACTGAGCTCCCAGGACTTCCATATAAGGTTACAATTCTGTTTCTTTGAGATGATTGGATAAATGGAACCTTCCGTGCACTCTAGGACTCTCCCTTAAAAATGTCTCTGTTACCACCCTCTACTTAGCTGTTTGGTGGGCTCCGTGGGCCAGACCCACAGGAAGGATTTTTGCTCTAACACCCAGGCTGGTCCTGAACTCGCTCTGTAGCCCAGGCTGACATCAAACTCACAGGAAACCTCCTGCCTCTGCCTCCTGAGTGCTGGAGTTACAAGTATGTGCCTCCACACTTAGCTTGTGTGCTGCTAGGGAATCGAACTCAGGGCCTTACGCTTGCTCGGCAAGTGCTCTAGCTGCTGCGCTATTCTTCAGCCCTGCCCCTTTCTGCTTGGCTGCCATTGGGTGAGTAGGTTTGCTCCACCACACCCCTCCACCGTCATGTTTCTGACTTGGAGCTAGCCAAGCATGGGCCTAACACACAAACTGGGAGATAAAGAAATCTCTCCTTAAGTTACAGGTGTTGGTATTTTGTTCTAGCACCAGGAAAATGACTGATATACTGACCAGAAAAGGAGAATTAAGGCAGCACCGGGAAGGGGGTTGCTCATCAGCTGACCTTGAGATGAAGAGACTGCCAGGACAGTCAGATGGTGAGGTGTAATCATAAGTTTGTGTATGTAAAGAGGGAGGCAGGATAGAAGGACTGTTGACGGGTTGGCTCTGGAGAGGCCATGAGCCAGGGAGCAAAGAGGTCTCCACAACCTGGAGTAGTAATGGAAGGGAGCCTCCAGCAGTGGTCAGCCCTGCAGAATCCTGTTTTTGCCCAGAGAAAGCATGCTGTGCTTCTGTCCTTGGGTCATGAGAGTCCTTGTGTGCCCTGGAAGCCAACATATATTCAGGCCTTCACTGAGGCTGGCACAGGACCTTGCCCAGGTGGTATGCTGCACCCAGCTCCAAATGTCATTTGGGGACAGGTGCATGCAGGTGGGTAAAACCCAACAGAGTCAGGGCCACGAAGAGATCAGACAGAACCGTGAACCTCACAGAGACTCAGAAAGCAATAAACCAATAACATTGCCAACTTGAGAAACAAAGCTGATCAACATACTGACAACAGAAGGCACTGGGCGAGGGAAAGTCCTCTGAGGTCCCTGCCACAAGGGAGGCAGAGGCATTAGCATCAGGATGCATGCATATGTGAGCCAGTTGGAGTCACTTCTCCCCAGCAAGGCCGGCACACGAGTACCTTCTAAAATGATGAGGCGATGCTGGAGGAAAGGCAAGTTGCAAAGAGAACAGGAAACTGGAGAAAAGCTGTAGGTAAAGCAGGTTTAAAAAAACACACGATAGAGTGGAAATGCCTCCAAGTCCATCTCAACAAATTTAAGTGACCCCTGCCTGCCAGTTGGGACCCAGTCACAGCCATTTTCAGCACAATTCAGGCACCAAGAGGCCAGGTGACAAGTGGGTTGGCAGAGCAGGGCTGCAGTACCTCCACCTGTGGGGATACCGTCCATGTCTGGCAGAGGGAACTAAGGAGTCAGATGGGGTTTAGAGGCTGATCATTTGCCTCTGCATACTCAAGGACTCGATGTAGTCACAGGGTCCTCACCTGTGGAGGGACTCAGCTCTGTCCGTGCCTTTGGTGGGAGGCACCTGTGTCCCTGGGGCTGGCTGAGCGGCTGAGGTCAGAGTTTTAGGCTAGAGCATGGGACCAGGCCTGTTTGTCTTCTCCGGCCTGCCTGGCACTTGGAGTGCCTAGACTCTTGGGATATTCAGGACCCTCTCCTCCCCATCCCATGCCAAAGGCCACCCCCTGCCCTGTGATCCCCGCAGGCCATGTTCTCCAGAATGAGTTCCCATCCTTCAAGGACCACCTTCGACTTTGCTATCTTGTGCACTGGGATGTGTCCTGGCTCAGGGAATGGCCAGGCTTTGCAAGCTCAGATGCATGATGTGAGGACAGGGGGATGGGGCTGAGCAGAGCTTCTAAATAGCCCCTCCC
This sequence comes from Ctenodactylus gundi, assembly GCA_004027205.1. Taxonomy (NCBI): domain Eukaryota; kingdom Metazoa; phylum Chordata; class Mammalia; order Rodentia; family Ctenodactylidae; genus Ctenodactylus; species Ctenodactylus gundi. The sequence goes on along the minus strand of PVKB01001839.1, from coordinate 108,388 downwards.
TCTCAGCTCTCCTCCCCTATGTACCCCAGCTAGGAAAGGTGTGCCTAGTGGGTGGCACCTATGCTGGCCAGTGAGGCTCATAAGGACTGTGCTGCGGCGGGTCTGAGTCTGCTGGAATCCCAGGGATCTGACAGGATCCCATGAGGCAGACTCTAGGCCCGGTGGGGCTTGTCAGGAACCCTGGAATGTGTATTCCCACAAGCTCAGGGGATGTGGAGACAGGTGGTTCCTAAGAGAACTGTGTTCTAGGCACCTGCCCTGGGCTGCCTGCTCTTTTGAAGCCCTTAATGCCCAACACAAGGTTTGGTTGGGAGCTGACAGGGCCTACTCATGGTTCTGGCTTGCCCAAGCCTCCTCCAAGAGACTGGGAACATGAATAGGGGCAGATGTAGCGGAGCAGGGTTGGTGCACACTGGATGGGAAACTCACACTTGGTAATGGCTTTACACATGAGCCTCTGCTGCCCCCTGCTGCCTTGAGTCTGCACCAGCTGTGGTTCCAAGAGAGGCTGTCCTTAAGGGGCTGCTAATCTCCTAGCTGACTACTGGATAGTCTGTAGTGCCCAGAGCCACATGTGAGGTCCTGCTTGCCAGGTAGGGGCCCTGGGAGGGGAAGACTGGGCCGCATGAACATCCCCATTTTTACCCTTTCCTGAGCTGCCAGGGTAAATTTCTGCCCAGTTGAGCTCCCTGCAGGTCAGGGATGGGCCCTGGAAGCCAGTGCCCAGAAGCTGGCCAATGGAGTTACCTGGTAGATGCTTGATGCCATTCCCCATGGGGTGTCCAGCCCACAGAGCAGCTGAGGAACTGGATACCAACCCTGGTTGCAGAAGGGGCCTGGAAAAACAAGCTCCCCGGGTACCTCTTATGGATGCATGTGGTACAGGGTGATGCTGCTGGGTGCTGCCAGATTGGCCAGCACAGACAAGTGGCTTCTGCAGATCCTAGCAACAAGGAACAAGTCCCATCCAAGATGGGATCCGGTTCAGAGCAGGGCTCTGGAAAGGGGTGGCCAAAGGTTCACTTTATAGGCCCGTCTTGAGGGGGAGGAGGAGTCGGCAGCTGGGGCTGAAGGAGGCAGGGACGTGAGCAGAGCTTAGCATGCACACAGGTTCTCAGGTGCTCTGGAGTGCAGGAGGCCATGACCAAGTGTTGGCTATACACAGGACACAGTGGATGGTGGTTACCGACATGGGATAAGTGGGGGTGACTTGGTGTCACTGGTCAGAACAGGCTCACAGGGCTAACAATGTTGGACGGGTGTGGAGACAGAGTTAGAGGCAGGAGACCATTAGGCACATGGGATGGAGCCTGGAGGGGGGGGGCAGCTGGCTAGGTTATCCCATGGTGGATTCAATGGATGCATGCTGTCCTTGGTGCTGGTACTGGAAGGTCCCAGCTTTCAGGGATTGGCAGCTGGGGAGTGCCAGGCCCACAGAGGGGACTCTTGAATGCACTGACCCACGTGTGGACCACAGTAAGAGGCAGGTGGGAGAAACCAGGCAGGCCCTGTGGGAGTTTCCTCTCCTCTGCACACCCGTATGAGACAGGTTAGCTGGGCAAGTGACCCTCGTTAAGCTGACAGGGGGTGCCTAGAGGGTACCCTCATAGAGCAATGGCTGTTCTATGATTCTGAGCTGAGGGAGATCTGGAAATGGCCATTGAAAGAAGACCTGGGGACCAAGGCCCAGGCTGGAGCCAGAGATGGGCTGGGATCTGGGGAGCCATGGATTTCCGTGGGATCAAGCTGCTTTGACAGTAAAGAATGGAAGACAGGGCTGCCGCTGCCTTTGTCTCACACACAAGGGCAGAGGGTTGTGGGACATCTATGCAGGTGTGAGGACACAGGTCATTCCTGGGCCTGTGGTCGGGGAACCTTGGGGTGGTTCCTGAATCACTTCTTACAAGTATAGGGCTCAGAAAAAGCATTAGAGACGGATTTGGGCATGCCTGTGCGCTCCTGGAATGTTTTTCTCTCTCAAAGGGAGACACACAGGCTCAGAGATGGGACTTCCGCCTATGTGCAGCAGCCAGAGAACAGTGGTCAAGGGAGTGTGGGGTGGAAGATGTCACAGGTTCTGGGATGCACAGGGGACTGGTGGCATCAGTGGGGTATGAGAAACTTGAATCCAGGGGGCAGGTATATTAGAGCCAAGCCCTCCACCCTGCTTTTGGGTGAGTGCAGGTTCCTACTCATAGGACCTGTGGGTAGTCACTAGGAGACCATTTATTTTTTTCCATTGCATTAGGGATCAGGCCTGGGGAGTTGGTATGACTGAACTACATGCCCAGCCCTTTTTAAACGTTTTTATTTTGAGAGGGTCTTGCTAGGTTGTGGGGCTGGCAACCTAACCCAGCGTGGGGCAGTGGGGTGCCCGAGGGACCCCTGGTTGTTAGGGCCCAGTGTGTGGCCATGGTTCAAACTTGTGACCCTCCTGCCTCAGCTTCCTTCCGTGCTGTAATTGCAGGTGTGTGCCCTCAGGCCTAGCTGACCAATTATTCGGGCCCATTTGAACTACCTGTGGGCTGGGCACAAGGGAAACAGGCTCTGGTCCCCCATCAGCCATGGGTAGAAAGGGGGAGCAGTGGGAGAAGGCTGAGATCCTTCTGGACTCCTTCCAGAGATCAGCATGCCTGACTGCTGGGCAGGGCTGGTAGGGTGGGGAGAGACTGGGATGTATCCGTTTCCTACAGCGAGCTACCGCGCTGGAGGAGAAGCATAGCTGCCTGGGTAGACAACAGCAAGGCCCAAGTGCAGACTGGTCAGCTATGTCTGGCCAAGTTTCCTTCCGCCCAGCCATGGACTGAGGAGCCCGCAGCCCCAGGTGATGCCCAAAATCCCATCAACTCAGCTGACCCCTCCAGTTCTTTAAAGGGAACCTGCCAGCAAGGTCCAGGGTAGAGGAGTCGGTAGGCGCTGCCCTAAGGGGCCAAAGCCCCGCACGAGAGAAGCAGGAGGGCCACGAGCACGTCGCAGTGAACGTCTTTATTAAGCGCCAAGAGCACGGCCGGGATCACTTCACGTGCTCGGCGGCATGCGAGGAGCAGTAGTACTTCTTGTGCGCGATGAAGGTGGAGAGGCTGCTGAACCGGATATTGCACAGGCGGCAGTAGCGGAGGCTGCCCGGCGCGGGCGCTGGGGGCGCGGGCTGGCCCTTGCTGGGCGTGGGCGCGCCCCGCTCCGGGGCACCCTCGGCGGGGACCGGGACGGGGGCTGGGGTCGGGGACGGGGAGCGGGGCCCGCGTCCGTCGGGACTGTCCCGCGGGGCGCGCTCGGACGGTGCGCGCGGCTCGGCCACCCGCAGGCCGTGCGCCAGGCGCAGGTGTTCCACCAGGTCGCCGCGGGCGCGCCCGTTCGGGGGGCAGTAGGGGCACACGGCGGCGGCACGCAGCGGCGCGGCGGGGCACGCGTACTGCTTGTGCGCCAGGTAGGCCTCGAGGCTGTGGAAACTCACGCGGCAGGCCGTACACTCGTGGTAGTCGGCCAGGGTGGGCAACGCGGCTGATGCCTCGGGGGGCTGCCGCCGAGGACGCTTGCTCAGGTCGATAGGGCCGTCGACGACCGGCGCCGGAGAGCGCGCGGCGCAGGGGGTGGGGCCGGGAACGGCACTTCCACTTCCGGGCCGCGGCTCGGCGGGCGGCTCGGTCTCGGGGGCGTGGCTGGGCGCTGTGGAAGGGGTTTGGCCGGTAGGGGCGGGGACGTGGCCTGCTGTCGGCGTAGGGGCGTGGCCAGGTGCCGTCGCGGGGGTGTGGCCGGTCGAATGTAGCTCGTACAGCTTGCGGCGCCTGCGCGTGCGCACCACCGGCGCGGCCGGTGCGGGCGCCGTGGTCCCGGAGGCCGAGGCTGCTGCAGACACAGGGGCGCGTCGCGGTGGAGGGTCGTGTCGCGAGGCGCAGTAGTAGCGCTTGTGCACCGTGTATGTCTCGTGGCGGCTGAAACGTATGTTGCAGGCCTCACACAACGTGCGGTTGGGGTCGTCCTCCGCTTCGTCAACTGAGCTGCCGGGACTCTGGCTATCCTCGCTGCCCCTGCCGGCCGCGTCTGCCTCAGGCGTGCGCGCACTGCCCGACTCGTCCTCGCGGGCTCCGGGCCCTGGCGACGCCCGCGGCGTGTCCCCGGGTGCGCGACGGCCGGAACAGTAGAGGCGCTTGTGCGCGTAGAAGTTGCTGAGGTTGCTGAAGGTGATGTCGCACTCAAAACACGTGGCACCTGGTGCACCGGTGGGGAGGCCTGCTGGGGTCCCAGCCACGCCCCGCTGCAACCTGTTGTGCACCAGTTCTGACATCCTGGCCAGGATCTCCGAGGCCTGTGGTGTCGTGCCCGCGTCAGGTCCGAAAGCAAGGGGCGGCAGGAGGAGAGCGCCTCGTGTGGGGCTGGAGCCGGGTGTGGGGCTGGCGCGCTCGGCCTTCACCCTGGCCGGCGCTGGGCTGCGTGGCGACGGTGTCCGCGACGAGTCATGGGGCCCAACCTCCCTTGCCTCGGCCTCTTCTGTTGCCTCTACCTTGACAGTCCTGGGCACTGTGGAGGTCTCGTCACCATCTCCATTCTGGGGGGCTGCCCCTGCCTCTCCGTTGGTGGCCTCAGGCGGGTCTTTTCTGTCTGGACCAGGTGATGGGGAGGGTGCCAGGCTCCGGTCAGTAGAGGCCAGAGGGCCGTGCAATGCTGCATGCTGCTGGAAACCGGCTAGGCCGTCTGCAAGAAGAACGTGGGGTGGCAGCTTAGGCCGGACATTTCCCCCACCTGCCCTTGTGTGGATGGCTCTCCCTTCCCAGGTCAGTGCTGCTCACCTGTGGGCAGCTTGGCAGCCACGTGTCCAGTCCCCGGTGTGTAGATCTCACCTTTGGAGCCCGGCTGGCAGACCATGTGGTTGGTCACTAGGTGGCTGTAGAGGATGTCCCTCGTGGTGGAGATGAAACCACAGCTGTGACAGACACCTGTAAGCCATCCATGGCGATCAGGGCCCTGAGGCCAAGGGTTTCTGCAGCCTCCCACCTGCCAGCACAGCCCACTTACCGCTCAGAGTGTCCGTGTGCACCTTGAGGTGGCGTTCGCAGTTGGCCTTGGTGGTGAAGGCAGACAGACAGATGAGGCACACGAAGGGCCGCTCTCCTGCAACGCAGGGAGGTGAGAACTAGCCCCAGGGACCAGGAGGGCCTCCATGTGGAGGGCTCTGTAGCTGTCTCCTTGTTCCCAGTCTCAGAAGCCCACCAGCTCTGGGAGCCTGGCTGTAGGGTGTGGTGGGAAGGATGCCCTGGTGCACCTTTGTGCTGGGGGAAGACACCTATGCCATTATATGGGGTAGTGGCAGGGGGCAGGCTGGGGGCTCACCGCTGTGGCTGCGCATGTGGATCTCCAGGGAGCTGGCGCTGGGGCAGCTCTTGCGGCACTGGGGGAAGGGGCAGACACGCTCGTTGGGGTAAGGCTCCTTGGGCTTGTCCTCAGTGGCTGCAGCAGCTGGAGAGCTGGCACCCTGGCGGCTGGCACAGTAGTACAGGAGGTGGGCCTGTAGGTTGCGTTCACTGCGGTACCAGATGCCACAGTCCTTGCATGGAAAGACGTCCTCTGGGGGGTGGAATGGGGTGCAGGCTCAGGGCTGGCAGTGGCCTCTGCAGGTGGGGAGGGCCTGGCCCTGATGGTACCCTTTAAAGCTGTCACATATCCTTGATTGTTCTTTGCTAACTCTGACCCTGTTTCTGGGAGTTTTTGGAATGCATGGGCCCCTGAGGATGGGGATCAGAGTGAATTTCTAGGGTGGCCTGTGCCTGCTGCCTCAGAGTCCCCTTCAGTGGCTCCTCAGTAAACAGCAGGGATGGCCAAGGAAGCAGTGTGGATATGGGCTTTTGGACACCTAGGAGGTTGGTTGAACATGTGATTTGCTGGAGTATGAGTAGGTGAGGGGCTCTGTGGACATGGGAGACTGGAACAAGACGCAGGGTATACAGGTGAGGGAGAGCCTGTATGCATGTCCTTGAGTACATAAGGAGAGCAGTGGAGAGTGGCTCTGGGTGCAATAGGACACTTGGCCAGGACTCTCCCTTCCCTCCTGCCCCCGACCCCTTTTGCACCCAGAAAGCTCCATGCCTGGTGCTAAATGAGTGGTCAAATTAGCTAATTCAACCCCAAGAGGCTGCTTGTATACGGGGTTTCAGTATACGGGGTTTAGAGGATTACAAGTGGAGAGGATTTCCATACTGTGAATCTAACCTGGAATGGGCAGGGGGAGGAGGCCTTGCTGGGTAGGCTTGAGGTGCCCTGGCTTCCTCCTCTGGCTTTTAGGCCAGTGTCACACCTGTGTTCCCTCAGCACATGAGTGCTTTTCACCTGGCTTTTCTCCAATATTGGTCCTGAGCCTCAGTGAAACAGAGGGAGTATTACCCCAGTATTATCCCCAGTATTACCCCCTTTGCCCCTTCTCAAGAGTGGACCTGCCCACCTGGGTGGGGAGATGCTTCTTCTCTTGCCTGCAAGTTTTTCTGAGAATTCTGGCCCAGATCTGCCAACCCTGTTATTTCCACTCTTAGGTTCCCTTTTTTGGGAACCTCAGGCAGCTCAGCCCTGGAGACCTGGAGCTGTAACCTGGCTCTGCAAGGCCATCAATGGGGACTTGGCCCTGAAGGCTCTGGTTGAGGACCATGGTTCTGTGGTTAAGGGAAGGCATGCAGCTCTGAAGCTCCCAGTCACCTGCCCACTGCTACCCACAGTCTGAGTCACGGGCAGGTAAAGCTTAGGGCACCTTTGGGTGCCTGTAGGCTGGTGTTAATATTGTCCTTGCTTCATGGATGGGTGGATGGTAGGAGCCAGGCTTAGAAGGAGTATCCGCTGACTCTGGGCATTGGGTTTACATACATTCTTTCCCACAGAAAGCTGGGCAGGGCTTGTGAGTGGGACAGGGTAGTGTCTACACATTGTGGTGTCTCAGGTGAGATGTTCTGGGACGTTGCTGCCGTGGATACTCACTCAGCTCATAGTGGCGTTGAGCGAATGTTTGTGGGATGAGGGAGTCCTATTGTCATGGCCACTTTTGGCTTCAGAGAGGTACACCCAGTCCACTCTAGGGCCCATGGGAGGCCACAGACTTCTGGCTGATAGGGGTTTGGTGCTTAAGTCAGCTATGGGTTCCAGGTCAGCTTACCTGCTCACCAAGACTCGTCCCACTGCCTGGCCCATGCTCTCAGGACCCTCTTGGCCCTGTACTGCAGGATCCCAATGTAGCCATGAGACAGATCTGACCCCTCACCCGTGGTTTCCCTCTTGCCCTGTCTGCAGCCTGTGTTCCTTGGACCCAAGCTGTCCTGCCCTGGGTGTTCCCTCCTCAGCTGGGGCATTGTTTCCTGGGTTCAGTGCCCTGCAGGTGGCAAACAGATAGTGTTAACCTTTTTTTTTTTTTTTTTTTGAGAAAAGGTCTCACTTGGTAGTTCATGCTGGTCCTGAACTCACTATGTAGCCCAGGTTGGCCTTAAATTCGCAGCAGTTCTCCAGTGTTAGCCTTCTGAGTGCTGGGGCCTTGCACTTGCTAGGTAAGCATTGTAACTGCGGTGCTATTCCTCTAGACCCCAGGGCCTTGTATTTGCTGAACATGGGCTCCATCCCCAAGAACCCTTCCTGTCTATATGGCCCCTTACAATCATTGCCACCGCCCCCCAGGCCCAAGTACTCACTGTTGATGACTGCTGTGGCGAGGATGGATGCCATGCCTGCTTGCTGGGGCAGAAGCTGGATGTCAGTGTGTGTTGGTGCCACGCTCTCAGGTTCTTTTGGCTCCTCTTTCACAGGGCAGCTGGAAGTGCTACGGGGCTCAGCCATGAGGACCACATGCAGGAGTTCACCCACGGGCACTGGCTTGGTGACCTTGCACCAGAGGCTGTCATCTGGTGGGCACACAGGCATTGTGATGCTGGGGTAGTGACACGAGCCCTCCCTATGTCTCCTATCTCGTTGTTGTTCCCTGGCACTGCCTGGGCAGGAGGGAAGCTGCTGCCTGGTTCTCATGGTGTGCTGTCCTGCTTGGGCAAGGGGTACTCCCAGCATCTGTCCCCTGGGCTGCTCTAGGATGATTGATTCTCTCCACCCTCTATTGCACCATCCAAGTTCGGCTATTCCTAAGGCGGCCTCTAGGGGGAAGTCTTGGCCAACAAAATCTTGGCAAGCAGGCACCCGGGTCTACCTCCTAGCTGTGGCTGCCCAGTGCACAGGACTGTTTTATTGGCAGATGAGCCTGGTCAAAGCCCACAGGGCCTGAGAGAACACTGGATCTCCAGCTGCTGTCTTTCCTTGTTTTTCTAGCCCTACTGTGTGGGCTTGTGGGAGGGATGCGTTGGCCACTGCCCACTAGCCCACAGCTATGAGTGGCTTCCAGAGAGCCTTCCGACTGCTCTGCCTGGATCCTCAGAGCACCCTCTGTTTGGGAGGAGAGGTTAGGGTCCTCCCTGTCCCACAGATGGGGAAATGGCAGCACAAAGCAAAATGCTGGCCCAGGTCTTGTGGAGTTGAGAGCCTTTGGCTGTCTGGAAATGAGTCCTGCCTCTGCCTCCACTGGGTGCTCAGGAGATGGCAAATGGCAGTGTTTCTAGCCCCCTCGACTGCCTGGACAAGAAGAGCTGTGGAGAGCTGGGCAGAAGTGGACATTGCCCACAGTCCCCTGGGGAGGAGGGACAGACCCTAGCAGGCAGGGGACTTGCTCAGTGTCCCCTATCTGGGAAGGGACACAACTGGATTGGACACACACTCAGCACACTCCTGAGCCAGTTGTTACCACCCTTGCCAGCCAGCTGGTCCTTGGGTTGCCTTCTGCTGCCCCACAATGGTTTCCTAGAAACCCCGAGAGTCGTCATCACTGGAGTATAGAGAAGCAGAGACCATGGCATCCTGCACACAGCCCTGGAGCCTCTTCATACAGCTTCCATGTGCCTTGGAGCACATCCCCTGGTATTGGTCCCTTGGCCCTAGGGACTGTGCTAATGGCAGCTGGGCAGTGGCTCAGGGCAGCCTGAATATGCTGGTTTCCCTTTAAGCGCCAGCTCAGCAGGGCCCATGACCCTTTCCATCCGGAAGGCCAAGGAGGAGGGGGAAGCGCCACATGATACCAACCCTTCCTGTAGATCTCAGCGTTAGCTTCGGCCTCGGTCAGGGTCTGGGGCAGCGTCCTCAGCCAGCAGGCCTCATCCGCCAGCAGCAGGGTCAGGGCCGGGCCCTGGAGAGGAGGTGGGAGGCTCAGTCGGCATGGGGGTAGGGCATCTTGAGCTATAGATGGTCAGTGGCCTGTCATTTGTTCTCTGCTGCCTATAGGCCAGCTCCCCACTATCTGTTCTAGCTGGGACTTGAGGCACAGGGACTGGTGTCTTCTGCAGTTACACTTTGGGCTCTCCCAGAAGTCAGGGCCTGAGAGGTTGAGGAACAGGGCCTGAATTGCACCCAGTTCTGGTCTCCTCCATGCTTGTTCTGGTGTCAGGCTGCCAGCTGTGCTGGCTCTCTTGCCCTGCCTGTTGTGCCAGCAGCACCATCCATTCCCTGATGTTGGCCAAGCACCTGCCCTCCTCCACCCCTAGTCTGGTGGTGTCATGTTGGATCAGGCCTATGCTTACTCTGCCTCACTAGCCCCTGGAACCAGACAGTTTTCCCCTCTTACAGGTGAAGAAACTAAGGCACGGATAGCAAGGTGGGGAGCTTTGAGTCTCAGCTGTGCCAACTTTCTGGAGCTTGGCCTCAGCATGGCAGGGTAGGTGCTCAGGGCCATGAAGGCCACCTCACTTCCTTTACCATGTCCTGGCCCTGGTCTTTCCTCATATGGAGGGAATGTGGACCTACCAAGGGTGGCCTGGTGCTGAAGGAGGGGATGGGAGGAGCAGGCCATGTGCACAGACAGCACAAGACACAGGAGCGAGGAGTGGGGTGGGGGCTCCTGGGTCTCTGTCTACCTCCCTGTGGCTGAGTCCTTGCTTCCCGGCCTCTAGTTCTTGGTTTGGTCCCCATACTCAGCCAGCTGCTGTCATATGGAAAGGTATGGCATGTGTTATTTTTCTGTAAGCCCACTCATTATTTTTGCTTTATTCAGATGCCTTTTAATCAGAATCTTCACGTGCTGTGACCTTGAACTGGAAACCTGCTCTCACCTGGAAATGCCACCAACTGCTCTTGGGCTCATGACCTATAGGGTGTATGTGGCAGCTGGCCCTCCCCACAAGACAGCTGCCGTCCCGGGTCTCTTGGCCTGGCTGCCTGCCATGCAGGCTTCAGAGTTTGGCACCAGGAGCCAGGCCAGGCCTGGCCTTAGCACTGCATCTCATGGTAAGCCCCTTGGACCACCGCTGCCTTGTGATCCCACTTACATGACATATGAGGACCAGCAGGATTAGATCTGTGGCTGGGAATTCCCAGGAACAACATGTTAAGGTGGGGCAGCCCAGCCAGGTGGCCTCTGTGTCACCTGCCTACTGCCACGTGGCTCGGTCATGGAGCAGGGAGTGGAGATAAGCCAGCCGGTGGGTTGGGGAGAGTCTGGGCCCTGGGAGGGGAACCAGCTGTCCCAGCCAGCCAGAACCACCCCACCGACAGGGCAGTTCCTCCTCCCCACAGAGCTGCAGGGGGACAGAGGGCTCAAGCTCCTGCTGGCCCTGGGCCATCCTCATCCAGCTCCTGGGGGCCTTGGGTAGGTCACTGCAGTCTCTGACTCCATTTCCTCCAGGATACTGGGTGGGAGGGAGTTGTGAAATCCTCAGCAGCTTGGCTTGTCTCACCAGGAAAGCCACTGGCTGAGGCAACCTGTTTTTTTCCTTTTTTTTCCTCTGGGTAGAGGATGAGGTGGACAGGGCAGTGACTCTGGGCCCCAGGTGGGCGGTATAGGCCCAGGCTAGGGCAGCTGAGGATATAAACACCACCAAAGAGATGGCACTGTAGTGGCATCATGCTTTTCTGTCTTTTGAGACAGGGTCTCTCTCTAGCTCAGGCTGGTCCTGAACTCACTATGGAGCCCAGGCTGGCCTTGGACTCAGGGCAATCCGCCTGCCTCAGCCTCCCAAGTGCTGGGATTATAGGTGTGTGCCACCACGCCCAACTTCCGTGCTTTTAATAGGAACTCTGGTGATCCTTAGGGTGGCAAGGGAGGGAGGGAGGCTGGCAGGGTTGGCCCTTAGAATAAATAGGCAGGTGGGGCCTGGCCTCTTGGCCAAGGACCTGTAGCTCCGCTAGGCGGCAGGGCCTCCCTGCCTCGGCCTTTCAGGGCTCTAATGAATATTAATGAGTGGAGGAGGGTGAGAAAATTAATCTGCCTGATCCTCCGATGGGTGCTGCAGTAACGATATGAAATCTAATTATTCGTCCCAATATTTCTAAACCCTCAACCTGAGACTGACAGCCGCCCGGCCGGTTTAATGCTTATCGCACTCTGAGGCAGCGTGTTCGCGGCATGATAAAAACACGCGCGCAACTTTGCTGACGCTGCGCAAACCCCAGTTCTGCGGACGCGTCGATGCAGGGAGGCGCCTGTGCCGGAGCCCTGTGTGAAGAGGGTAGGCCAGGGGGGTCTAGATATCAGACATGTGCCTTTGCCTCAACACCCAGACAGGGTCTGTTATCCCTTTTGTACAAGAAAAGGCTAGGGGAGCAAAGCTTGTATCCATACCTCCTTCCTAGTCTGCCCCTTGGGTTCCAGGTCCCCAGGCCTCAGGGGAGCAAAGCCTTGCCTGGCCCTCCGCCCTGAGCCCGGTGGTGATCAGGGTAGGCTGGGCAGCTGAATCCCCCAAGTCAGCCCAGCCCAGCGCCACTGCAGGGTTTGAGAATGTGGGTGAGGACACATGCCCTGGCTGCTCCTGGGAAGACTCACGGCATGCATGGGTGACCCTGCTAATGTATCTTGTTTATATTCCTGCTGTTTATTTCCCCCTGCTCCCCAGCAGCCCTAGAGCAGAACCCCCCCCCCCACCCCGTGGCACTGATCTGGTGGCTGGGGGTTGGGGGGGGGGGCTCTCCTGATTCTGTCCTGTGTGTTGGCAGTGGGAGGCGAGCCTGACACTCCTGTGCAGGCTGCAGGAGATGGGAGGTTTGTGGCCTTTCCATTCTCAGGTGCCCCCTGGACTCAGCATGCAGCCTGGATGGGCATGGCCAGGGCTGGGGAAGGGCCCTGGCATCCACCATGCTCCCTGCCTCTTTGCATTACCATCATTTCTTCCCAGCCCCTCATTGCCCAGGATGTGGGGCTGCGACTTTAAATTTTCTGGTGGATCTGAGAACATTCCTGTTTCCCCCAACAAAGAGGTCAGTGTCTCAGTTCTGCAGAGCTGATAACCATCAGAAACCCTATATGCAGTGCATCCGCTGTGCCCGCTTTCTCTGAGGCTTTTCCCTAACCTCTCTGTGCGTCTTTGAGTCATGGGGAGGGTGGGCAGCCACGCCTCGGGGCCAAATGGTGGCTCAGAGCCCAATGTGGCTGTTACAGCTCCAGGATTATGGGCTAAGGCTGTTGGTTTCCCTGCCCTGCTGTCCCTCCGTCCGTGGCAGGCACCCTCCTGGCCCCAGTGGTGGCCCGGAGGAGGCAGGGAATAAGGACTAGACCAGGTCTGTGAGTTTCATATGTCCCTCAGGCTTTTCATTCATTCACTCCTTTGCTTATAAACTCACTTACCCAGTGGACAGTCCATAAGGGCCAGCTGTGTGCCAGGTGGTGGGGACATGGATGGCAGGATTGATCGAATGGCAGAGGCAAGGGGCTGATGGGGGATGGGACAGTAGTGAGAGGGGTTGGTGGGGTTAGGATGGCAAGACAAAGAATGGCAGGGACAGTCAGGGTCAGGGGACATTGGAGCCCAATGCTTTGCAGGGTAACTGGGTGTTAAGTGAATGGCGAAGTTATAACAGACGGAGACCCTGGCTCCACATGATGGTGAGGCCCTGGAGCGAAGGTCACATGATCTTCCCTGCCCCCTGCCAGCACCTCCAGCCCTTTATACTAGAAGGACCCCTTGCCTAGGGAGGGAGCTATTGTAATCAGGGACACTGAGGCATAAGAATGCACCCATCACCCTTCAGGGCCAGTACAGATCAGGACAGCAGATCTCCCATCTCCTTTTCCGCCTGTTCCAGGCAAGATTTGATGTACCTCTCCCTTAGGGGCTGCACAGAGCATGAGGACTTCCAGAGCCTTTGAACTAATCTTCTATACAGAAAGGGTCTTTGCAGGTGAGATAATGACTTTGAGGTCCCCACGGATTATAGTGGGCAACCGAACAGGATGATGGACAGCCCCACTGCGGGCCACTATGGGGTAAAGTGGCTGGCATCTTTGTCAGCTCCCCACCTCCCACTGGCTCACCCATCCAACAGTCCACTCGTCCATCTACCCACCCACACCTTCATGTGTGCACCTACTCACCTCCCTACCCACCCATCCATGCACCCATCTCTCCACCGTTCCTCCTGTCCTGAGCATTTCTGTATCTGACTGTGAACTCTGAAACCGGCTGGGACCCACATTGTCTTCTCCAACTCTTGGTTCTGTGGTGGTGGGACCCACAGATGAATCAGAAAAGGGACAGGGGACAACAAACTAGTGTCAGATTAAGACCACTGACTCTACCCAGTGCTTTTTGCACTTAGTTTCCTTCCTGGGCACTTAACGCCCCCCCAACCCCCAGTGTCCAGTGTATGACAGGCTGGGGGGAGCCCCCCTCCCCACTTGCCCCTGCCCTCAGCCTGAAGGAGAAAAGGAGAGTCTCCACACGACTCTGCTTTTGTCTCCTCCTCCCCTCCACTGAGAGAAGCCAGGATGCCGGGCCAGTGGTCTGGGCGGAGGCAGTGTCCTGCTTGGGGCAGGCCGGGGGAGAGAACTGGGACCCATCAGCAGGGCTCGATAAGACGCCTGCTGAAATGCTAGTAAAAATATTTAGACAATAAGTGAAGTATCAGAAAGGCGTGTGTATCTTTCAGAAATCAATCATCTGTACGGTGTGTCTGGACACTCGGCGCCAAGGTGGAGATAGTGTTCCCAGGGAGATAAGGGTTAATCAAGGATTTAATTCTGCAGGAGATAGTGGGAGGAGGGGGGCTTCCTCTGCAGGAGCTCCAAGGCTTCCCCCTCCGGAACCAGCACCATCTACCCTGCCTGGGTCTCCCAGTTGACCTGCATCCCAAGCCCAGGCAGGACGCACCCTCCCAGATGAGGTGGGGGAACTGAGGGGCTCCTGTGGGGGAGGCACTAGCTTGGCCCTGTGATGAACAGCTTGTAGGCACTGGGGATGAACCCCAACTTTCTCTCTGGGATTTGATTCTGGTGACCTGGGCAAGTCACTGAATCTGAGCCTCAGTCTTATTGCCTGTAAAGTAGGCACAGTAGTCCCTGTCCTGTAGAGATGGGAGTAGGATGAAATACAGGGCATGTGTGTTTAGGACACTGGCCTGCCTGTCCCAGGTGACAGAACATAGCAAGACCCTAGTCTTGGCTTTTAGCACCTCCTGCTTCTGTTGGTCCCCACGTAAGAGTTTTGTGATGCTTTGAGAATTCAAGGACACAAGTCACAGAGCCCACCCACCAACTGCTTCCTCTGTCCAGCCAGCTGATGCTTTCCAGAAGAGCTATCTGTTCTTGTACACCTAGGGTGTTGGGGACCTCACTCCCTATGGAGCCAGATCTAAACACCACTGCTTTCTCTTCTGTACCCGCCCCTCCCCGCGCCATCACCCACACTAACCCTCTGCTTGTGGTGCCAGCATCATGGGGCTTCCTCCTGTAGCCATGCCTGGGATCAGTACCACCCAGCCCCTGGGCAGGCAGGTGTGCCCTCATCCCTGTTTCCCAGAGAAGCTTGGGGCTCATGAATCCTAGCCCAGACTCTTACCATATGTGGGCAGAAGGGGTGCTGTGAGCTCAGGGTCTCAGGGTCTGCAATCAGGAATCCTGTCCTACTTCTCACCAGCCCCTTGGGCACTGCTGGAGGCTGAGATTGGCTCTAATCGGCAGGCTTATTGGAATAGAGCTGCTGAGGCAGTGTCCGGCCTACAGGTGGAAAAATCTGGCTTGCACAGGCTGGTCTTCACCTGTGGAGGCTGCTGAGAAGGCTGCCCTGGACCATCAGGACCAAGAAAGCAGCACCAGGTGGCCATTGCATACCCTGGGTCAAGCTGCATGTGAATGCCACAGTGGAAATTTAAAAAAAGGGCCCAAGTGAAGGCTGCCACTTGCATGTCGGGGCACCTGATTCTGGGCTTCAGGGGACTGACTTGGGGTGCCACTTGATTCCCCCCAAAAGTGTGATCAAGACTAGGACGTGCCTCCTAGACTTCTATCCAGCTCCCTCCTGTTTCTCTGCCATTGTCCTGGCATTATGACATAAAAACTACGGCATTAGTCCCTTTTACATTGAGGCCCTTTTCTCAGTTGAAAGTATGTGAAAGGAGCCTCTAGCCCAATGAGAGGAAACCCTCTGGCCTGCCATGATCAGAAGGGGCCTCAGAGGGAGATCCAAGAACGCTGCCTCCTGGGACTCATCCCTGGCAGGAAAAGGATGCCTTTGGAAGGCCTTGCCTGGGCAGGGGTGTGGCCTAGGGAGATCACCCCACATGAGCAGTCCCAGTGGTCGTGGCACAGACGGCCCTGTCCTGGTGTCAGAAGGACCCACGGGGACAGAATTGGGACAGTTTTACCTCTGTGGCAGCTATTGGAGTCCTAAGCTGTTGCCCAGCTGCAGGCTCCACTGTATCAGCCTACAAGGTCCATCTTACTCCAGCCATGCCACATGTAATGTGCAAGGTCCAGTAGACCTCGGCCCCAGATTCAGGGCAGCTCCGTCACTCTGCCCCTTGCTGTTCTCTCTCCTGAGTGCCCTTTACCTCTCTACCCCAGCTTCTGCTTAGCACTGAAGTTAACCCCACTCTTAGAGTCCCCCAGTCCAGGCCTATCACCTCTACATATGATCCTCCAGTTTTCTAGGCCCTGTCACCCCCTCCTGGGAACAGTTCTCCTTCAGTCCTAACGTTAAGACCCTATCTTGCCGGAATGTGAGGACCTGCTGCAAAGAACCTGTACTGGTGGAAGCTCCCAAGTCCCCTGGACCTTGGGCAGATGCTCCTGAGTCCTCTTGGTTGGTCAGTTGGTATGAGGCTCCTTACCGGTTCCACCTGCCCAGGGGACAGGACTCTGGTCTGGATGCTCCCTTGGAATGGGCCCCAGGAGAAGCCCTCAGAGAGGATGTGTCGGGCCCGTACGCGCTGCTGTCCGTCTTGTAGCTCCAGCTCCAGCTCCTCTGCAGAGACAGGAGGGTGAGGTGTGCCTGGCATGAGGACCCCAGCTGCCTCCTGTGAGGACACCCCTCTTCAATCCCCAGGAGCAGGGGGTCTGAGGACCAGGTCAGCTGCAGGGAGACTTTGGGGCACTGTGGGCTGCAGACATGCCATAGCTGACGGTATCCCCATGGCTAGAGGGGCCTGGCAATGTGCTGGGGCCAGGGCTGCCCCTGCACATCCGCATGGCCCCCATGGCTGCACCCACCTGCGACTGGGGAAGTGCATACAACTTTGAAATGTAATTACAGGAAGGATCTGGAGGGGGCGCGTCCCAGATACAGGTGGTCCTACATCTGAGGATAGTGTTTCCATAGGAGAAGTCTGGGGCCCATGGGGGGTGGCAGAGAAGCCCGTGAGGATGGCCCTGAACCCTGGAAGCCTCTCATCAGGATGGTGACTGGGGCTTCTGGCTGGAGTGAGCCCTTAGGTGGTGCTAATTTGTCACAGCCTCAGGCGCTCACACCCCTGGCCTTCCTGGCCACGCCTTCATGGGGGCGGAACCTCGCAGCCTGCCTGTCTTTGTGCCTGCGGGCCCACAGAGGCCTCACGTGGACTGGCCAGGTCGCCTGGCTGGAGCTCCGTGGTGGCCCTACTTCCTGGAGCCCCACCGGGCATGCTGTGGCCTTAATGGGCGCGATGATCAGATAAGTGTCCGCCTAATGGCAGAGATAACGTGTAAATATGCCAGGAGGCCCCGCAGAGACGCTCTAACTGGGTCTTTGTCTTCCCTGGGGCAGATAAGGTGGCAGCGGACCAGGACTGGGAGGTAGTGCCCCTTCATCAGCTGGGAGGGGACCACAGAGGCTGGGCGGAGCTAGCAGGCAGGCACCACTGCCAAAGCCACCCTTCATCAGCCCACACAGGACACCCAGGTTTTGCCACAGACTCTGCCACAGCTGCTGCTTCCTCGTCTCTGCCTGGCCCAGAGCTGGCCTCCAGTGTGGGTCCCTCCAGGGACAGGGACAAGGTCAGGTCAGCATCTTGCAGCTCTTGTGGGGGACATACAAGTACTCATTTCTGTGGAATCTGTCTCTGCACAGATGAGGGAGGACACTGGAAGAGCTGTGGCAGCCATGAGTGCTGGGGTCTAAGTGGGACCCAGTATCAGGGCCTCCCCTACCCTGGTGAGGTGACTGTAGGTCCTGCCTCTCTGTCCTGGGAGTCTGTGCCCCTGGTTCCCACCTGGCTGGCCCCTAGGGTGAGCATGGAAATGGGAAATCCCCATTGTTTGTCTACCTACCTGCCACCTGTCTGTGCAGTCCACCCTTTCCCAGGGAAGACAGTGAGCTGATGGGAATGCCCGCAGTCCACCCACAGCCATCAGGACACTCTGGGCAACACAGATGCCACTGCATGAACCTCTGTGTTGTGAAGCAGGGGTGGGGGCCCCATCTGAGAAATGCATAGTACATCTGGGTCCCCGTCCTTCCTCCCCTGATGACCCCGGGAACAGGCACAGCCATGTACAGGGCCCTTTGGGGCTCCTGGTATTGCTAGGTGCCTTCCTGTAGGCTGGGGCCTGCTGTTCCCTGAGCAAGGGGACACTTGTGTGGGGACTAGGGCTGGGGAAGAGGGAGCATGTGGCCTGGGGACCCAAGGGCGAGGCACAGTGGTTCCAGTCCCACTGGTGGGTACTGAGGACCCTCGTAGTCTCTCGGAAGGAGGCATAGTCAGCACTGGGCCCACCTGGGTACCCACAGCAAACGGCCGTGCACCCTAATCAGAGCCCATAACCAAGGCCCAGTCTCCCAGATAAGGGTTTGGCTGGCATTTCCCATGGCGCCCCATCTTCCGGGTATCACACCATGCCAGAGAGAGCTGCTTCCTGATAAAGATAGAAGTTCTGCCTGCCAAGAGTACAGCCCACCACGCAGGACTGGCCAGGGGCTTGGGGTAGCCGAGGTTCCCCATAGAGTTGGGGACCTTGTTATGGCTACTATGACAACCCATTTCCTTGGCCCAGTGTTCATGTTGGCTACCTGAAGGTCCTGACTTAGGAAGGGTGCTGCTCACTGATGGTACAGGGCCATGGCTGGGGCCAGGTTAGTAAAGGGAGCAGAGCTGTTTGTAGCCTCACCCCACCCCATACCTTCTGTAGGGTACAACCTGTACAAGTGTTCATGGCAGCCCTGGCTATATTTAGCACCTGTCGCGGATCTGGCACCACAGAACTTTTGCCTCTTCTGCAAAGTCAGAATGATCATAAAAGGTTAATATTTTGAATTTATTCAGGACATCCAGGTAGCCATGACAGTACAACTAAAGATACTAATGAGGACCTCTAGGTTTTGAGGGGAATTCAGGGCAGTGTGTCCTTTACTGTAACAATTCTAAAAACTGAAATATGCACCTTATGTTCTGATCACACCTTGAACTTCCAGCTCCCTGTGCCTGCTCCAGTCCTTGTGTGGGCCCAAATGAGAGAAGCAGGTGTTAAAGCCCGTCAGCACTAAGCAAGACGCTCGGGGGATGAGGTGAGGTTGCTCTGCTTGGCAGCTGGGTGCCTCCTAGGGGCTGTGTTCAGGAGGAGGTAGGTCTGTAATCCCAGCACGCTGAGGGAGGAGGACGTGAAGTGACACCAGATTGGGTGACTTGGTGAGACCTTGTCTCAAAATCAAATACAGATGGCAGAGTTAAGGGCCTCTAGGATAGGGCTATTGCCAGGGTGGCTGATGGCCCCACTCCACAGGACACAGGGTGCTGGTGGCTGGAGAGTGACCAGCCACACTAGCCATATGGACTGGACCTGGGTTTGCAGCCCAGGGCTTAGGGGTCTTGGCTCAGTGCTCATGCCGTCACATAACCCCATGGGCCTCTGCCTGGGTGGCTCCTGGGATACACAGGTGACCCACAGTATGTGTGTGTGTGTGGGGGGGGGGAGGTTCTGGAGGAGGTGCACTCCAGTCTGGGCCATTTGTTTCCTCAGCTGGAGAACAGGGCATGTCCCTCTGCCCTCCAGGAACTCTCATTCTATTGCCACTGGTCCCCTGTGTGACACCTCTGCCCACTGCCTGGTGTGATTTCTCCTGTGTGCCTGGGTAAGACTGAGACCCAGAGAGGCGAAGTAACCAGCCCCTTTCCAGGTGGCCTGTGCTATGGCCAGCTTTGCCATCCTGCTGCCCAGATGGAGCACCTCAAGGGCACGAGCCTGGCACTGGAGGGCCTGTGCTGAGACAGGACAGATCCACCTGGGTGAACTAGGGTACATGCGGTCTCTAGGACAAACTTCTCCCCAACAGGTCCTGATCTGAGTGCTGTCCAGCCTCAGTTTCCCCATGTGCCTGGGGGTTCACTGGGTGCCAAGGCCTCTTCTCCCTTCTGGGGTCCCTTAGACATGGTCTGGCCTTGGACTGTGGCACTGTCCCTCAAGCCCCCGGGCCCTTGGTGGCCACCCTCAGTAGCCTATGCAGCACTGTCTGGCTCTGGCACTGCCCCTTTCTTCACACCCCTGGGAAGGGTTGCAGAGAACTCAAGCAAGATGCCTGAAGTCACACAGCCCGAGTGCAGCCACTCTGCCAAGACCAGATTTGGGGGGGAGGGTGCTGCGGGGCTCCCTGGCATCTGAGCTTTTAGTCTCCCTAGTCCTCGGTTTCCCCACTTGGAGACTGGGTGAGCATGGGAGCTCCTCCTGCTCCTTAAAGAGCCAGACTGTCTGTGCTAATGGCTGTGGCCTCTTAAGCACAAAGTCCAGGCAGCCCTGAGCCCCCGCCTGAATGGTGGCCTCTGTGGGGTGTGCAGGCGCCCACCCCGTAGTCACCACCAGCTCCCTTTATCTAATCATCCATCATTCCACCCGGCCCTGCCCTGTGGCTCCCACAGGCCAGCTGGGGAGCGGCCCTATCTCAGGGATCATGCTGTTTGCCTTTGATAAAAGTCACAGAAAAGGAAAGAAAAGGGAGTGAGGGGGAAGGGAGGAAAGCCCCGGGCTAGTAGGGTTCTAGAAGTCTCTATGCCTGTGGGCACAGTGCTGGGCAGACTAGGATGGCTGGCAGGCTGCTGTGTGTGGGTCAGAGGACATGTACTTCCAAGACATAGAAACAAAGGCCCAGAGAGGGAAAGCAACTTCCCCAAGGTTACACAGCAGATGGAAGCAGGCAAGATCAAGTTGGGTAAAGGGATTCCTAGATCAAGCCACACCTAAAAGCCAAGTCAGAATATAAAAGGAGGCTTGTGCTTGTTCTCAGCTCTGTGCCAGAGCCCTGGAGAAAGACAGCAGGACTTGTTTCTCTTGCTTTGTGCTTGGGGAGATTTGGGACCTCTTCGGAGGTTACTGGCAGAGAGTGACAGAGGAGTGTTGAACCCAGAACCCCAGCCAAGCTGTGTGCCTCCCTCCAGGTAGTCCCACTTCCAGGGTAGCGGGGTGTCTATTCACAGACCTCTGAGCCAAGCAGAGAACACCCCTAATGGCCGACAGGAGGAGGAGCCTGGTATGAGTGAGATGAAGCTCCCCCCCACCCCCCACACCACAGAGAGGCCTGGAGCTGCAAGCCAGGAATATGTATAAAAACAGGGATCAGAGTAGGCATGGTGATGTAAACCTGTAACCCAAGTCTGTGAGGCTGAAGCAGGAGGATCATAAGTTCAAGGCCAGTCTTGACAACTTGGTGAGGTCTCGTGAAACAAAAACCAAAATGTGCATAAATATAAAATGACAAAAATCTAAAACAGGGCTGAGGATTTGGCTCAGCTCTGCTTGGTTTGATCCCCAGTATCACCAAAAGAAAGAGGGGGGATCAGCTACCACTGTTGGAGTTTCATGCCGGATACAATTCAAGATTTCTGGCCGAGCTGACCAGTGCCTGCAGGGTTTTAACTGGATGGGGCTCTGGACAGCTGCTGCCCCCCAGAGTGTGCTTAGGGGCCCCAGGCTAGGCCTGGCCTCATCTAGCTGTCCTATTATACTTCGTAGTATGAAAGCTTAGTGTTGGAGAGGCCGTGAGTTACTGACTTGACTGATGGGATGGAGGGACACAGCCAGGGCTTTTCCTGGGACTTGCCCTGTGCAGTATGCCCTGCCCTGTGCTCCCCACCCTGACCCACCTTCTAGATGCTTCTTTGGGGCTGACCAAACTTGGGCTTCCCTGAATGTGAGTCTAAGGCCTTCCTTTGGAGCTTCCCTAGACCCAGAACTCGCTGGGGGCAGAGGAGCATGGGGATGGCTTGGATGGGACCTGGGGCCCAGCCTTAGTGACTCTCCCCACGTGGAGTGGGTACACTGGAATGGTGCCATTTTCTGGGCTGTACTACTGGGGTCCCCTGCAATGGTGTCAGCAGGTGCTAGGCATGGTGCTGCTCTAGGGACCTGGGGAGCCCCATGGGTGTGAGGGAGATGCTTGTATTACTGAGGGCATCTGGAACCAGGGCCATTCTTGCCCTTGCTGAACAGTTAGCCCCTCAAGGAGGCCCAGGTTGGATGCTATGGACACAGATGCCACTGCTCAGAGCGCATGGCACATGGCCTGGGAGAGGGGACAGCTGGCCTAACAACTCCAGACAGCTGCATAAAGGCTCTAGCCCCTCCCAGTCCTACCACCAGCCCTGGTGACCCATGAGGGGCGTGGCCACTTTCAAACTGTATCCACAAAGACAGCAGGGGTTGACAACAGGGCCTGAAGTCTGGGTCACCCCAAGTCCCACCTGGCCAGCAGTCCCCTGTTGACATGAGGTGAGGACAGGACTGTCCGGTGGTACTGTGGCCCTGCCTGCCGGCTGGTGCCAGTGAACTCCTCCCGGGTGGCTGTGACACCCTGTAGGAATCGATTTTTTGATGTAGAGCGCTCTCTTTATCGGCTGAACCCTGGCCCCAGCTAATGGCAGAGCTGGGTGCCCCAGGGAAGCACAGCTGCAGGGTGGGGCCGCCCCCCTATCCCTGTGGGCCCAGAGCCCATCCTGGGCAGGGGTGGCTCCTGGGGAGGGCACCATCAGAGGGGCTGCAACATGCAAGGAACAGGGGTGATGGCAGGTCCCACAGGACAGTCTTGCAGAGTCCTAAGCAATCAGAGTGAGGTCTAAGAGGAGGCCATTGGGACAGTGCCTTGAACTCCATTCCCCCTGTCTGAGCTGAGGTGGGCTCTCAGGATGGGCCGTGGGGCCAGCAGGAGGATCCAGAGGGCAGGGTGGACACTGAGAGATCCTTGCCTGAGCCCTGTCCCATCCTTCACCTTACATGGTGTCACCCCAGCCTGATGGAACTGCTCAGTCACCCCAGATCTGAGAGACCTGTGGTCTCTGCAGAACTCTCTTAGAGTAAACAAGAGACCTTCAGTCTTTGCCTGCCCATGTGAGAACAGGAACAGGGTGTCCTGAGGCTGGTGGTGGGGGTGGTCCTAGCCCCCTTGTCCCTGCCTCATCCTGCCAGGCAGGCAGCTGGAGTAGGCTGTGGGAGTAGCTGTTTGCAGGGATGAGATTTTTCTACTCTATCTGTTCTTAGCCCGGGTACTCTGGCCCCATTTTCCTAGCACCCTTCCTCACCCATCTCTGGCTTTGCCCAGAGAGGTGGTACTGGTGAGGACAGGGCCCGTCCCATCTAGGACACTGTGGGTAAAAGGGATTGGGCAGTCCCCTCCCAACTTGTACAGGGGGATGCAGCACCTGAACTCCTCCTGCCGGCTTCCGGGTACAGTCCTTTTGCTAGCATCTTCCCACAGGAAGGCTTTGCAAATGGCGAAACTGAGGTCTCAGGGGCTGCTCATGGTCCTCTGGCCTCTGTCTGGGAAGACATAGTGCTCCAGGGGACTGTCACACAGCATCACCTCCTGGAAGACTTATCTGTGGTTTTGGGGAAAAGCAGCAGATACCTGTTCTCGATGGCCTGTAGTGACCCAGCCAGACGAAGGGACAGAGGGGTCAGGGAGGACCTAGCCACTGGGTAAGGAGAATGGCTGAGTTCAATCCCAGGCTCTGGCTCTTGTCCGGGTTCTGTCCTTCCTCAGGCTCCTTGAGGGGACAGCAAGGAAGACTGATTACTAGGTGTGGGCAGCGTCCTTGCTCAGAAGGACGGGAAGGCTGGTCCTTGCTCCCAAGGCACCAAGGACCACCTTTCCTTTCTACCATGGCCCAGTTCAGGCAGCTTTGGAGTTCCCCATGGCACGCTGGATCTGCACTCTGTCTAGTTGGTGGTGGCTCCCCGACCCTGTCCCTGGGGTGGACACTCCATCCATCACCCCCTTTGACCTGGTGGGAGGCCTCCCATCTGCCAAGACCCAGAGGGGTCTTGTGGCAGAAGTGGCCAAGGTGCAGGTGGGAACGCAGCAGGCGTGGACTCCTGCCACGTTTAGGGCTGGGCGTGGCCTCACTGATACTGTGCTTCTGTCATGCTGATCCCTGTCCTGTCCTAGAGACTGTACAGGACAGCTAAGAAGAAATGTAGGCTGCCTTTGCCAGGCTGGAATGGGGCCCCAGCCCCACACCGGCTACACTGTTCTGTATTCTGTTGCACTGGAGGTTATATCCAGGGCCTTTGCACTGAGCTATTATCTCCAGCCTTTTTTCATGTTGAGATAGGATCTCACCAAGTTGCTAAGTTGCCTAGGATGGACTCAAACTTGCAGTCCTCATGCCTCAGTTCCCCAGAATGCAGGAATCACAGGCATGTACCACCACTGCCAATCCCCACACTTGGGTAGCTCTGGCCTGTGGGGATATATAGAGAGCTCCCTGGGCTGCTGGTAGGATAGTGCCACTGCACCCGTCAGACACAGGCTTGAGAGGTTATGGGACAAGCCAAGATCCCACAGTGACTCGAGGGGACTGGGCCGGCCGGGCTGGGGGCCCTTGAGACACAATAAGGCCCACGATAGCATCTCGCCTCATCTCAGGCCCCGCTCGGCCCTTGCCAGCAGGATATGACCAGCCCTCGAGCCGACGGCGGCCCCTTTGTCCCATCTCTGGGGACCGATCTTATCTGCTGTGTCCACCGCGGCCGTAATGGAAAAACGCGGCGAGGAAATCAAAAATTAGGCACAGAGATAGAAGAGTAATAAATAAATAAATAAGGGGCGGCTGAGGGGTGGGAGCCTCTCAGGATGCAGGCAGAAGTCATGGGGTATCAGCTGGCCTCCACCGAGAGTCTGACTGAGGCTGTCTGGTGTCATGGCAGCTCGCTGGGCCTCAGTTTCCTCACTGGTCAGTAAGCTTGCTGCTGGAGACGCTATGACCCATACCAATGGTAGCAGGCCAGGGTTGCCATGATTAAACAAGCAAGTTTCCCTCCTGTGGCAGGGACTGGTGAAGAAGTCAGACCAAGGAAGGGGAGGGGACAGCCTGACAGAAATTTCAGCGTGTTCCAGCCAAGGCTGTGGCACCTCCAGGGAGGACTTGCTGTGCCCACTGGCTGGGGAGAAGACTCAGGTGCCACTGGACCCACATGGTGTCTGGATTAGCACAGTTCTGGTGGCCAGGACCCCAGCTGATCCCCCTGGATGTGGAAAAAGATACTGCAGGGCATAAACCACTCCTGCTGTCCTGTCCTGTCCCATCCCCATCATCCAGCTGAGGAACCCGTGCCTGCCCAGGATGGGGCACGATGACTCCAGGTTTCCCACAAGAGAACAGATGACTGGAAGCCAGGTCTGCTCCTGTGCCAGAGGTGATGATGGCCAGTCACAGTGCTCAGTGGCAGTATGGTTCTAGGCCTGGCAATAGCATTAGTGACAGTGGTGACAGTAACAGTGATGTAGTAGACCGAACACCATGGCGGCCGATATAGTGTACAACCAATGACAGTAGCAGCAGGGCCAGAAGTAGCGACACTCAGTGCTGTGGCTTGAAGCAGTGACTGTCACAGCACTGGTCAGGACACTGACTGTTGACAAGAACATGGTAGCTATACCTGCAGCATCCATTAAGCTGCTCCTCGCCAGCCTCATCGCCCTAGGTCCTTGGGGTGTGGGCTGTGGCCATCATCTGCAGAGGACATAGGCTTGGAGTGAGTCTGTGCACCCCGGGTCATGGAGGAATAGGAGGGACACCTCTGGAAGGCAACTGCCATGGCCTCCAGGCAGGGCTGGGACCCGATGTCTTGGCTGTTGTGGGGCCTGGCTAGGCAGGAAATTGGGTGGAGGGCGGAGGAGGAAGCAGGCCTGATTAGCGCCCGTGGCCAAGATAGCTGCCCTGGCCACAGATAGCGGCTCCCGGAAGGTGGGTGAGGTCAGTGGGCCACACGCTGCGGTGGCCAGGCCTGGCCCCTCAGTTCTACCATGCTCCTCGTGGAGTATCCTGCTGTCTACTGAGACCCCCTTGGGCAGAGCCCGGAAGGCAAGCCTTTGGACCCAGTGCTAGGCAGGCACTGCCCACCCCATCTGCCTCAGTTTCCACTTCTGTAACTGGGCACCCCAGTGCTAGGACAATACATTCTTATCTTGGCCAGTCTTTGTCAGCCTCTTGTGTCTGTCACCCACATGGCAACCAGCCCCATGTTCATCTCCACAGTCCCCTGTCTGCCCTTAGATGCCCAAGGCCCAGTGCTGGCGAGCCCCAGCTCTGACTAGGGTGCCAGCTCCAGCTGTGCCCTGGCCCCTGCTGGCTAAATTCTGCCCACCACCCACTTTTCTTTCTGTGACACTGGGCCCTTACCCACTGCTTGCTCCAACTGCTGCTCCTCCAAGGTGCAGCGTCCTGTCCGTCTTGCTTGGGTCACAACCCCAGTGTCTATAATAACACCAGCATACAGGAGGTACTTGATAAAAATGTAAGCCCACGGGTGAAGAGCATTGAGCCCAAACTTCTGGACCCCAAGGTGGAGCCTTTGAGTGGGGCTGAACCTTGAGGTTGAGGCTGGCCAAGCAGGTGGTACCCACGTTGTCAGCACCTCTTAAGCCAGGGGCACAGACAGCTACCATGGCCCAAAATGGCCAAAGCCTGTGACCTCTGAACCCCGATCCCACCCGAGACAACCCACTGCCGCTGCACGGCCTTGTAGATGGCACCCAGCTTTGCCTCAGCAGCACCTTTGGCAGGGCTGGTTTCACCCCTGCAGAAATGGCCTTGCTTTGGTTGGACCTGTAGTGTTGTGCTGGCTTGCTCTCTTTTGTTGCTGTACTTTTAAATTTAACCCAGGGCTTTCACACTGACCTACACCTCCAACCTCTTTTTACATATTTAATCCTTTTTGGATATTTATTTATTTTGAGGTACTAGAAATTAAACCCCAGGTCTTCAATGCTGAGCTACATCTCTAGCATTTTTTTTTTTTTTTATGTTTTATTTTGAGACAGGATCTTTCGAAGTCACTGAGATGCTCAGGCTGGGTTTGAACTCATAATCCTCCTGCCTTAGCCTTCCAGACTGCTGGGATTACAGGCGTGTAAAACCATGCCCAGTAGTTTGTTTGTTTGTTTGTTTTTTTTTAAGTTTTGTGATAGGGTCTTGCTAAGATGCTAAATCATTCAGGCTAGGTTTGAGTTTGGAATCCTCCTGCCTCAGCCTCCCAAAGTGCTGGGATCCCTGGGCTCTTTAGTCTCAGTCTTTACCAGTGTCAGCTTGGGGTCTGGACTGTGCTGGTATATGTTGAGAGAACTTCAGCCATTTTTCCCTTGCACACTCTTGGACGAACACCCAGGCCCCTGGCCCCATGCCTGTGCTCCCTACAGCATCCCAAAAGGGCTGGATGGCCCGACTCTCCTCAGCATGGGCCTGGGGAACACCTGGTAAAGGACATACCCTTCTCCAGCTTCTTGCTTTGCTTCTCTGTGGCTCGGACACAGACTGTAACACCCTCTTCCCTGGAGGGTGGGGTGGGTCTTGAAGGGACATGGTATGTAAGAGGGTATGGGGTAGGTGGCACTGATCACACTCCAGGGTACCCAGCTGAGGTGGCTTCTGGTGTGGCTGCTGTCCAGGTCTCTGAGCTGACCCCTGGCTGACCTCCATCATCTGCCAGTGCCCCCTCCCCTGTGTGCTAATCTAAGACAAATAGACCCATCGCCGGCCACACCAGGCCCATGATAACACAAAATACTTGAAATGATTTTTCCCACCCACACATGGCGGCCGGCAGGGAGGGGAGCATGGCTGCTATCGCCTCATCTCCCAAGCTGTCCATCCGGGCAGGCTGCCCTGCCTCAGAGGCCGATAACAGGCCTTGAGGTTTGCATTGAAACTTGGGGCTTGAGATAGCTCGATGGGCACGGCCCAGATAACTGGCCTGCTGTCCTCCAGCATGCTCCTCAGGAGAGTTCCTGGGACCCTGGGAGGAGACTGGGCTTTGGCCCCAGCAGGAAATGACCACGCTGCCTCTTCTGTGTCATAGCTGCTGCCTTTACCCCAGGGTTGGGAGGCTGTCACCCACCCCTCTCCCTTTCCCCCTTCCCACTGCAGGCAGCTGGCCCAACACCCCCATATCCCTTGATGGGGTGTCTTTACAGCCAAGAAAGTGATGCCCAGTGGGGGTGTGGCTCAGTGGTGAAGCACTTGCTAGCATGTGCCAGGCCCCAGGGGCAGCACACCAAAATAAAGGGGAGCCAGGCCTGTAATCCCAGCATTGTGGGAGAAAGAGGCAGGAGGGTTCCAAGTTGCAGTCTAGCCTGGGCAGTTGGGCCACTTGGCAAGACCTTGAGAATAACAAATGGGTTGGGGATGCAGCTTAGTGTGAAGGTCCTGGGCTTCATTCACAGTACCACATACACACACAAAAGTTAAGTCCTGACCCATCTCTCTCCCTTACCTGGTCCTAAAAGTTAAGCCACACCATGCCATGCCACTCAAACTTCAGACCCTGTACACATGTTAGCTCTCCCCTGGTCACCTTCCCTCTCTGTGCCTCAGGGCTCAGCCTGGAGACAGGGAGGGGCCCCCTCTTCTGGCCCTGATGTGTAGATGTCCCCTCAGCCGACCATGGTACTGCTGGGACAGAAGGCTACCTGTCCTCACTTCCAGGGACTGGAACAGAACTGGGCAATAAAGGTACCTCTTGAGGATGAGCTGACTGGTCTACCCATACCTTGTCAATGGCACCAGGAGAGAGTTTGAGGTCTAAGACATTCATGGTGGAAGGAAACTTTGTGTCCCCATCCTGCCAGGCCAAGGGCAGCTAGGCTGTCCAGATTGAAGAGCCCTACCCTAGCCTCAGGGAACCTCAGGACCCTACCACGTGCCCTGCCCCCTCCCTGGGCCTGGGCCTGACCCACCTGAGGATTGTGCCCTTGGGCGGGCTGGGTGAGGACATGGGCACAGCTGTGACCTGTCAGGTGGGTATCCTTCCCTCTCTCTGCCAGCCTGGGCTCTTTTCATAGTCACTCTGGATGTCCCCCCAACACAGCTGCTTTCTTCCTCCAGCTGTCTGTGCTGTGTGCCCTCTCAGGCCCAACCCACTATGTGGAGAACATTTCAGAAGACCAGTAAGGGGTTTCTGCTCCACTCACTAGACACCTGCCTATCTCCAGGTCACATGGGCTCAGCTGCTCTTCTGGCCCAAGTCCTACTCTAAGGGGGGCAATAGCAGTGCATCTAAGCAGGACCTATGCTGGAGTAGGCGTGGCACACAGAGCTGACACGGATGCCACGTGGATTGTGTAGCACCGCAGGAGCCCATGCTGCACACCTGGGAATGTGTGTGCACTGCCTGTGCCTCGAGGCTGTTCTCCCATGTGCGGACCTGTGTGTCTCCTCCCACCCAGGTCACTCAGGAATCAGCCACAAATTTGTTCTGTGATCTCTAGGCCCTAGACACAGAGACTGCTGCTGTGCCTAGAGGACCTTCCACCCCACAGAAACTTGCCCCGACACCCACCATGGCCTCCCTGGTGCACTTGCTTGCCCTCCGGTGACAGACATGCAGAGGACAGTCCTTTCTGCAGGGCCTTGGGCCACACGTCACCAGTGCTAACACCCAGAGGGCAGAGCTGCAGCAAGACAGAGGGACCAGGCCCAGACCTATCCTGGGTCCCTACTTCCTTCAGTCCCACACAACATTATCGAGGGGGCAGCCCTGTCACCTCCTTCCCCACAGTAGGCCTGGGGCTCTGGGACAAGGACCCCACCCACAGGCCTGCTTAGAAGGGACCCTGGGCCTCCCAGGTAGCACCTCATGGCCTTAGCCCCTCCTTGGCCTGTGTGCTTAAGGCCTAGCCAGGCCCAGGAGCCCTGACTGCCACCTCTAGAAAGCCATCCAGCAAGGCCTCAAGGTAGGTGGCAGGCAAGTGACAGGCTAGGACGCTGGGATGAAGACGAACTCTGTCCTGCGGGGGCGGCCTAATGCATCTGCTTGGCCACTCCTTCTCCTGACTTTCAGTGTGGGGTCAAGGGAGCAGGACCTGGGTCCTTGCATCAGTGACTCAGTAGCTAAGTGGGGCAGTGGCTGCCACCCTTTCAGATGAGTCGGAGACTGTGTTTAGATTGTAGCTGGTAGCCATTTGCATATCAGAATTTTAAACAGCCAGCCTTCTAGCGAGCAAGGTCATCTCAAAGATGAAACTCCTCTCTCTGCCTGTGCCTCTATCTCCCCTCCAGCTGGAACTGGGCTGGGGTCTCACAAAGACAAGAGGGGCCAGGGCCCAGTGGGAACCTTCCCAGGGCTGGGGTCTGGATCTGCCTGGCTGGGTCCCTGCACTGCCTTTTGCACAGACACCATGGCAACCTGCCAGGGGACCTGGGCTCACATCCCTCCTGCCTGATGCCCAGCTCCCTTCTCCCGCCTGCCCCTCCTCTCCTGGATCCACAGCACCTCCTTGCAAGGAGGCCCCCACTCTGGGCCACTCTTCCCAGCGCTGTCCTTCTCGTACACTTCACAGTATGACCACCGGCCTGCTCCAAGCAGGGCACCCTGCAAACACTTGTAATCATGCCCTCTGTCCAGGCCCCCCGTGGATCTACTGCTTTAGTCCTCACCCAGAGGAGGGTGCAAAGCCACATGAGATGTCACTGCACAGTTGGTCCTGCCACAGAGTGAGGGCAGCCAGGGGAGCTACCCTGTCAACCTTGCAGGCTGCTTGGACCAAGGCGGGATGTAGGGTACTCATGCCACAGTGGAGGAGTCTATGAACGGGCTCCTACCGCACATCCTGGGATGCAGGAGTGACAAAAGCTTAAGGGCCCCAAAGGCTATGCTGTGGCTGTTTCACAGATAGGGAAACAGAGGCCCAGAAGAGGCTGGCTGCCTGCCAGTGGTCACTGAGCAAAGGGCCTGTGGTCTTGCCTCTCCATGGTTTAGCAGTTCCTGCTTGGAGTAGCAATACACACCAGCAGAGCTGGGAGCAGTGAATTCCTATAAATGAAAGTGTACATCACTGAGCACCACCTTGTCGTGCTGAGCACTGGGGTCCCCATGGAGCACCATGGTCATCAGATAGTAAGCAAGTGGGGCTAAGGGATCTGGGGTGTCAGAGGGCCAAGAGATGATGGGAAACAGTGGCAACAACCATTTATACACCCTGGAACAGCACCCCA
Source organism: Ctenodactylus gundi (assembly GCA_004027205.1). Classification (NCBI taxonomy): domain Eukaryota; kingdom Metazoa; phylum Chordata; class Mammalia; order Rodentia; family Ctenodactylidae; genus Ctenodactylus; species Ctenodactylus gundi. Next base: position 77,737 of record PVKB01001839.1, on the reverse strand, counting down.
CTGTTTACAAAACCCTCACGCATCAAAGGCCTCATTGGCACACTGTGTTAAAGCCCCCATAAGTGCTTGCTGTGCATCCACATGGGCCTGGCCCTTGTGCTCAGCTTCTGTCCCTGGGGAGGACGGGGCTTGGAAGCCCCCTCTCTGTCTGTGGCATATGGGGACCATCCTGGAGACCGTCATGGTCACCTGCTCTGGTGATGGCACTTCCAGGAATGTCCCTGGTCAGTGTTGGGCAGAGCTGGGTTCGTGTCTTCCACATGTGGGTATGGGAGGAGTAGAAAGGACACAGGCCAGAGATCCAGAATCAGATGAGATGGGGCTCACACAAGACCTGGCCTCAGAGTGGAGTGATGACGGGAGTGTGGGAAGAACACGGGAGTAGGGTGAAGGCAGCGGGGGACTACCCTGAAGCCCTGATCCCGCAGGCCCCTGTGAAGCCCTAACTCCCTATCTCGGCCGGCAGCCCCCAGAGATAACAGCCCACGAGGGCCCCCAGCTTCCCTCACGATAAGCCTAGCCTGTGCGGGGCCTGATAGGCAGTGGCCACTGTGGCGGTTGCTGGCGGCTGCCTATCGGCCCATCGCTGCCCACTACACAGAAATTTCCCTCTGTGGCCAACAGGCGCCTCTTGGCCCAAGGAGGCAGATAGCACAGGAAGCCCTGAAACCACAGTCACAGCCCTGGTCAGCCCTCCCCGGGTTAGGCTCATGGTCTCTCTCTGAAGAGTAAGGGTGAGGACAGACCCCAGCTAGATAGTGGATGCTGATGCCCCCTCACCATCATGTTCCCAGTGGGGACCACAGGCATGTCCCCTTCCAGCCCTATGCTCGCCTCATGAGGCTGGCATGACAGCTGTGTCCCTTGCCTGCCCCATGGCCCATGGGAGTCCCTGGCAGCAGAGTGCATGGTGAAACGGCCTCTAGGGGCCCTCAATGCCAAGTTGGTGCCACAACTGCTCTTGTTGCCAACTTCTCGACATAGGGCATGTGAGTCACCATAGGGCTGGTTAGGAGTGGGGCAGTCTGAGTCCAGGGCTTCCTGCCCAGACTGTTGTACTGTCCTGCGTGTGGGAAGACCCCCACAGGCCCTGGCACCCACAGGTGTGCCAGCAGCTCAGTTGTACCTGCCAGGGACCCGCAGGCAGCAACCCTCATAGAGATCTGGAATCCCCCTTTAGGTGTTCCCTAGGGGCAGAGGCATGCTGACATAGGCTTGTCTGTCACTGAGTTGAGGGATGTGAGCATTATAGTATCTGCTGTGCTGGGACAGCAGGGGGAGGTCCAGGTACCATCTGCCAGGCTGCCCCTGAGTGGGAAAGGCACAGGGATGGTCTTGGCTTTTGCAGGGTGAAGAATCACCATCCTGGCTTGGCTACACAGGCCTGCCCTGCTTTTGGCCTCGGGTGGCCCACCCATTGTGGGTAGGGCAGTGCACACCTGCTGCCCACCACCTTCAGCACTTGTGACAGATATCACCAACTGATCACAGCACCCTTCGTCCAATCTTTGGGAATCTCACCAGGAAGTCCCCATGGCAGGCTGAAGAGCATCTCTGTATCCTTTTGGTCATGGGTCCCTGTCCCTTCTGCTCTGGCAAAGCCCTCTTTAGTCCCTCAGAGGGCAAGGCAAGCCCTCGCCAAAGACCTTCTCTTACAGTTTGCTTGTATGCAGGTGTGGGATTTGCTGTGATGTTCCCTACACCTGCTCTATGAGGGCTTTCAGCCTAGTACACAGCAGGCACTTCATAAATGCTTGCTGTGCATCCACTTGGGCCAGGCCCTCATGCTCAGCTTAGGTCCTGCCATCCTTCCAGGGGACCACACCATCTCTACTCACTCACTGTAGCACTGCCCTGTTCCTGGGATGCATTATTAATTAATTAGAAGCCACAACAACCACGTGACTGCATAGCCATCCCTACGCTAGGACTGGGAGGGCTCACTACTCCCCAAGGCCCAGGCCCAACTGGCAGCTTGGCACTGTCCTCCCATCACGCATGGGGCTGTAGCCACCCCAGCACAGGCTGGGTGGGCCCTCTTCTACACTTCCCAGGTCATTGCCTGGCTCGAAATTCTGACCCACTACTGCTGGGAGGGACCCAGCCCACCCAGCCCAGCTACACAGGGTTTCTGGTGACATGAGCTCCTTGGGTAGCCCAGCTGTCCTGGGGATATCGCACTGCTGGACCTACCGCCTGCCTAGTTACCTGGTCCATTCCAGGGGCTGGCAGCTGCTGCTGCTGCCTCCTCCTCCTCCTCCTTGTCCTCCTCCTCCTTAGGCCTTGTCTCAGACTCCAGGCCTTCCATCTCTTCAGGGTCTCCTGGAGACGTGGGGGACACTGGCACAGGAGGTGGAGTCACATCTGCAGAGAGGAAAGACCATCACATCCCAGCTAAGTCTTGGAGAACCACGCTTATCCTCCTCACGGCTGGGAGGGAGGGAGGGAAACTGAGGCTGAGTGGGAGGGCAGGACCTACAGTCCCCTGCCCTGCTGGCTGCCTCTAACTGGAGACAGTGGAGAAGCAGCTCAGCCCTCCTTTCAGCTTTTATACTCTTCAGCTGCCTCAATGCAGAGGCCATGAGTGCTGTCCCAGCTGTTGTCAGTCCTGGAGCAGACTGGCCTCATGGCGTGGCAGGGCCCCTCACCAGGCCCCGCACCCAATTCCAGCCCAAAGGGCATATTTGCCTTCCCAGCAGGGCCTGATAACCATGCGGCCCCCAATCGATGCACTCCCATAAAGCCCCCCAGTGACGTCACACGCCCGGCAGATTATTAATACCCGTGATAAGGGCTGCGATTAACATCAAATAAATCAATCACGCGGTATAAAAGTCCTATTATTTTTGGCTATAAATCAAAGTGGCTGGCATCTGCGCTGCAGCCACCGTGAGGGAGTGCGGGACCCAATGCCTTATCGCGCCCATCGCGTGGTTATCACGGCGGCCGTGCCAGGTGCGGCCAGGGCTGTTCTCCCCAGCTCCTGCCTGCCCGCCCCTGTGCAGCCCAGCTCCCAATCAGATAAGGGGACTGGCTCCCCAGGAAGCCATGGGTCAAAGTCCACCTGCAAGCAGCCACTTGCCCTTTGACAGCTCGGCTGTGGCCTCCATTAGCGTGGCACCTAATGGTAATGATGATGGCCGGGGATGATAGCGGCACCTCTGACACTTCCCACCACCCAGCTTACAGATGTAGGCACTGAGGCTGGGAGGGCATGGGGGTGGCCCCAGGCAGAGCCCAGCTGCCCAGGACACTGGGCGCTGGTAGCTGCAGAAACCACAGTGGCAGTGGACATGAGGCCCTGGCTGGGAAACTAGACACCTGCACTCTGTGCTAGGCGGGCATCCCAAAGTCCTAGTCCACCCCTAGAGGCTCTGGTAGCCCAGGGGGCCGCTGTGGGAGGGGCCAAAGGCAGCAGGCTGGCTACATAGGTTTGAGAGAGGTGGGCTCTCGTTCATGGCCATCCTGGTAGGGCCTAGGTACTCAGCGTGGGATGAGCTTTCAGTTGGGGTCCACGATGAGAAGTCCCCACCCAATGAAGGATAGAATCTGTCTGGAATGTCTGCATCCTTCTATCCTCCTATCCCTGCCAGCTCTGCTGTCCATCCCATCCCCCCTCGGGGTGCTGAGACGACCCTCTGTCACTCATCCTCCTATGACCCTGAGACCACCTCTGTCCACACCATTCTCCTCAGCCTTGCAAACTTCCCTGTCTAACACCGATGTCTCTGTTCACCCCAGTCTCCTAGACACTGCAGACCACCCTCTGTCCACTCCATTCCATCCCCCTTTGGCCCACAGAATGCTCTTGGTCCGAATGCTCTCTGTCCACCCTGCACTCCTTCATGCCCTCAGCACTTGCTGGTGCCAATACCAGGGCACAGGGCACAAGGTCCTGCAGTCTCTGTTCAAAGTCACTGTCCATCTCTCCTTCACTCTGGGTCTTGTCACTCACTGGCCACCCTCCCAAAGGTGTGCAAAGGGTCTTGGGTACAAGTAGGCGTGTGTGACTACCACTGTGCTGGGCTCAAGCCAGGCAGAGTCCCCAGTGGGGCGGCTGTATGAGTGCCACGGCACAGAGGTAAACTGAGGTAGGGGAACGCAGCTCTCCTGAGGCCTCTTAGTGGCCCTTACAATTTCCTGCTAATCCTGGGCGGGACTTTCCCTACCCAGGCCTCAGTCTATCTGAGTGTAAAGGTGTCCCATCTGGCCACTCTGCTCCCATCCTCACCATGCTAGAAACAAACCCAGCTGTGTGCCCACTGTACAGCTGTGGGGCTGAGGCACAGGGGATGGCCCAGTGAGGTCCCAGTGGCACAAAGGTTCCAAGACCCACCTGCACTGGAAGGGCTCGGGATCTCTGGCTCCCCGGCGTCCGTGGGTTCTGGTGCCATGGCCTCCTGCTCCATGAGGCTGGTGTCTGGGGCCTGTGTCTCCTCCACGGCATCCATATCTTCAGAGGAACCTGTGGACACAGTTGAGTGATTCGTGAGAGACTTTGCAGTGGGCCTCCCTGGCTTCCTGTCCTGGCTGGGCACAGCCCCTATACAGTTAGGCAGCTGGTCAAACCCTGGGGTCAATGGCTGAAGCTTCCACCCAGGTCCCTGAGATCTGATACATGCACCCACCAGGTATGGACCCCTGGCCCATGACACAGCCTGACCTGGGATCACCACTCCAACCCTCCTCACTGTACTCTGGCCCCACTGGCTAGGAGTAGGACACAGGGTCCTTGCTTGCATCCCCTCGCACCCATCAGTCCCTCAGCCTCAGTTGTGGGTGAGGATCACAGACCCCAGAGCAGGCACCACCATGGTCTCTGCCTAGTACTTGTTTCTCCCCCAGCATGAAGTGCCCCCATCCTGGTGGCACCTGCACCCACAGAACTGTGATGGAAGGGATGGTGGGGTGGAGGGGCTCAGGAGAGCACAAAGATGCCCATGGTTGGCCAGGATCCAGCCTCATAGGGGAGAGGTGGGACTGGGCCAGGGGCATGGAGACCGAGGCTGCCATTCCTGACCCCACAGTGATTTCCCGAGTACTAGGATGGCAGCTGGGCCCACGCAGTCACATGGTAGTGTCAGTACTGAATACAGCCACAGCTGAACAGTGTCATTTCCTGCCCCTTGCCCTTGGCCTCAGCCTGGTCAGGGCTGGACACACATCTACCCTCTTAGCTGGGTCTGCCCTGACCACATCAGGTGGACCCATGTCATGGGGACTGCAGTATGGGAGGCAATGACTGCATGTCCAGGTATCTCCATAATCCAGATGTCCGCGCACAGCACAGGAAACCTGATTCTGATTGTGTTTCAGGCCACAGGTAGGTGTGGCTGTCATCAACTTATTATCTTTGGTAGGTACCATCTCTGCCTCCTGCTGACCCCTGGAGGCAGGCACATTTGTGGGTGCGCTGGGCACAGGCTCTAGACATTGCCAGGACCCCACAGTGGCAGGGGATACAGAGGACCACAGTAGGCCCCAGGCTGGACACTGATGAATTATGAAAGTCTAGTGAGGGTGGGGTAAGGAGAGAAAGAGGAGGAAGAGAGGAGGCTGCTACCTGCCGATCTCAGAGGGGACAAAGTGTCCGCCCAAAGCTGACAGCTGAGAGGGACTCAGGAGATAGTGTGTACCAAGGCCCAGGGATGGAAATGGGACAGAGTACATGGGGATCAAGACTTGAGAGGAGGTTATGGCCTAGGCACACCCCTTGCAGGCCTGACCCATGTCCCTGGGATAGGTGAAAGGGCTGACCTGTGTGGCCTCTTTGGCTCACACCAGGCCACGACAGTGCCCCGGCAGACCTCATCCTGGCTTCTGTATGCTTGCTGTGTGACTGTGGAGTCAGCCCTGGCATACACTGCCCTTCTGAGACCAGGGTGCTCCCACTGTCCCAGCCTTGGTGGCGTGGTCACCATGGGCCTCCCATACTCATTTGCTGGGAAGCACAGCATCGTTCCTCAGCACAGCAGTGGGCCTAGAGCCCAATCGCCCACTTGGCAAATGGGCTGGGTCCCACTTTCAGGGCCTTCAGGACCAGAGCAAGGACTGGCTGACCCACAGCCACACGGCTGACCCACGGTCACACGGCTGACACACCCAGCCAGCTTTCCCGGCCCAGGTGAGCATCCCAGCTTGGTGCCTACCCAAGCCAGCTAGGAACGCCTGGGAAATCCACATGGCGGGTCCTCCATTCACAGAGAACAAAGGCGCGCTCTGCACAAAGCCCGCGGCAAGCGGCAGGCGTGAAGAAAGGCCGTGTGAGGCGTTTATTCTAACACTGCTAATTCCGTTCCAGCACAATTAAAACAATGCCGATAGTGCTGGAGACATCTGCCAACACACCATCTCTGGGCCACCGATGGTGGATTCCGCCTGGGGCCGCTGGTGTCTTGGAGCTGTCTCACCCCTGCCGGAGATGGAGTTGGCATTGCCCTAGCTGTGATGCACCTGTGCCAGCCGGGAGGGCCATCCCGGTGGGTGCCACAGCACCCAGCCCACAGGCTGGGGCATGTGAAAACCACGGCTGGGTATTGCTGCTCCCCCGATGCCTTGTGCTAAGAAAGGTCTGCAGTTCCTTTAGGGACTGTGGGTTGACAGATGCCTGCTGTATGCTTGCTGTGTGACTGGGCAGGCCACTCTGCCTCTGTTTCGGTGTCCTCCACCATCAATGCGAACATTGCCGCTGTCCCCCCCACTCCCACCACAAGTGGATGTGTGCTTGCTGCTGCACCTTCGAAAGCATGCTCAGGTGCCACGTAGTATGTGCTCTGCAAGCATCAGCTGTCACCGTCACTGCTCACGGCCACTGACAGCCCAGTGGGTGCTGAAGATGAGGAAGGGGCTGTGCTGTCACTGAACACCAACTGTGCACAGGCCTGGCTAGATGAAGCACTGCACAAATGTCCTTATCTTCCCAATCTGCACAACCTAGGGAGGCCTAGTCTCATTGCAGGGGAGGAAACTGAGGCACAGAGGGTAGGTGCTGGATGTGTAGGGAGCTGGTCAGGGGTAGACAGGACTCTCAATGTCTCAGCCCCAGAGGGTGGCCTGAGTCATGTTTACTTTACGGCTGAGTAAGCTTAGGCCCACCAGGGCAGACTGACTGGACTCTCATACTTGGAAGGGAGCAGGAACTTGGGATGTGGCTTTAGGACCAGACCAACCTGCCTTGAGCCACCCCCTCTGCAGTGAGACAGAGGCCAGCCCCAGCCCAGGTGGCAGAGGTTGGGACCTGGGGGCTGTGGACCTGCCAGGCCGTCCGTGGACCACCACAGCCGTCCCTGCGGCTGGGCTGATCTGGGCGCAGCCCCCATGTGCCCAGAGCCCCCTGGTTATCGCAGTGAGCAGACACCGAGCGCCCATCCGTCTCCTGCTCATTAGGCCGGACGCGGGCATGGAAATGAAAACATAATAGCTATTTGATTGCGGGTGAGATATTTTGCATATTGGCTCAGCGCTGATAGCGGAATTTCATCAACTCCCTTTTTTCATGCTTTAAAACTGAATTACGAAGACAGCTCTGTGTGGTGGCGGTGGATCCCCACTCCCCCCACATCCCTGTGCCGGGGCAGGGTGGGGAGGGGGAGGGGGAGCAGTGAGGCCTGTCCCAAGTGGTGGCTGCGCTGGGGGTTTCTGACAGGGCCTCATGGAAGCTGGAGCTGTGTGGCTGAGAGATGGGTCCTGGATGGGTGTTCCAGCTCCTGGTGGGGGTAGGGGGGGGGTCTCCAACGGTCCCTGGCGATGGCTGTAGCCATCGGGGTGACAGAGCTGGGGCACAATCTGGGACAGTGTCCAACCACCTGTCCAGGAGTCTCACCCTAGACCCTCTTTAACTGCCACCCTGGTGTAGGACTTCCTACTCATCCCCCAGGGCAGTACAGGGCAGAGCCAACTCTGCACACCCCTGGCCCTTCTCCACCGTGGCTGTCTGTCTGTCATGCCTGCTCGCCCCCTCCCTCCCCTAGCAGCTTCTTCAACTCCTCATTGACTTGCTACCTCTCTCTTGAGCCCTTGGTGTGCAGGCTCACACCAAGTGCGGGGACCCAGCCTGGCCCATAGCCATCCCTGGAGAAAATGGCCTGGGGCATAGCTCAGTGGTTAGAGTGCCTTCCTTGCAAGTGTGAGGTGCTGGGTTCGATTCCTCAGCATCCCATAAACTGGGTGCAGCAGTATATGCCTGTAATCCCAGCACTTGGAAGGCTGAGGCAGTTAGATTGCCATGAGTTCAAGGCCAGCCTGGGCTACATAGTTCAGGACTAACCTGGACTGCAGAGCAGAGAGCGAGCGAGCGAGAGAGAGAGAGAGAGAGAGAGAGAGAGAGAGAGAGAGAGAGAGAGAAACAAGTATGCCTGTGGCCAGGGAGGGAGGAAAGGTGTTACTGGGGACTTCTGGGAGTAGGGGCCAGCGAATGGTGACAGAATAAAGATGAAGAGGCGTCTCACAGCAGGGGTGGGAAAAACACACAGGTGGAGGGAAAGGGTCTACTTGGCTGCTCTTTGAGCAGGAATTCCTCTGGAAGACAGAGAGGGGAATCTGGCACAGTCTAGCTGAGTGGGCCATAGGGCTGCCTTACTCCTTGGGCTGGTGGGTGAAGGACAGGGCTGGGGCACGAGTGCGCAGGGGGGAGGGCAGTGGAAATGGAAGAGAAAGACCCCCACCCTGGTCCTACATGACAGTTGGGTCGGTAAAGCCAGGAGACCCTGGCCTCCGCCGCACAGTGTAGCCAGATAAGGCCCGATAACAGCAAGAAAAGAGCCACAGGTTCAGACTTTCCCACCACGGGTCAGCGGGCAGCTCTGGCCACAGCAGCAACCAAGGGGTGACAGGTGGGAGATCAGGGTAACCAGAATGCAGCCCAAGTCTGGGCCTGTGGCCAGCCATCCTGGGGGCCGTGTCCCCGAGCAGACCTGAAGGCCCACTGGTATAGCTGCTCCTTCTGGGCCCTGGTGAGCCAACGAGGTATTATCCAGGCTCCACCCAGTCAGGGGCCTCTGATCCAGCCACAGGTGAGTTGGGAAAAGCAAGGCAGAGGGCACCCCAGTGTGGTGGCCCCCAGCTCACTACCATACCCTGCCAGACAACTGCTTACACAATCCAAATGGGCCACTCTGCTGAGGCCCACAGCCAGGATGATGGACAAGAGCACGTTCGGGTGCCTGGGGAGCCCCTTGGGGTCCAGAGCCTGGTGTAGACTGCTCACCTTGACTGTGCTCACAACCCAACAGGAACCATGGCTCAGGGACACCTGAGGCAGAACGCTTGTGCTCCTGTCCACTGCTGAATGCGGCTAAAGCTGCCTGCGGCTGAAGTCCCACCGCCCACATGCTTCTCACACGGGACCTTTGTCACTACTACCTACATCAGCCATCCTCAGGTGGTCTGCTCTGTCCTGCAGCCCAGTCAAGGATCCATGCCCCTCAGAATCTGTCCCCTGCCCACTAGCCGGTGGGCTCCTATGGGCCCCTGTGGGCCCAGCACCTCCTGCACAGCCCCAGCTTAGTGACGCCTTGCAGCCATCTAAGCTTGGGAGGAGGAAAGGCCAGCCTGTCATGTGGCCAGCCCCAAGGGGCCCATCGCAGGGCTCACCACGACCAGGTGCTAAAGACAGAACACAATGTGACACTGCTTGGGTGATGGTGGAACCCAGAGGGGCATGAGCCAGGAGTGGGCCCACAGCTCCCACTGATGGCCTGGGTGACCACAAAAGAGGATGTTGGAGAGATTATCTTGCTCATTGGATGCAGCAGGCCCCCTGGGCCAGCACACCACAGCAGTGGGACCAAGGGTCCTAGGAAGCTGCAGCAGAGGAAACATCACCAGCTAAGGCCCTCCCAGGCGGTGAGGGCATATACCTGGCAATGGGTACATCGCAACCCCTCTTTCTGGTCCCAGACACGAAGGCCAGGCCCTCTCACCTCATTCTCCTAGCTTTGGGTGGCCGGCTGCCATCATGTATGGGAAGCGGCCTGCAGCTTGGCTGTGTCTGACCACCATGGCACACTCTGGGTACTGTAGCAAGAACTTCATGTGCTCAGAGGGACAAAGCACTTGACTCTGAGACTGAACACTTGCTTTCTAAGGAACAGGCACAAGGAGACTGAAACTGTTCTATCAAGAGGAAGCTGGGTTTTAAAGGCCTGACATTTACTGTAAAGTGGTGTGGCTGGGAACTTGCAGACCAGGCTATGCACAGGTCCTAGTGTCCTAGTATCATGGAGAGAAACTTACTCCGGGGCCAGGGCCCGGCCTCTTCCTTCCCAAATTCTTGAAGGAGTCACTGAAAGCCTGGGCTCTTTATACAACCAGCCACTGCCCTTTCTAGAGCTACAAGCCCACCTGGGAAACTCACAGGGCACATGCCCACAAGGTCTGGCCCAATGGCCTATGCCATTACACCAGTGTGTGAACTTCCCAGGTTTCCTCCTCCTTCCTCTCTGACATTCCCCAGGTCTATTTTCTATCTTCTCAGAAACCAGCCCAGCACTGATGGGGGAAATTTGGTGGGCTTAACTACCCGAGCCATGGCCACACTAAGTTCTGCTGGCTCTGCGGGCAGGCTGAGTGGCCCTGAGCCCTAGGATAGCCCAGCCAACCATGCATGTACCCCAAGCAGCTTCTCAGAGCAGGAAGGAGCAGGAGCAGAGGCCACACTGGGCCCTTAGGAAGTCATCACAGTCCTGGGGATTCTAATACCACTGGCACTTCTCTCTTATAATACCTCCCTGATTTGGTGCTAACCCACATACAGGTTAGGAAGCTGAGACACAGGCCAGCAAAGAGACTTGTGCAAAGCCTCTTGGGCAGCCTGCCCTGAACTGCATTTGGCATAGCCTATGGGGTCTTCTCCCACCTCCCTGTCCCAGGTCACCGCAGTTGAGGAGCAGGCAAGGACTGCCCAGGGTCCCTGGGGAAATCTACCCGAACCCTAGCTGAAGACCTTGCTGCTCCCTCTTCTCCCTTCCCATCTCCAGTGTGACCTCTGGCTCTTTCATCTCTTCCTGAGACGGTACCAGCGTCTTGCTGCATGACTAGCATCAGGGTGCCCCTGTCATAAGGGGTGTTCCTCTGCTCTTCCCATTGGGGTGCATTCCTGGCTTCTCAGGGGGCCATGGTTTCCTCTTGCCAGACCCTACAGACATGTATCCGCAATGTAGAAAGGTCTGCCAGCATGCTCATCTGATTCTACTGGCCAAAGGAGGAAACCGAGGCAGAGGGCAGTCACACCACCCCCGCCTGGCTACATCATGGCCTCAGCCCAGCTGTGTGCAGACCAGGTACACCAAGGCCTTGTGGGGCTCTGGGGTACAGGTGACATGCTCAGGTCTTGGGTGCACAGCCACAGCCAATGGGCATGGGCCACTGACCTAGCAGAGGCATGCTGTGCTTGGAGGTCAGGGTGCTGCAGCAAAGCACCCAGGCAAAGGGCTCTGCCAGGCCAGACCCTGAGGACAGGGAGGAGTACAGGGAGGAGTGCTGGGGGGAGGGAGGGACACGATGGGGGACAGAAGCCTGAGGGCCCCGGGGCAGGGTGAGAGCTAAGGCTCATCCTGGGTGCCCGGAAAGCAGCACCCAAAGCCTGGCTGGACAGTAAGCACAGGGTCTGCTGAGGTCAGCGTGGGCACCAGGGCCCTGTGAAGATCCTGTCTGCCACTGCCTCAGGGCTGCTCCCAGCTCTAGTCACCTTCTCAGGCTCCCTTAGGACCCTCCCTCCTGCCCTGAGCCTGTCCCCTCTTTCTCGGGCCAGGGCCAGCTTGGTCCCCAGGGGCAGGGGCCCAGGCGGGCAAGGCCGGGAGAAAGGGAGGCGGCGGAGGAGGGAGGGGGCCGGGGCCTGAGAAAGCCCGGCCCAGCTGATAGGGAGAGATTGGTTTCAGCCGGGGCTGGGGCCTGCCAAGTCCACATCCTATCGGCAGGGCCTGCGCTTACTCAACATTCATCACCGCTGAACTCGGAAACTTTATCAACGCTAAAGGTTGGCGCCATCTCTAGGCCTGGCCACTCCCAGCCCTCCGATGGGCCTGATAGCTGCTGATAGATTACAAGAGATTGTTTCACTCTGGAGAACCGATTACTGACATGGGGTGGGGGTGGGGAAGCAGAGCTGCAGCAGTAGGGGCTGGGCAGGGTGGCAGGCCGTGGGGACCTGGGGCTGTCACCATACTGCGGGCAACAAGGCCTTGGCCACGCGTGTGGCTAGGCAAGGCCACGTGCCAGTAGGGGCAGCTGGGACTGTGAAGCAGGGCAGGAACGCAGGACGGCCAGGAGAAAGGCGGCAGAGATGGGCGCCTCAGGCTCCTGAGTGATCCTCTCTCCAGCTGGCGATAAGTTCTGAGCAGTGGGCCTGGGCCGCGGCTGATGGAGCCATCTCAGGGCCATGCGTCAGCTGGATGGAGGCCCAGTGGTCACTCAGCAAGGGATCGCTTGGTGTGACAGCCTCTGTGATGGGCGGGGGCCAACCTCGCAGCACCCCCCTGCTCACACCTTGCCATGCACAGCCTGGTGCTGGAGCCTCCCCTGACCCTGGTGCAGAGTCACATACTGATGCTCACTGCTGTCACTCCACTTCATAGGCACCTGAGACGCAGGAGGCCCAGCTGGTCAACACCCGGTGACAGCCCCGCTGGGTCGTTTTCTTCCCTGCAGAAGCCTCTGTCCTCTACAAAGTGCTCTTCCTATGCCACCCTGCTTCGGAGTCACTCCCTTCTCGCCTCCTGTCACAGTGCCCTACTGGGACTACGACGGCTTTACCCAGTAGAATTAGGGCAGCACAGCTGTGTGTGCCCATCAGGCAGGGGCTTTCAGCAGGTCATAGAGGTCTGTGGTCCAGGCTGTGCACCCTGTCCCCAGCACACAGGCAGCCTCCAAGGAGAGCATGTCCCAGTCCCGTGTCGGGAAGGGGACCCTTGCTGTCCCCCACTACTGCCCTGCCTTTACACTTCTTCATCTGTGACATGGCTTATTTCCCTCTGATTTCCTTCTGTTTGTTTTGCCTCCCAAAATAGGGGAAGAGCGACCTAGAAATAAATCGGGACTTTTTTTTTTATTGAGCATCTACTATATGTCTTGCACTGTCCTGTGGGAGCCAGGGCAACCTGAAACATAGAGGCCCTTTGGCAGATCAGGAGGCCAGTGAGAGCTGACATCCCCAGGAAGATTGGTCCTGGGGGGTACAGGCCTGTCCTTGACCCTCACACCCATCTTATGAAAGGGACAGAGGCAGAGGCCCTGGCATAGTCATGGTGACTGGTTCGACAGCCCCCTCCCCGTTTCCTCCCCTTAGATCTCAGCCTGGACTCCTCCTCCCCACCCTTTGCCATTTTCCACTACGCACTTGTGAAAAACGCCCACTCGTGGCCGATTTTTGGGTTGGGAGCCCTGTGGGTGCTGTGGTAGCTAACAGGGCCTCTGGCTGAGACTCTGCCACCAAGACACAACAAGGACGGAAAGCAATTTCTCTGAATTTCCCACAGAAATGGCTTCCTGATGCAGGAGTATTAGGAATTGGGGTAACCACGTGTACTGCATCTGGAGGGAGCTTGGTCCAGGGGGTGGCAGGGGATTGAGCCAGCTGGCCTGATCCTGAATTCAGTATTCCTGGCTGGCCAGTAGGGTTGGTTGTACTGGCCTTAGGAAGCCCAGGTTCTGGTCCCCAACTCAGGCTATGAGGATCTGGGCTCTGAGAGTCAACAGCAGTCATTCCAATGACCAGCCTGTCTAGCCCTGCTGGAGACTGGGGGATCATTTCCTCCAGGGGGTTGGGTCCCCCATTGAAGGGGAGGCTCTGCTGTCCGCATATAGGCCTGCCCGGCCCTCAGTGCCCAGCAATCCTTGGGCCTCACTCCCACTGGCTGCCAGCACAAGGCCGGGCCTGGACTGGAGGCAGGACCACAATGGAGGAAGTCGTTGGGCTCTGGAGTTGTGGGTGGGTAGGGGAGAGGCCCAGGTGACCAGCCCTGGTCTGGGCCTCAGTTTGGGGAACACAGGTGCTGGTGGAGGCTCTTCCTGTCCTCTAGGGCTCCAATACATCCCTCTACTGATGACACAAGGGAGATACTGACCCAGGCCACACAGCCAAGAAGAGCGGGGGTACTGCTGTGGGCCCCCACCCAATCCCAGACCTCCACTCCAGCTCTGGCGACTCTTCTGTCCTCCGGTTGCTTGAGCCGGGACTGCTGTTCTCAGGGAGGCCTGTTTTGGGAGCTTCCTTTGCGAAATAATAGTGCCATGTTGAGGATTTTAGAGACAGACTCGCGACCACTCAACTTCCCTTCAGATCCAGTGGCACCGCTTCCCCAGCCCCGCATGCTGGGGCAGCGGGCCCGGGGTGTGTGTGTGAGTGCGCGCGCTTTTGTTCCTGGCATTTTGGTGGGGTGAGATAAGGCGAAACAGAACCGCTCAGAGCGCACAAGCAGATAGATAACGGAGATAGCGGCTCCTCCGCGCACTGCATATCACTCTTTCTATCACAGTTCCCTTTTCTTTCTTTCTTTCTTTCTTGTTGGGGGCCGGGCAGGGAGAACATACCCCTCCGCCCACCTCCCCCTGTTGTGGAATGTGGGGTGAGGGCCTCCCTTTCTCAGGCCTCAGCCAGAAGGGGTGCGGTCCGCTCAGCTTCCTCCTGCCACGGCCACCAGCACATCGTGGTGGCTGTAAGACAGCAGGGGTCTGAGAGGCAGCCGGGAAGGATGGAAGCCCCAGGGCAGCAGAAGCAGCTGCATGCTGCCTCAGAGGGACCCCTGTTCCATCTCCACTGCCCTCAAAAGGACACCCCCCCCCCCACCCCGTACTGTGGGCAAGGCGGCAAGAAGTGCCGTTGGTTACCCAAGGTCACACAGCAAGGGCAGGTGGCATTGGGATCTAAGCATGCCCTTCTGGCCTTGAGGCTCCTTGTCTGTTAAGTGGTGAGGGGCTCCCCGCTGGAGGGGGCCTGGGTGGGCATGGCTGGGGATGGCTGGTGGACAGAGGCTCACAGAGCAAGCAGGTCCTAAGCTCTGTTTTACAGATGTGGAAAAAGGCAGGCAGGACCCCGCTACCACTCATGATCCCTAGTGGCTCTGTGCACCCTGCTTCCTTCCTATCGCGCTCCAACTAAAAGGATCTGGTGACAAAGGGGGGAGTCATCCAAGGTAGAGTCTCCCAGGACCACGAGTAGGAAGTTCTGGAGCCACTGGGCATGGTGGGAGAGGAAGGAACCTGGGTCCCTGCACACTTCAAGGGGGGGTCTGCAAATGGTAGTTGTGTGCATGGGACCGTTGGGATGAGCAGACAGGGGTCACCGCTTGTGTGTAGGAAGAGAGGGCCACATGGAGGTGGGCTAGCCTCGCCTCAGATGCTGTCAGATTTTGGGCATTCCTGGGACACTGCTGCACTGGGCCCAGGAGGCACTTCCTGTTCCTCAGAGTCTCAAGTGGCTGGGCCTAGAGCTGATCTCTGTACAGGTCAGCAGACTGAAGCCCACATGTGTCACTGCCTAGATGCCTGCCCACAGCAGCACTCCGGCTCCAGCCACGCCGTCCCATACTTACCCTCTCCCTGAAACATGCACATTTTACTGAAGACTTCTGATTTCCTTTAGACTATGGACAGAAAATAAACCAGAAGACAGAAACTAACTTTCTTACCAAAGGAACCTATTTTGTGGGGGCAGATAAAGCAATCCCCCCAAATCAGCAACAGTAGAGACAGCCCGGCCTTAGTCCCAGCCTCCACTGCTCCTGGGACAAGGCGTGTGGCCCTAGGCAGTCACTTGTCCTCTCTGTGCCAGGGTCTTTCTCCATGGAGTGGGCACGGCCCCCTGGGAGATGTGGGGGTCCCACAGCTCTCTCTAAGAGGGTGGAGACCCACAGTTAATCTAAGCCTCCTGGCCAAGTCTCTCCTATTCCCCTAAGTGCTGCCTGACCTTGGGTGACGTACTTAACCTCTCTAAACCTGGCATCATTAGAGGAGAAAGGTCTAGGTGCTCCCCTTCATGTTGCCAGGAAGACTTTGCCACAGGCAGGTGAGCCTCGGCCTGGCGTACAGCAAGGGCTCAATAAAGGCAGAATTACCTTACATGGTACCCTCTGAGATTCTTACAACAGGGTGTATTACAGCCACATAGAAATTCACTGGCCCCCACTCAGGCCTGAGGGACCTCAGAGATTCTCATTTCTGAAGAATGACTTAGAAAACAAACTGAGGAAGTCAGGAAACACGGGGAGCCCAGCAGGCAGGGTTCTGGGGGCCTGGCCATAGCCCCAGAAGATGTCATGGCCACTATGCCTCAGTTTCCCCTCTCACAAAACAGCGAAGTCCTCCTCCACTCCCCTGCTTCACTCATCCCTCAGCAGGAGGATTAGCTGCACGCCAGGCCCTAATCGCTGCTAATCGCACATCAGCGGCAGATCTCGGATCAGCTGAAGGAGGCAGCTTTATCCAGACAGGTATGGCAATGGCACCTGAGTCCCATCTGGGCGCTGCCTGTCACACAGGCCCGACTCCCCGAGGCAGGTCGATGAGGGACAGGTGGGAGACAGGCAGGGATGTCCCACGGGCATATGTGACTGTGCTGCTAGGGACTATCTGTTGTGTAACCCAGCCTTGCCCCACAGGTCGGCAGGGATCTCTGCAGACACAAAACTGTCAGGGCCAGGAGGAGGACACTTTCCATGGACAAAGAAGGAAACTGAGGCACAGAGACCTGTCCCAAGGGCTGCTGGGTCCTTAACCCTATCCCCAGCAGGCTGCTGTCAGCCATGGGCCAGCCCTGCAGCTTGAGACTCCAGCGTCAATTGACATCTCTGCTCCTTCATTGTTTTGTCATCTGCCAGAGGCTACACCTGGGCTGGGCAACCAGGCTGGGTACCTGGGGCTGTGGGTCCTGCACACACATTGCCTGCGGGATGGTTCATGATCTTTTTGTGCAGCTAAGCACTTGGGGCTTTTAAGCCCTGGACAACCTCTCTGTGTGTGGGCTGCAGTGGGTGGCTGAGCACCCAGGGGCTCCAGGTCCTGGATCCAGTCTCTGTTCACGGACTGAGCTGGGCAGCTGAGTATCTGGGGCTCACAGACGCTGGACACAAGGTCTCTTTGTGGCACTGGGGTTTGCAGGCCCCAGACTTCCAGTCTCTGTGCACAAATCGCACCTGGAGCTTGTGGTCTCTGTGCATGGTCCGTGCTGGGCAGCTGGGCACCTGGTGGTTCTGGGCCTGGCAGTGAGAGCTGGCCAAGGGCTCCCCTCCCCTTGGCCTCCTCTCCTGGGGCTCCATCCCCCCACCCACCCCCTCCCTACCTTCTTTTTGAAAAACATAATTTATCTGTGTATTATCAAGAAATCCAGACACTTTAATCAGTGAGCTATGAAGTCAGAATTTCCATTCTTATCTGCGGAGGAGTGGAAATGGAGGAGATAGGCGCTAGGATCGCTGGTGGGGAATGTTAATGGGCGGGGAGGCTGGGCTGCCGGCCACCGAGACGCCCGTATCTCCTCCATTATCGAGCCATATCTCGCCAACCATCTCGGCGCAGTAATGGGGCCAGTTCAACTTTCCGAGTTATCACAGGCGCTGGAACCTCGGGCCCGCCAGAGGCCCGGACCAGGAGCCAGTGCGGGACCTGGGCCTCGGATGAGGGAAGAGGGACTGGCCTGGGTGCCCACAGATCAATGAGGCTGCCACAGTGGGCACAGGGCATGGGTGTGGTGCTCCAGAGGGAAAGCTGAGGCAGGCCAGCGCTGAATCATGTGGGCTGGGTGTTCTGAGTGGAGCCAGGTCTGTCAGGAGGGATGAGGGTATGTGGGGTGGGTACGAATGTCTCTCTCTTGCCTTGGGATCAATACAATCCTCTGTCCTCTGTCCTGGAAGCAGGAAATACAGTCATTAAGGGCCACCCTGGGGCTGCTCAGTGCACCCCTTGAATGAGGTGGGCTGCCCCTTGCTCTAGTTTAGGAATACCTGTTGCCACTGTGGGCCCTTAAATCCACCTGTTCCAGCCCCACATGGATTAACAGAGGGCCTCTCCCTAGTATATCCACCTGCTGGAACTTTGGGAGTAGTCTGGGCAGGGCTGGTCCCACATACCCTTAGTGGGGATGAAATCCATCTCTCAGTTACAGCTTTGGCCCAGAGAGGGGAAGTGACTTGCCCAAGGTCACACAGCTAGGATGAATACTTTAAGATGAATCCAGACATGGACAAAAACTTCAGGAAGGCCTCGGGCTCAAAAGTGGGTGTCACCAGGCCCAGCAGGAAGGAAAGCTCTCCCCATAAAAAACACTCCTACAGCTGTATGCTTTCTCCCAAGTACCTTCAGGGTAACTCTTGGTCAGGGGAATCACCTAAAGTCAGCGCTGCACCTGATTTTTAAGCTCACTAAGCCTCAGTTTCCCCTTCTGGGCCTCCCTCCAAAATTGTTAGAGCACCTAGCATGGTGGTGCAGGCTTGTAATCCTAGCGTTCTGGAAGTTGGAGGCAAGAGGACTGTAAATTTAGCCCAGCCTGAGTAATTTAGTAAGACCTTATCTCCAAAAAAGAGGAGTCTGAGGGTATAGCTCGGTGATGAACACTGCCCAGCATGATGGGGCACTGGCTTCACCCCCAGGACCAAAAAGGGGTTGATGGACGACTGTAGACCTGGGCACAGGGCAGGCACAGTTGGTGTGGGTATGCCCAGTGGGCACATGCTGTGCTGCCAGGAGCCTGGGCAGGACAGAGACTCACACAGGGCCCAGCTAGGCCCATAGCTGTGGTCGCAAAGCTGGGGCATCCCCCACCCATCCTGGGGGCTCATGTGCCAGTGTAAAGCCGTCCCAGGGCAGCATAGGCAATGACACTTCCTTGCACACCCAAGACAGATGCACATCATGACCACCTGACCCTGGGCTCCATCCTCTTTGATCCTGGGGTCTGAACTTCAGGGAGAAGACAGGAGTTAAGGTGTGAGAGCTGGAGGGCTCACAAATGCCAGGATGCCTCGGTGAGGAGGCGGCTCAGGGGAGATGGGGTGGCTGCAGGGACCCCGAGGCCCTTGTGGTACAAGGATGGAGCACTGAGCAACTGTGATGGGCAAAGCATACACCCCTGGGCAGACTGTCTCCTGAGTCAGGCCCTGCTGGTCCTCCCTGCTGTGAGGCCATCTTGTAGTCCTACCTGTAGTGGGCAGGCGGAGGCTCAGGATGCAGGACCTGCACAAGAATCAGGCACCCTCTGAGCCCAGACCAGTGTCCCTTCCCAGAGAGATGGGGCAGGAGGCTCAGCACAGCCCCTAGCCTCAAACTCACTGGGATTCCTGACTGGCCTGCCTGCAGCTCCACCCCAGGGAGCAGCATACCCACCAGTTCTGGAGGCCTGGGGTTGGAGAAGACACGATGACACAGGCCCTCTGCGTGGGAGGGGTGCAGGGCTGATGCGGAGAGTCGCTGCTGGCTGTTTCCATAGCAGAAACATTGCTGGTGTACTGTGTGATTCTGACACAGCCACCCACTCTCCCTGATCCTCTGTTTCCCTGAATGTGAAATGGGTGGAGAACCTCAATCTCAGTGAATATGTGAATGATGGCAGGAGGGATGCCAGCCAGTCACAGCAGATAGGAGCCCTAGGCAGCTGGGATGATACTGCCTGGGGGCCCTGCCCCCACTCTGACCCGGGGCAGGGACCGGCATAACCTGGAGGGCCAGGCTCAGCAGAGCTCTGACCTCATCGGGCTCTGAGAGGCATCACCCAGGTTGAAGCTCAGAGAGACTTGCAGCCAACTGGCCCAGGAGAGGCTGAGGAGGGCTGAGGAGGAGGAGGAGAAGGAGAGGCCTCTTATCTGCCTCCCTAGCTCTGCCCAAGGTCAGAGCCACATTCCTGCCTGGCGGGGCCACAGCTGGGGAGGAAGAAGGAGGAGACAGCTAGAAAGGCCCCCGGGGCCTTCAGGGATGGGGGTGGGCTGGTGGGCACAGAGACCCCCTCCCCTGGGACCCGGCTCCTGCATCAGGCGGCAGCATTCTCCACCTCTAAAGTGGGCCCTGCAGAGGGCCTGGCCCCTGGGCGGAGGAGCGGCTGGAGGGGAAGGCTGTCACCTGTAAAAGGTGAGCCACTGAAGATGGCCTCCTCCCTGTAGGGCAGGAAGGCCTCAGAGGACCTGGTGTGAAACATCCGGCCCTCAGGGCGAAACGTCAGCAAATCAGCCACCAAGGTAGAGTCCACCAGGATAGCACTAGTGGCAGTAGACAGCCTGGGCCTCCCGGGGGCATTTCCCAGCATGTGCCCTGACCCCACGTGGGCACTTCTCAGGGCAAGGCTGGGCCTCCCTGGGTACTTACAGTGTGAAGTGTGGGCCTCCCTGGAGCACTGTGCAGTTTGTGACCTGGGCCTCCTGAAAGCCCTTCTCAGTGCGAGGCTTGGGCTTCTCTGGAGCACTGCAGTGTTTGTGACCTGGGCCTCCCCCAGGCATTTACCAGTGTGTGGCCTGGGCTTCCCATGGGTACCTCCCCATTCACAGCCTGGCCCTTCTGTGGGAACTTCTCAATGCAAGACCTGTGACTCCTGTGGGCACTGCAGGGGGCTTCCTGAAGGCACCTCCTAGTGCCTACCCTGGCCTCCCGTGGGCCCAGCAAAGTGTGCACCCTGGCCTCCTGCAGCCGCTGCCCAGGAGAGGTATTCTCATTCTTTCATCACAGAAAGGAGATGGGGGAATAGCCATCTGTCCTCAGGGTCACAGTGAGGCCTGCTCGGCCTCAAGGCCCAGCCCTCTCTAGCTGGATCCCACAGTGCCTGCCCCTGGGTTCAGAGTCCTCAGGGTTACAGTACAGGCTAGGGTCAGGCTGGACTCTACAGCAGAGAGCAGTAGGGTTAGAATCTGCTGGGACCCTCATGAGCCCCTTTCTTCACAGGGCCTCTATCCCCATGCTGTCCTCAGCCTGCCTGGTGGCCCCATGGACCAGTGGGGTGCCAATGCTCTTGAGATGGGAACCACATGGCTTCTTCTTGGGCCTGCTCCAAACAGCTGCTTATTAAGCCCCTACTGTATGCCAACATGCCATGTAGTGAAGGATGTATGATTCCATCCTCTGGGGAGGAAACAGCTGGGGAAAGGACAGTGAGGGCTGAGGCCACTCAGCCAGGGCACAGGGAGCCTGCTGTCTTGACTCAAGGCCCATCAGCTGGGCCACATGCTGGGAGCTGAGCTAGAATCTGTCACGGGGACAAACTTGGCCAGTGCCAGGTCCTGTGCTCAGGACCCTATGGGCTCCCTCCTGTGACTCTCCTGATGTGGGATCAGGACTTAGTCTGTCACCTAGGGCCACCTGAACCCTGCATGCTGGTAGGAACTGGATGGGGATATTTCCCTTGGCCAGCTGGCACACCGAGGCAGAAGGGATACCACACTGTGGCTACCTGGGCCAGGGAAATGGCAGCTCCCATAGCATCCCTCCTAGTCCAGATGACTCCCACTTTCCCAGCCCTGCCCAAGCCACCTCTGTCTCCCTAGGCCACCAATGTGGTCCCTTTGTGGGGCCTTGTGTAGCCACCCAGCCCCGTGGCGCTTCTGCCCTGCCTGGCATGGTCCAGACCCTTCCAGACCTGGGGTGGGGAGGTGGAGATGGAGGGCAAGCCAAAGGACAATGTGCTAATCCTCCCTGTTCTGCCCCCTCTCACAACTGGAGGCCCAGTCCCAGAAAAGGCAAGAAATATGCCATGGCTGCACATCCCAGTGCCTGCCTGGCCAATCACAGTAAGGGCGGTGTGGTCAGGGGACTGCACAGGAGTGAACTAGGGGTCACCACTCCCTGGCCTTTGCACATACATGCTGGGATCTCCTGGGAAGAGGCTTGGAAGAAGACACTTGTCCATCTCAGATACATTGGGAATATCAGATCTGACCACAAGAAGATGGTAGAGCAAACAGAAAGGAAAGAGCGGGGGGGGGGGGGGGGGGGGGGGGGGGGAGGGAGGGCAAGGAGAGAAAGGGTGACGGTAGCTGCCCCACCCCATGGCATTCTCAGGCACTACCACTGCAGATGGAAGACCAAAGCATGCCTTGCCCACACCCCAGTCTCTATAGCGGAGGACACGAGCCTATGTTCATTTCACGCTGAGCATACCATCTGGTCCTTTGTGTGACGGCCCAACAGGCCCTCCATTCGAGGGCAGCATAGACCCATCCCTGCCCACAGGGATCAAGCAGGCATCAAGGGTGGAACAGACTATTAGAGCTGCTAGGCTGGGGGATCTGAGTGGACCCGTGAACCACAACAAGCAGCCTGTGCAAAGGCCCAAGGGCAGAAAGCCCCAGAGAAGCTCTTCAGCCCTGACTGAACTGGCTTTCCCTTCCTCTCTGCCACAGGGCCACGCGTGACTTCACGACTTGCTGAGCTCCTATCCAGTGTCTCCTGTCTCCTAATGATACTGCTGAGTACACCAAGGCCTTGCCATAGGGCAGGGTACAGCAGGGACAACTCCTACAGATGCTGCCGCCCTGGGTTCTGTGTGCCCCTCTTGGGCTGAACCTGTCCTGTTGGAGGAGAAATGGGAGAGGAGATCTGCAGAGTAGACATGAGGCTGTGGCCTCAGCTTCCCCCTCTGTGAAATGGGGATAAGTCTTCTAGGAAGTCCCAGGGGTTGGGTGGGCAGGAGCTCGGCCTCGGTCCATGGACTGGCACTCCCCATGGGCCAGGCCACAGCTGCCTCCAGGAGAAGGCCTGTCGATGGCAGATAGGCCAGGAGAGTATTATTCACGAGCCCGTCAAGCCCCAGGAACGTCTGGTTGGCATAGAAACAGGAGATAAGGGGCACAATTAATGGCATCGCATTCCCTCCTCCTTTCTTCCCCAACTGACCCACTTAAATCCCATGTGCCTGGTGCCATGCTGGGTTCCTGGTGACCTCCGGAGAGGAGCCCTTGACCAAACAGACTGGGGCTGGGTGAGGTGCCCCTGTGGGCTGCCCTGGGCCGATGTGTTTCAAGCCCTCAGGGGTCAGCAGGAGAGCAGAGCTGAGACCCCAGAGGACCTCTGCTCCTACTACAGCCCATTTCACTGAGGTGGAGACTGAGTCTTTGGGGAGTGGGGCAGGCAGGGGCTGTAGGTGGAGAGCAGGCAGCATGGTGCTCATGGTCACAGCATTAGGGGCAGGGCTGTCTCCTCGACTCTGTGACACCATTTTCTTGGGTAAGAAACTTAATGACTGCTGTCTCCCAATGACTCCTATGGGCACATCCCCAGCCTGTCATGGAGCAGGCACCCTGAGTGCCAGCTGCCACCAGCCCAGTGAGGATGCACCAGTGCCAGCCCTCCTGAGACCCATGAAGGCAGGATGGCCACCAGTGGTCAGGGTGATACAGGGTGAAGTGCCAGCAGGCAGAGGGGCAGACTCCTGGCATCCAGGGGTGGGGCAGGGCCAAGAATGCCAGCTTTGCCCCACTTGGGGTGGTGACTAGGATTGGGAACAATGGGCCAACCCAGAAGAGGGCAAGACCTAAGTCCCCACAGATTCCTGATGAAGGACACTGCCATACCACTTTTTTTCAGAAAGGGAAGCTAAATCTGTGGAAAGCAAAGTAACCTGCTCCAGGTGGCCTCAAGCCCTGGACGCTCTGCTGCCTGAGGGCTAGTAAGCTCTGCAAGGTGACCCTGGGAATGGAGGCATGGAGGGCTCTGTGCAGACAGTTCCTCTTGTGTACCGTCCCAGCCGCTAAGGGGCCCAGCCAGCTCTCAGTGATGGGGACCAGCCCTCAAACTGCTAGCCCCATAGGCGGGTGTTGGGTGGGCGTTGGGTTGTGAGGGAGAGCAGGGCAGGTGGCTTTGAAGCTGGGAGCGAATTAGTCATCCCATGGCTACCAATCATCTGTTTAACTAAACTCAGAATGTGTGAAAAACACCCTCCCCTGAGATGAAGTGCTAGTCTAGGTTTGCCCTACATCGGGGGCTCTTGGGGATCACAGCAGCTCCAGCCTGGCCCAGGGCTTTCTAACAGCCTGGGGGTCTATTCCTGACCCTATTTTCTGGAGCAGGAAACTGAGGACCAGGCATGGCCTCCAGCACTCTCCCAATTCCATGTGGCCTCTCACCCAGGCGTCCCTTCTACTAGGCCTAGTACCACTAGTCCTTTAAATCCCCCAAGCAACTGGACAGCAGCAGCTTTCTCTTCAGAGGTGGAAAGGAGACCCCACCCTTGGGTGCGCAGGGCCCTTTTCCAAGAGGTGTCCCTGATCTCCCCCTGTTCTCAGGCCTCTCCTCTCATTCTGCTGTGGGGCAGCAGCCCAGAACTCACTGTCTGCATACAGCAAGCGCTCAATAAACACTTGCTAGTCAAGGCTAACAAGGAAGGACCTTCCTTTGATTTAGGGGACTTGCTGGGAAAGAGAACACTGAGTTCCCCCAAAGACCTGGGTCCACGGAAACCACCTTGCTATTTTGTTCGAGAAAACTCCAAGCAGGTTACACCTACGACTTGCCAGGAATCAACTGCTGCCCGGCGTGAATCAGGGGAAAACACCCTGGGAGGCAGGTGACAAACCGCCTCAGGCCACAGAGCAGCACCTATTAGGAATCAGGGGCGGGGTGTCCCCCCTCAGGGCCAGCAAAGTCAGTTTCCTTTCATTTTGACGGACTGTACCACAGGCCGCAGGGGGAGGATCAACTTCTTGGCAAGTTGGTGTGTTTGGGGAGCGCTCTCCCGGTGGACGGCGCCCACGCCCCGCTGCCCAGCCGCGACGCCCCCGCGCTGCTGTTGCCTCCCACCCGGCTGGGTCTGGTGGCCTTAGATAAGGCCTCTTATCGCTCCTGGCGATCACCATCGGGCCCACTGGCCCCGCGCTTATCGGAGCTCCCATCTACCGGAGAGGGAGGGAAACTCGACGGGCCGGGGGCTCGGGGGTCCTGCCCTGCGCTCCGCCAGCAGCTCAGCCTATCGAGTGAGCCATCTGGCCGGCCAAGGCCGCGCTCCCGCCTCGCCCTCCCCCAACTCCCACGTTTGAAGTTAATAAATGGAAGCGCCTATCGCGGACGCCATCGGTTTGCGCCCTTATCAGCGCGGCACATCTATCTCCGCGTAGAACAAAAGGCGCACGGAGGCTCGGCCAGCTGCGCCCGGCTTTGATGGGGGGCGGAGGGAGTGCGGGGAGGGGGGCGGCCCCCTCCCTTCCGCACCCTGAGCCCAGCCGCAGGTGAGGCCAGGGCAGCAGGCTCGCAGCTGCGAGGGCCCCACGCACAGCCGCGGGCACCGGGCGGGCGGGCGCCGCCGCTTGGTGACAATCAGCGTTCGCATCTTAACGCGCTCAGATCTGCCAAAAGGAGGAGGCACCCAGGGCCGGGTGCTGAGGGGGCCTTGCCTCTTAGGTCTGCCTCCCACCCGGCGCAAGGCCTGGGCGCACCCAGGGGGCGCGAGCGGCTGGCCTGTGTGGTACAGTTCCCAACACCCGCAATCGGCCGACCTGGGCTCTGCTCCCTTGGTCTTATCGGCACTGGCCATCGGCTCCCAACCTGCGATCTCCCTGCCCGAGTTATCTGGGTTTCTCATCGAGCAGAGACACACACACAGACACACAGACACAAGAGAACAGAACCAAGCGGAGGCACACAGAGGAGGAGGGGAAAGAAACCGGAGAAACCGCGCAGAGCGGGACCTGAGGGTGGCTTTAATATTTGAGTTGACATGATAGAAGGCGACTTTAGGAAAACAGGTCCCGCTTGCGTTTGGAGGGGTCAGGTTACCGGAACCGGGATTCGTGCCTGCTCCCCTCTCCAGAGATCTCAGGAGTAGAGACACTGGTAGGCAAGCACCCACAGGGTCCTGTGGGCAGAGAAGGCAGAGCCCGCCCTCCTCTGGCCTCCCCTCTTGGCTGTTCAAGGGAAAGCACGGGGCAGCCACAGAGGAGCGAAGTTATAATTGGCGTGGGGTGGGAAGGGGAGGAAGCTTCCTGTGCGCCCTGATTCCTAGTGCAGCCAAGTGGTCCTGGTCCCTCCGAGTCCCAGAGAACCGAGGCCTCTTTCTTACCTTAGGGGCAGGAGCAATGCGGGACCGCAGTGGCGCTTGTCTCGCGGATTGCAGCCTACGGCCCCACCCTCGAGAAACTTGGAAGTGAGAAGGGGCAACGCTAGGAAACCCCTCGCTGACTCGGCTGGGTAGGAGGTGCCCACGGATACAGCAGCATGCTTGTTGCCCGCGCAACCTGGGAAGGCACAACAGAGGGTCAAGCCTCCAGGTGTCCCCAGGTAGGCGTGGGGACGTGTGTGTGGGGGAATGGACAGCTTAAGTCCACCCCTTTTTAGCCACGCGGCTCCGCGGCCAGCTTCTGCAGTGGACGCGCGGGTCCCCCGCCACCGAACTATGCCGGTCCCTCGGCTCCAGGTGCCCCTCGGCCCCAAGTCTCTCCTTCTCCCTCTAGATACAGAGCCTGAGAGAGTCAAGCGCGCGAGATAAGATCACAATTTCAGCCCGTCCCGACAGAGCGATCTTATCAGGATGGGACTTGCAGAATGGAATATTTTAAACTTTATCTGAGCCAGGATCGGGGCCGCCCTATCGCCGCACCATCTCGGGGTGCGGGGGAAGGGCAGGCCGCGGGGTGGCCGTGCCCTCGCCCCTGCCAGGACTCCCTGCGCTGCCCTTCTCGTGTAGGACCCCTGGAGTCCACGCGCAGCAGAAAGCAGTGGAGAAGCGGGGACGGGAGCGAGCGGGACAGGTCGACCGGCCGCGGCAAAGGAACGCAGGCAGACGAAGTTGAACTCACGCTTAATCTGCCGGGGGTTGCTCTGTTTCCTCCTGGACATGTCTCCGGCGCCGCGCGCGCTCGCGGAGGCCGCCTCTAGCCTCTGGTGAGCGGCGGAGGGCGGTGGGGGCGCGGCGGGTCCGTGGGGCCGCTCATGCCCCCGGCACCCGGGCTCCACGGCCGCCCGGCCAGCGCCCCCGGCCCACCGCGGGGGCCAGAGGCCACGGCCTTGCTAGGCGCGGACTGTTGGCAAGCGGACCAGCGCCGACTCTTCGGATCCGTGCAGACGCCGCCGCCGCCGCCGCCGCCGCTCGGCTTTTCTCAATGGAACCCGCGGGCGGCGAGCGCGGACCCGCGGCCACAGCGGGGGCGCTGCAGGCGGGCTGGCGCGGGGCGGGGCGTGTGCGTCCCTGGAAGCCGCGCCTCTCGCTCCGCCCGCCTGGTCCGCCCATATCCGCGCAGGCCGTCCTCCGCTCCGGCCCCGCCCCGCCTGTCCCGTTCCGTTCAGTCCAAGCTGGTCCCGCCTGCAACTCCGCGGCCCCGCCCTCGCCCGGCCGGTCGTTCCTCGCACTAGCCCCGTCCCACCTGCTCCGTCTTTCCCGGTGGTGGCCCGGCGCGGCCGACCCCGTCCCGCCTGGCCAACCCTTCTTCCGCTTTGGTTGGTCCCGCCTCCTCTCGGCCGGTCCTTTCACTTCGCTTACCCTTTCCCGGCTCAACGCCCTCCACTCTGGCCCCGCCCTCTGGCCCCGCCCCCGGCCCCGCCTCACGACGGCCCCGCCCAGGGAGCCGCGGTTTCTCTCCTGCAAGGCTGGTCCTTCCCAGCTCTGGCCCCAAGACACCTCGCCCGCCCTTTCCCGTGCTAGCCCCGCCCCCTGGAGGGGCAGCTCTACTCCAGCACGATCCTACCCGCGCTGGCCCCGCCCCTACCGGTTCGTCTTGTCTCTGCTTTTGCCCCGCCCCTGACTGCCAGCCCTTCCCATCTCTGGCCCGGTTCCTTTCCAGTTCGGCCGGCCGTTCCTCGCGCTGCCCCGCCCCCTATAGCCGCAGTTCTCCTTGGTTGGCCCAGCTCCTCACTGGTCCTGCCCCTGCTTTGCCAACGCCGCGCGTTGCCGAGCCCCTGGAGATGAGGTTCCACCCACCCGCTCGGCAGGTCCTTCCTAAGCTAGTTCGGCCCCTCGGTAGACGCGACCGTGACCCCGCCCCATCCTGATCTTCCTCTTAGTGGGCCCCGCCTCCACGTAGAACCCCGCCCCCTCCTGCTGGCCATTCCCCACGTTGGCCCAGCCTATGGCCCCGAGCCCCGCCCCCACCTGGCCGGCCCTTCCCCGCTCTCGCACCGCCCCAACGCCGAGGCCCGCGGGGCCGGCTCTTCTCCCGCGGGCCGGCCCTGAGAGACCCCGCCCTCAGCCCTAGGTAGACCTCTAGCTTCTTCCCCTTCCTCGAAGTCCCTGGACGCAACGTCCCCAGCCCCGGCTGAGAACTGGAGACCCGTTCGGTCCAGATGCCCGCTCCCGCGTCCAGCCTGCTCCAGGCCCCTCTGGCCCACCCCTCCCTCCGTCCCTGCAGCTTTTCTCTCGACAGGACCCTCGCATTCGGCCTCCAGGTTCACCTGCGCGGAGTACGGTGTGGGTTTTGCGGGGAGGGGATATGGCGAGCGGTGGGCCGGAAGCCTGAGGACTTGGCGTCAGCATAGGTCTTGGATCGCGCGTGGGATGTGCAGACGTTCTGCCTGGCTACCGGGCCTCAGTTCGAAACGTAGCGGGGATCCTGGGTCTTCCCAACTCGAGCGCAGGCCGGTGGGGAACAGGGGGGCGCAGGGGTCAGCAGCCGTTGGGTGCTGCCCCTTCTCCTCCCTCAGAGTTCAACCCCTCCTGGCTGCGGGTGCAGAAGCCTGGATGGGGGAGTCAGCAGGTCCACTGAAGCCGCTGCCTGCTCCAGCTCACACTACCCACTACTCACACTACCTCCAGCTCACCCACCTTTTGTCCTTTGGGATATGGCCCTGGGAGTCTCAGAAGTGAGGTCATTGAGGCTGGGGGACATTCTCAAGGACGCCCAGGATAGAGGGCAACCCTGCCGCTTGGGCTGTATGTAATGCCTCCCCACGCTCATGTTCGGTATTGGTAGTTGTCAAGGGGGCTAACTGGGGCCTTCGGAGGGGACTTATGGGCTCCACCCAGGTGGCAGCAGAGCACACTACATGGTGCAGCTGTCACCATCGCCCATGGCTGCAGGTGGAGGCTGGGGGCTGAGCCTGGGAAGGCTGTGGGTGGCCCAGCTGGGGAAGAGGGACTTGCCTTCTGCCCCTGGGGCCACCCTCAGGGAAGGCCTTGGAGTGGGGAATGGGCAGTGACAAATGGGTGGGGACACCCCATCAGGATCTGCCCAGGGAGGCACAGCTTTGTCTGCTTTTCCAGGCACCACTCAGGACAATGTGGTTCACTCAGCCTGGGTCCCCCAGTTAGTGGTCACCTACCTCGGTGAGGCCTTACCTGTCTGAGGTTCCCGCTTTCTTTCCCAGGAGTGGAGGGCTGCTTTACAGGATGGAGACCGAGGGGGTGGCCAGGGTTGGCACCTGTGTGGGGCTGGGGCTAGCACTCACTATGTGTCCTGCTGAAATAGCTGGACATCTGTGTGGAGGTAGATTCTGAAGGTCAGTCAGAGAGAGAGCCCCAGTCACTGGTAAATGGAGTCTGTTTTGGGCAGGAGGGACAGGTCACTATCCTTCCGTCCCCTCCTTCCCCGGCCCTGGTTTACTTTTGTGGGCTTATATGTAGGCAGAGAAACTGAGGACCTGAGAGGAGGGGGACATATGCAGATCTCTCAGTGACTGGAGGTGGCTTGTACTCATAACCTGTGCATGAGAACTGGCTATGCCATTTGTGAGGGAGTGGGAGGCAACACAGTATGACAATATGGACTCTTGTTTAAAAACGCAAGGATTCCAAGACAGTGACTGCAGAGCCTTTAGCCAGGTGTGGGAGCCCCGCTGCTGCCTGGGAGGGCTGTTTGTAGAGCAATTTCCTGGCAATTTGCCCCTCCTACCCTCTATCCTGAGGGGTCCTAAGTAGGAGCCTGTGGTCAAGGGGCTTCAGGAGAAGCAGGACGTGGGTGCTGAGGACGTCTGACAGAGCCCCTCTGGGCCATCATACCAGAACCCCATCTCCACAAGCCACAGGCTTGAACCCCAATTGCCACCTGCCTCTGCACGTGTCCAGGGAGTGGCAGAGCCACACCCAAAGCTGTAGGTGGCGAGCACAGAGCCCCACACCTGGCTCCACACACGGGGCCACAATCCCTGGGCATGTGAGCCCATAACTGACATGGTACTGGAGGAGCTTTGCTCTGTCTGTGCTTCCCACCATTCTCCTGGGGGGTCCTGCCCCCAAGGCCTAACCACTGCCCACATGGGATGCCTCAGGAGATACCACAGAGGCCATTCTGGATGTCACACTGGGCGATGTTACTGTCATCAGAAACATCACCAATGTTTTCTGAGATCTTTCGGGGTGGCTCATATTCTCCCATGGGGTCCTGGGCAGCCGCCTGGTGGGAAAGTTCCTCCCCTTAGGTGGCAGAGCAGGGATTGGGAGACATAGGACGAGTTGTCATTGCAGGGGCCCAGGCACCCTCCCTGGAGAATGTTTTTGGGTCAGTGCAGCAAGGGTATATGGGCATGGTGGATTTATGTGAACACACCCCTTACTGTTCCTCCTGCTCTGGGGCTGAGTCCCCTGGCTCTGATTTAGGAAAAGAGCTCTCCCAAGCTGCCTATACCCTTGCATTTAGGGGGCAAGAGGAAGAGGAGGTCTGAGATGATCTCGGGGGTCTCATACCAGCACACAGGGCCACATTTGGTTACCACGTGTTAGTGGCAGTAGCAGCATCAACACTGACTCAATGTCCCCAAGCTGTCCTGCCCCATGCAACCACTGCACAAACCTGGGGCAGGGCCCATGTTACCCCATGTTATAGGTACAGATGTTGAGGCTCAGGCTGGCCCAGCCAATCTGCAGAGTCCCTAGTGTGGAGGGTTGTGGGGGAGCTGAGATGCAGCCCAGGACCCCTAACTCCCAACCCCTGGAGCCCCTGCTCAGCCTGCTGGGACTCAGACAGGGTGGAGAGCAAAATCCTGGCATGCCCTTGACCTAGTAACAGGGCAGGAAGCTGAGTGCAGCTCCTCGGGCCTCCAGCAGTCTCAGGCTCCTGTGGTGCTGGGCTGGACGCCTGGTCTGCCTCTGCTCTCTAACTGCTGAGAAGGGCTGGGCTGACCAAGGGGCTTCCTTGTGTCAGGCCCAGTGCTGGCTGTTGAACTATAACCAAGGGACTCACAGAATGTTCCAGAAACTTGAGCTGGACCTTGAAAGGT
Organism: Ctenodactylus gundi; assembly: GCA_004027205.1. Classification (NCBI taxonomy): domain Eukaryota; kingdom Metazoa; phylum Chordata; class Mammalia; order Rodentia; family Ctenodactylidae; genus Ctenodactylus; species Ctenodactylus gundi. Next base: position 46,696 of record PVKB01001839.1, on the reverse strand, counting down.
AAAGATGCTCAGGAAGGACTGGCGGGACAGGAACAGGTGCAGACAAGAAGCTGAGCTGGGGACAAGGGCGTCTGGGCTGAGGTGGGTATGGGGAGTGAGGCTGAGGTCAGAGATTGGGCCCCTCTACAGAGACTCACTCCTCAGTCCACTTCAAATTCTACCCCCTACAGTACTTCCATCCCTAGCATCTGTGGGTCTGAGACATTCCTGAGATACAACAGACACTCATACCCAACTCCAGACTCTTATCACCAGTCTGCTGTGGCTGCCCCATGTGGTCCCTACAGCTGCTCTTGTCCCCAGGGCAGGCCAAAGCCTGCGGGGCCTTTCTGAGAGCCACTGTGCTAACTCACAAATGCCCTACCCTGCCTTAAGCTTTGGCCCTTCTTGTGCATATAGTTTCAGAAGTCCTATGGCCACAGAGCTTTAGCGCAGGCAGTTTGGACTGCTGAGCACACCCTTTCCTCTGTTGGGGGCCTTTCCTGAAAGAATCCCAACTGCAATCAGGCAGAACAGGTTGCTCACTCTAAGCAGGTGCCTCTGCAGTACCCACCTTTCTGTCATCCTACCCTAGTGGTGACAGGAGGAACATTGTAGAGGGTTCTGTAGTGACATCCGTGTGCTACCACATGGTCTGCTCATAGCAGCTCTCTGGAGGAGAGACTACTAGAAAATTGCTGTTTGCTGGGTAAAGGAACCAAGGCTCAGAGAGGTGAAGTCACTTGCCTGGAGCCAGACAGCAGGTAAGCAAGTGGCAGAGCCGGATGTGCCCTAGGAAACTCGCATGCTGTGTTCTGGAGTGGACACGGAGGCTGCCTGGGGGAGGGGCCCACACCTGTGCCCTGTTCCTGGCCCGCAGTCCTGGGCGTGCTTCCCTGGCCGCCATTGTGCCGTGCCAGGGGCCTGCCTGACATTTGTCAGTGCTGGCTCTGTGAAGAGTTTAATTAACTTCCTGTTTCAATGGGGATAATGAGTTCTCAGCCTCACGTGACTCCATAAGGAGGTCAGACAGCAGCACAGATGTCAAAATAAATTAAGTCTGGAATTGCGAGTCCACCGCAGGAGGAGGGGTGGCTTTAACAGGTCTTCAGAGCTGCCTGGTTCCTGAGTCCCTATGGCCCTGTGGCAGGCTCAGGCTGTCCTCTTCCTGGACTTGGGACCCTTCTGGTCTCCCGCTAACCACTTCAGAGTTCTGAGGCCAGCAGGGAGAGCTGGCTCCCTCCCCCCCAACACCCCCTTCCCTGCACACGCAACCAGCACCTCCACGGAGCACCTCCATCATGGTTAGGGACACAAGGATCCTGGTGTCAGCTAAGAGCCATCTTCATGACTGCACATTTGGGGACCATTCACATGGCTAGCAGGTGGTGTTGGCACAGACAGGAAAGACGCTGAACACTCCTAACCTCTGAGGGTGGTGTGCAGGCACAGCATGGTGGGGAATGGCGACTTTCTGAGCTCTTTCCTCCTCCCTCACTCCTGCAGGCAGTGCCCAGCCCATCATGGCTCTGGATCAGCTGTGCTGCACAGGCCTGGGCCTGGCAGCGGGGCTAGGCGGGAGAAAGATGGCAGATGGGACACTGGAAGCAGCCCAGGAGGAGAGGTAGGACAGAGCTGCCACCGTGATAATTGCTCTGTTAAGTGTCCCCCAGTGCATCAGGGGTATTGAGCTTACCAGGCAGTCTGGTAGGGATCCTTAGGATGTTGGGGACATGCCCTTGAAGGGGACTTGGGCTCCCCAGCTTCCTTGGACTCTCTCAGCTCCTGTTGGATATGTCCTGCCATCCACAGCCCTCATCAGGACTGACCCACGTGGATGCTGAGCTCTTTCAAACCTCCAAAGTGATGAGGTGAATCAGCCTTTTCTCTTTATAAGCTGGTCGCCCTGGGTATTTTGTAGTAGTAATATGAAGCTGGCTTATACACCATCCTACACAGGGTGCCAGGAGAGGCCCGAGTGAAGGATGCAAGTGAAAAGAAACCTGAGAGGGGGTAGGGGCTGGGGTATGTTGTGGGTGGGCCCAGCGATCAAGCCATACCCCCAGGCTTCCACTCCCTGCCCTTCACCTGCACTCTGGTCATGTGACCTGTTTTAGCCAAGGACCAGCTGGCAAGGACGATGCAAGTGGAGGCCTATGAAGCCTCTGGGCACACGGCCCCCTGCTGTGGCTCAGCTGCCTGAGAGACCATGTGAAAAGGGAAAAGGACCTGCTGTGTGGCCCCTAGAAAGGTGCATCTTAGCTCCTGTGTTCTCAGCCACTGTCTGATTGTTACACAGTGGTTGATAGTGGGGACAAAAACCCACATGTGGAAGTGGGGAGCTTGGTACCAGCTCTGGGACTGGGCTGCAGACAGATTGAAACAGCAGCCCATGGTGTCCGGAGTGGTCAGCCAGGCTCTCCGTGTGGAAACCTGCAGGACGTGGAGGGCTGAGGACGTGGACACATGGGAGCTCAGCTCCCAGTGCGACAGGGCCAGGGAGGGGACTGTTTGTAGTGTGGTTCACAGCAAGGTGACCCACAGAAGCGGATGCTGTGGAAAGAACCACTGTATTTTTGAGCAGAACCATGAAGAAATATGCAGGGGTCCGGGTGTGATGAGTTGGGAAATTAGACTGTGACCCATTTCTAGTCTCTCCAGCCAGAGAAAAATCTCACATGTGAGAGGCGACTTCAGAACAGAGCATGAGGCTGTGTGTGGCTGAAAGTCTCTCTGCCCAGTCCTTAGAGTAGGCAGAGGCCGTGATGCTCCCCAGTGGCCATGCAGACAGGGCCCTGGACCCAGGGACTCTGACCCAAACTGTGTGGAGTTGTCCCAGGGAAGGAGTGGACAGCGCATCTGGAATAGGACCCTGGAGTGAAGCTCGATATGCAGTCACTCTTGGGGGCAGGACAGGGCTGGAGCCAGAACAGTGGGGCTTACCTGGACCTCAGAACCAGAACTCAGAGCGCTAGTGACCCTGCACACTGCCCTTTCGCCACTTCCTGCACAGGAGCACTGATGGCCTCTGTCCTCTGCCTCATGTGTCATGTCCTTGGGCTATACCCAAGGAGTGCACTGCCTAATGGGGACAGTGACCCTCTTCCAGGCTTGAGCCTGATGCTGAGACAGGATGAGTCACCTGGGGAGGCTAAAGAGCAACTGATGCACAGGAGCCTCACAATGAGTTCCATCCCTAGCCCATTTTAGTTTTGATTTTGAGATGGGGTCTCACCAAGTTGCTAAGTTGCCCAGTTGCTCAGGCTGTGCTAGAACTTAGAATCCTCCTGCCTCAGCCTCCCAGAGTTCTGAGATGACAGACCTGTGCCACTGGGCCTTCCTTGTGATGGTTTTAAAACATGTTGCCCAGACTTTCCAATGTTCCTACATGAAGAAGTGAGGCCCCGGCCCTTCCTGCGTCTGAGCTCTGCAGCATCCTCTCCTGACTATGGGGATCAGCCAAGGCCCTAGAAGTAGCTCAAGACCTGAGAGGTCGCTGTCCTCGGGACTGCAGTCTCACTGATTCTCCAGGCCTGTAGACTCATGAGATGCAATGTGACTGCATCTGAAGCTTCTGAGTGCTGGCATGGTTTGTTAAGCAGCCGGGGGTGACCTAAACAGAGGGACCAGGAGGTGAAGGCGGAAATAAAGCCTCGGGGATGCACCGTGGCCCTGTTGTGGGGCCCAGAGCAGCATGGATGGTCCCAGCCAATGTTGGTGAGCAGGTAAACCCAGAGAGTCACAGATGCCTTCTCCCTTCCTCCTACGACTGTCCTGTGAGATCTTATGGGATGCATTTCACAGGTGGAGAACTGAGGCTGGGGTGTGAAATCCAGGCTGGGGCCCATGGATCACAGCAGCCACTTAGAATTGAGCCCTCAGAGGGAGGAGACTATGGTGAGACTTGTAGGTAGGAAAGCCAAGGTTTTGAGGGTCTAGTAGCTAGCCGAGGTCTCTTGCCCCAGCCACGCCTACCCCTTAGTGCCCTATCATGCTGCCATAGTGTGCTGGCCTCCTTCTGGCACCCCAGCAACTGCCTGGGGTTTTCAGGCAGTGCAGGCCAAGGGCCATCTGCTTACCCCAGCCAAACCCTGGGTCATGGGGGAAGACTACTCCTGCAGCTTCTGTTTGTCCAGGGTTCCAGGCGGGGCAGGGAGTCAGTAGCCTTGAGCTGCTGTCCACAAGGCCATGCTGAAGGTCAGTGAGAAGCACATGGCTATGACAAGGGGCTGTGACCTTGGGTTCTCAGGGAGGGTGAGGTGGTGGGCATCATCATGGCTGCCCAGTTTTGATCCCTTGAGGATAGGGCTGTGATGCTGGGGGCAGGTGCCATCAGGACCCCTCACTACTGCTTTGGAACCTGGGTGGACCCTCAAACTACAGTGTGTCACCAGGCCCACATGTGGCCCACAGACAGATGATGTCACAGGGCTGAGTTCTCATGGCCTCTGGAGCTGCAAGTCCGTTTGCCTTATGAGGACCTTTAAAGGATCCCAACCTTGGTATCCCTGAGGCACAAGTACACAGCACCTTCCCTGGCAGCAGTCTCGGGATCCTTTCCATCTGATTCTTCCCAGGAAGGAGCCGTCTGTCTGCACTCTGTCGTGGGATGAGGGCTGCCTTCCCAGAAGGCATGGTGGCCACGTGAGCCTACACATGTGCTCAGTGACGAAATCACCATTCTGTGGATCTTCCGAATTGGTTCTTCCAGGAGAGTGTGCCTTACTCTATGGAAGCCTCAGCTGTGCCAGCCAGTGGGCCACCTGTAGGCCACACTGCCGGCTGCTCTCATCTGGCTCCTGCTGTCCTGAGTCAAGGGAACTATTCATGCCTGGGTCATGTCCCCTGACCGCCTGCCCACCCTTGCATGGTTCTCTTCCACCCTGTGTCCCTGATTGTAGTGGGGCAGGGGCTGAGATCACGTAGGGGCAGCTACTGAATGCTACAGCTATAGGTCTGTAAATACATGCCTTCTACACCCACCCTGCCTAGCTCAGGAGGCCCCCGAGGGTGCTGGTGGCCCGCGGGCCTTGGGTCCCAGGGTGGGTAGGTGGGTACGTGGTTCTGCCTGGGACAGGGTACCCTGGTAGGGAGAAATCTTATGTGAACAGTGGCCCTCTCTGTCCTTCGAGCTTAGACCCTCTCTCTTCACAGACCTGCCCCTTTTTGCTTGTGTCTCCTCGGCTCCCAGCTGCCTACCAGGGGTTCTCCAGTGCCAGTGTGTACTCCTGGGTGTGTCCTGGGCCTGAGCAGAAGTTGTGGAGGTTGCTGTCCCCATGTGACTCTGGTGTGTGGGCTTGTGTAGGTGATCTTGTGTGTGCAGTGTGCCTCTTGGTGCAGTTGGGAGCCTGCATGTCTGTGTATGTTGGTATGTGGGGGTCCCCAGGCCTGTGCTTGCAGGCCAACCAGGTGTCGTGAGGGCTGCATAACTGCCCTGCCTGGTGGTGGTGGAGGGGGCCCCCAACTGGGTGGATGCTGCCACCTGGTGGCTAGGCCATGCTGTCCAGCAGTGGGTCACCTGGCCTATGGGATGGTTGTATGCACAGGGACAGGGCCTTGATGTCTTGGGACAGCCACTCATGCTGGCCTAGGGCCCTACTGGAAACATGCTGAGCTGAGCTGAGCTGAGCTGGGCCAGGGGGGACATGACAGAACCTGGGACCTAGCCAGCCCCTCAGTTCTCTGCCTAAGCCCACCAGGCCCTTTCTCTGATGTAGCTCAGAGGGTCACCCTTCAAACCTTACCCCAGATGCTAAACTTCGGGCCCTTTGTGGCTCAGGGCTCTTCTGTCCCTCCATACTCCTGCTCTGCAGCCCCTAGGGTCCTGCTCTGCAGTCCTCAGGACCTGCACTGGAGATCAAACCCTCTTGTCATGGCCTCAGACATACTCTGACCCAGAAGAGAAACTGGGGTCCTGGGCAGAGAGTGGGTCTGGCGTACTGAGATGTAAGTGGTGTGAAGTGGCAGGCTGAGGTAGATGGCTGCAGCCCTAAGTTATTGAGCCTCCTCGTGGGCAGGCCTGGGTGGGGCTGATCACCCGTGGAGCCTGCTGTCTGCTCCATGGTGCAGCTGGAGGGCCTTTATGCCTGTGCTGGCATGTGGGGGTTCCCAGGCTGAAATGTGTGAGAAATGGGGCAGAGGATGGCTGGTTCAGAGAAGAGGTCATGTGTGGTCCTGGGAAGGGTCCTCCTGGTGAAGCTACATGGGCATAGAACTCGAAGGCCACTTTGGCCTGGATACAGGCTGAGGCATTTGTCTAGAATTCTGCAGAAGACAGCAGGAGACTGGAGCTGTGGGCCCCCTCCCCAGCATGTGGATGGGGCCTACAGAGCAGCCTCTTTACCTGGATGAGGTGGGCTCCTCTGGCTATCATTACTGGAGACACTGGGGTCTCTGAGGGGCTCTTTAGGACATGGTGAGCCCAGGGTCAGAGCCTAGGAGGGAGGCTTTTGGTTCTGCCCCAGGCCAGTTCACCCTAAACTGACCCTTGCTGGTTATTTCTGACCATTCATCTTTGTCCCCTGCTCCCCAGGAGTCCCCACCCAGAGCCAGCAGCTTTTAAAACAAAGCAGGGGCTGTGGTGGCCACCGCCCCACCCCCCCCATGCCTTTCCATCACTTGTGCTACATCAGCAAGCCCAGAGCAGCTGGTGGGGCTTGGGGTGTGGGACAGCCTGGGTGGCTCCAGGGAGTCGGGTAACGAGTGTTTCCCCTTGCTGCCTGCCTGGGCTTTGGTTTCCCACATAAAAACGGGGTGCATCAATGTCTCAACTCAGCATCCAGCCTCACTCTGGACCTGTGTTCTTGAGTCCTGCATATGTTCCCATAGCTGGCCATTCAATGGCCCCTAAAAATGACAGCTAAGGGGCACACTCTGTTTTGGGGCTTCGGTGAGGAGCAGCGACAAGGACAGACACCACACAGCTAGGAGAACTTCTGCGAAAATAGTGTGAATATATTTGAGAAAAAAAATTAGTTAGCTGTAATTTTTACAGTATGGCCTCAGAGTGCCCCCACCCCTCAGCTGCCAGCTCCACCCATGTGGAAGGGCTTTTAGAGGTCCCTAGCACCTTCAGGAGATGGAGATGGGCCCGATTTGGTCCGTTTTGAAATGTCAAAATAAAACCTTTTGACATATGCATTGCACCCAAGCTAAAAACTAAAAACAAGGAAAATTTTTAAAAAAAGCTATGACTGAGAATTCTCAGGAAGTGCATGGAGTGGAACGTCTTGGGCCTTTCTACCCTTCTTGATGCGGGGCCAGTCCAGGACATGGGCGCGTGGTGGGTCGCATCAGTGGGACCTGGAGCTGGATCCTGGCTCAGGCGGCTGGTGGAGGCTCCCTGCTGTCAGCGTGAGCCAGGGCTGAGCCTCCTCCAGCCTTCCTGTCGCCGCATCCCCTCCCTGCTTATAATACAACCCGGGAAGCTGTGTTCACATTACACAAAAATAGCACCAGAAACTTCAGAGCAGAACTGCGGACGTGCAAGTCAAGAGCTCCGCAGCTTGGAGGCTCCAGAATGGGGCCACAGGGCTGGGGCCTGGAGGGAGCGGCAGGTGAGCTCCCTCCACGGTCTGTAGCAAACCCAGTGCCCTGGAAGCATCGGCAGTGTGGCTGGTGGCCCGTGGCCGGTGTGTTCCTGTGGTCATAGGGAGGAGGCCTGATGTGCTCTTGGGGACCAGGTGGCTCAAAGATGGCCCAAGTGGAGCCCTTCTCTCCCCCCGTGTAATTCCTAAGGGCACTTTGGAATTCCAGCAGCAGCAGCAGCAAGACTAAGAGGGGATCGGTCACTACCTAGTCACTACCTTCACGTCCCTGCTAGGTGAAGGTTGGGGAAACCCTGTGCAAATCTTCAAATGAGTTCTACAGCATATGGTGCCTTGCCAACAGGCCGTGAGGAGTTGAGGGGCATGAGCCGCTCTCCCTTCAAGTACTTGGTACCAAGAAAGCAGCTGTGTGGCCTCCGAGGGGCTGTAGCCAGTTCCCTCCCTCGGCCTTCAGCTAGAAAGGGACTGCCGTCTCTTGCCGCCCTGCTCAAAGTGAGCATCACCTCCTCTGCTTTTACTGGTGGCTCTGTGTGCTGGCGGGATGAGGCAGGTGCATAGAGCCCAAGTGATCCCACGGTGAAATGTCTCAGGCACTGTGCAGCCACAGACAGGAGCCTGTGCTGGCTTTGCTCTTTGCTCTTTGCTCTTCACTCACAAGTGTCCTTCTTTAAAGGGATCTTGAAGCTAGTCAGTCTCTGCCCAAAGAGCTGGCTAAGGAGATGGCTCTGGGACTCTGCAGTCCGGTGGTCTCGGGGCTCAGCACTGGGGACAGCCCTGCCCCTTTTGGGGGCCCTGGTTGGGGGCCTGGGCTGAGGGCAGGCCTTGCTCAGTGCCTCTCTCAGGGGGATGTGGCCAGGCCCCCCTTTCTGCTGTGCCCAGGGCTGGGGCCTCATCTTGCTGCTCGGGCTGCTTGGCTTGAGCTTGGCAGGGAGCACCCGGCTGGGGGTCGCCTGCTTCCGAGGAGGCCTAGCGGGCTTGTCAGGGGCGGAGGGGCTTCTGCCTGGGCTGCCCATGCTTGCCCACCTGGCTAGGCCTGTGGCCTGACCCTTCCCCCTCTTTTCACTGCCCTCTGCCTTCCCCTGGGGGCAGCCCCTGGCTGGGGTGCGAGGCAGGGGTTGGTCTGGGGTGGGGTTCTGGCTGGGCTTGGCAGGGGTGCTGGCTGTCTCGCTCTGGAGCTGCCCACTGCTTGGCTGTGGCTGGCTGCCCCCCGCCTTCTTGGTGCTCAGACGTGCCCCCCCATTGCTCTGGGAACTGGGTCTTGGCTTTGCTTTGGGGGTGGTAGGTTTTACCCCAGCCTCAGGGCTGTGGGTTAGCTCTTCAGGTGCCAGGCTTCCTGTCTCCTGGGACTTCCTCAGTGGCCCTGGGACTTTGGGCATTCTGCTGGGGCTGGATGCTGCACACCTGTTCCTTGATGAGCTCCCACAGGCCTCTGGCTTAGAGGCGCTGTCTTCTTGGGAGGGCACCCCAGTCTCTACCTCAAGCACTGTGAGGCATGAAGACGCCTGCTTCTCCTTCGGGAGTGGGGAGGGGTTTTCCAAGGACTGACCAGACGTGCCCTTGCCACAGACCCCAGGGATCCTGCTTGTCCCCGAGATCCGGTGGGGCTGCTGCTTCCTTCCAGACCCAGGGCTGCCTGGCAAAGCCTCCTCTTCCTGCCTCTCTGGGCCTGTGTCTAGCCTGTGGCCATTTCTGCCCTCAGCCAGGGCAGCCGGGAAAGGAGAAAGAGGAGGGGGTGGATCCTCCTCCCTGACCTGGTGGTCCGCAGGGTTCTCCGGCCTCTCTTGGGCCGGGGACTGTGCCTCGGAGGTGTTGGGATCCGCCTGGAGGCCGTGGAGGGAGCACGAGGACAGAGGCCGGTTGGCGCCCAGCGCCTGGCCACCACTAGACGCACCCACCCTGCGCCGTTTGCTGGGCCTTGAACCCTCTGGAGCCCCAGGGCGCCGCACAGCACGGAGGACACAGGGACGCGGCCCCCCGCGCAGGTGCTTCTCCATATGCCGCTCGAACTGCTCCTTTTTGGCGAAGGTGTAGTGGCAGGCGCTGCAGGCAAAGGACCGCCGGATGACGTGCAGGACGTCAGCGCAGAGCTCGCAGGTGTACAGCGGCGTGGGCGGTGGCTCACGCGCCTCGGCGGCATGGTGCGCCGCTCTCAGGTGGCCTCGCAGCTCTCCCGGCTCGGCGTAGACCCCGGGGCAGCGCGGGCACAGGAACACGCGCCGCGGGCTGTGCACCGCTAGGTGGCGCTGCAGCTTAAAAGGCTTGGGAAACCGCTTCCCACAGTGGTGGCAGTCGCGGGAGGGGTCCTTGCAGTCTGCGTGCACCCGCGTGGCGTGGAGCAGGGGCTCGCTGGGGGACCAGGGGTCTGGTGACGGGCTGGAGGTGGCCTTGAAAGGGCCTGCTAGGGGAGTAGGGCTGTCACCGCTTGCCGGCTCGCTGGGCGGCATAAAGGCACCGTCTGGGCAGGTGGAGGGCGCTTGCACCCTGTGCTCCGCCCTGTCCCTTGCGGCCTGGGCTCCCCCTTTTCTTCCCGACGCGTCCCGCGGGCTCTTGCCCGCTCTCCCCTCTGAGTGCCTACCTCGGTGAGGCTTGCGTGCTCGCACCACTACGGGGTTCCGGAAGGGTGTGACGGCGCTGTCCCCCTGGGAGCCCTCAGGCAGGTCGCCCGGTGGGGCCCGCTGCGCCTGGCCCTTGCGAGCAAAGCGGGCTGCGTGCTCACGAAGGTGCTGATTGTACATCCAGATGTCGGCCACCTCCTGGAGGCACATGCCGCAGGCCCACGGCCCTGGCTGGCCCTGCACGTGCTTCTCCTGCAGGTGTTCCCGCAGCAGCTGGCGAGAACTGAACCTGCGCTCCACGCACATGTAGCAGGTGGGCGGTGGCGCAGCACTGTGCGCGAGCTTGTGCAGGTCCAGCTCTCCCAGGCCGTGGAAGCGCCGGAAGCACACGCGACACTTGAAAGAAGAGGCCTTCCCGCCCCTGGCTGGCTGGTCTCTACCCACAGCCGGCCCCGGCCCTGCTGCTGGGTCAGAGAGGCTAGTGGTGGGCACAACGGCCAGGTCTTCACAGGGTCCAAGGAAGCACAACTCACTCAGGTTCAGCGCGGTGCTAGGTGTCTCCATGTCTTTGGCATGCAGTGGTAGCAGGCCGGTGCTCCCCGGAAGCCTCCCATCATAGGGTTCTCGCTCTAAGTTGGGGGGCTCTGGGCTCATGTCTCGGAGAGGGGAAGACTCTTCATCAGTGGCCACCTGCAGCCCTAGGCCTCGCCAGGCGGCAGGGACCATGTGCAGTTCTGGGATAGCCTCTGCCTGGTCGTCCTGGCTGCAGCAGGAGGGCACCTTGTCCTTACAGCTAGCCCCTTGGCCCAGCTCCAGGGCCCACAGGTCATGGCTGGGAGCCCAGGGGTCAACGCCAGGTGCACTGCTGTTCAAGAACCCTTCCAGGAGAAAGGACTCGGGCAGATCTGGGGTCTTGTCATCCCACAGGTCCTCGGAGGAAAGGCAGAGGGAGCCTGAGTCGCTGAGGTCAGTGGGCAGCTGGGTGGGGGCATTTGGGATGCTGTCCCCCACCACGTGGGGGTGTGGCTCAGTGGGCCGTGGGCACCTCATCCTACCACAGCGCTTCCTGTAGACGCGGGGGTTCTTTTTCTGTGCAAAGCGGCCATCAGGCGGGAAGAGCTGGGAAAAGGATAAGTCATCATCAAACAAACTTGGAGGGTCCCCGAGACCCGATGTGGGGGCTTCAGGATTGTGGGCGTCAGGCCCCTGGACCCCACCCTGGGCTTCTGGGAGGTCCAGGAGGACCCGAGGGCAGTCGCTAGTGGTGCTATCAGCTTCAGAACTAGGCACTTCAGGAGAGTTCAGGGTCCCCTCTTTGCAGTCACTCAACCCACCCTTGGCCCCTCTGCTGTCCTCTGTGGACTTGTCCCCAATAGCCCATGTTGGCCCCTTGCCTGATGCCCTGGCTGCTCTTGGTTCCCCGAGCTGCCTTGCCAAAGATCCTTTCTGCCTCTCTTGTAGTCCCCCAGGGGATGCTCCATCTACCCTCCCTCCAGGGACCCCCCGGCCTCTGGGTGATGTCTGGCTGGCCATGTCTTCTGCACGCAGGCCCTCCAGGCCTATTCCTGTGCGGATCCCCATCCCTGGGCCTGGTGTGGCAGAGGGAGGCAGCTGGTTCCCACCTGCCTCCCGCAGTCCCTCTGGCGTGAGGCAGTGGCTCTGAGGGGCTGGGTCATTGGCAACCACGGTTGGTGAACTGGAAAGGTGCGCGTCTGAAGTCACATCAGCAGAGATGTGCAGAATGTGCCCTGCCCGGGGCCGCCTTGCTCTCGGCATGCCCACTTTTTCAGTTGATGGCCTTGCTGTGGTGCAGGGGTTGTCTCTGTGTTCCCCACTTTGTCCTTGGCCTTCTCTCCCATCTGCCTGCTTGGAATGGGGCTTGTTTACTTCTCCATCTGGTCTTCTGGGCTTTGATGCTGGAGTTTGCTTCCCTTCCCCAGACTCCACCAGGCTTGCAGGGTATGGAGGTTGGCCTAGGGCAGAATCTGGTGTCTTGGGCCTCATTCTAGCCTCCTTCCCCATCTTGGAACCTAGAGTGTCCCCAGGTGCTGTGGAGCCCTGGACAGTAGGTGGCTCAGCAGCGTGACCAGGGCCCGTTGGAGAGGAACTTGGTCTCTCCTTGCCAGGCAGCTTGCGGTTCTTCTTCCCACGCATCCCACATGTAAGGGCTGTGAGCTCCAGAGCTTGGGGAGCAGGCATGGCCTTGGGTCTCAGCTGGGAGGTACCATGTACCCGGTGCTTCCTGGCTTTGTGCCTGCTCAGGCCTGGCTTGGAGCGGAAGGAGGCTGAACAGATCTCGCAGGTCATGGATGCCCCTGAGGAGGCTCCACCCTTCCAGGGGCCCTTCTCCATGGGCTCTGGCTTTTTAATGCTGTGAGCTGTCTGTTTGGGATCCTGGGAGCTGAAGAGATCCTTCTGGGGTGTCTGGTAAGGGATCCTGATGTGGCTTTCAGGGGAGTAGGACCCAGTTTCCCCAGCTGTGTTGCTTGGAGAGGTGGCTAGGGCCAGGCAGAGCCCTGCAGGCGAGCAGGTGATGGCCAGGCCTTGGGCACTAGCTCTGGGGACCTTTGTCACACCTGACTGCTTGGCTGCAGACATCTTTGCATCCTCCCATCCCTCAGTGCCACTCCCCGTCTCCCTTTCCAGGCAGGAGTGAGAGTCTGGCACTGTGCCCTCTTCCATGGCAGGGTTCGTGGGTGTGTCTGTCACACCCTGGCCTTCCCTCTGGCTACAGCAGGGGTTGCTGCTTTGGGTGTGTGAAGAGGGGCCCTGCGACACACCATCAAGGCTGCTATGGGGTTCTGGTGCCTGAAGCTCCCTGACTGCCTCTGTGTCCTGTTCTGTGAGCATGCCAGACAGGCCAGAGATCTTGGTGGTCACTCTCAGGGAGATAGGCCTCCTTGGGCAAGGAGGTGTGGTAGAGGCAGGAAAGCCCCTTTGCCCTTCTTTCTTGCAGTTCTTTAGAGCCTGTAATGTGCTGCCACTGGGGCCATCCCCTTCATGGTTAGAGGTCAAGACATCAGTGTGGCTGAGCTGGCCTGAGGAATAGTCTTCAGAAGGGCTGCTGGTCCCCAGGAGGGGGAGAGGCAGGATCTTCTTGGGGCCACAGAGACTTGTGGTCAAAGGTGGGGGTGCTGCTAGGTGCCTCCCAGCCCCAGCATCTATAGAGGCCTGGGCATTACCAGCCTGTCCAGGAGATACGTGGGCAGGATGGGCTGGCTGGCGAGGGGAGTTGGGTGGGTCCAGATAGATGGAGGATGTTGGCAGCAGCTCCTGTGGCTCACCTTGGGACCCCATGACCCCAGAAGGTATGGAGGGAGGGTCTTTCTGGGGATGGTGCTTGAGGCTGCAGGAAGCGGGAGTAGCTCTAGGTGCACAGTTGGCTAGGTCCCTGGGTGCTGGGCTCTTCCTGTCCAGCAGCAGCTGTGAGTCAGGGCCTGGGCTGGCCACCTTCCCTGGGGATCTGTCTTTGGGCCCCTGTTTCATGTGGGCTGCTGACTCTGAGAGCTTTCCTTCTGGGGCAGTGGGGCTGGGGGCTAGCTGTGCCGGCTGTTGGAGGTTCACGTCTGCCATGGCCCCCTGGGGTCCACCTTCAACCCTTGCTAAACTGACCAGGAGTGTTTCTGGAAGAACATCAGCCATGATGAGGTTGTCTGGTGCTTCTGGGCTCTTCCAGGCTTCTGATTGGAGCTTGCTGGCTTTGCCTTGGCCCTTGAACTTTTTAGTCTGTCCAGGCAAGCCCCAGTGTCCATCTGCTGTGGGCCCCAGTGGATCATCAACCACTATAGGGTCAGCTGTGATCTGCATGACCTCAAGGGAGCCATCTTTTACACGGTCCCTTCCCGGATCAGGAGGGTCCTTGAGTTGAGGGCTCTGGGTACTGACAGGTGGTGGCCACCATGAGGCCTGGGCATCTTCCTGGTCCTCAGATCCATTCCCCAGGTCCTGGGGTGGACGTACAGAGTTGGAGACTAGGTCCTGGAGCCCAGAGTAGAACAAGGCCTCCCTGCCTTGGAGGGCTGTCAAGGGGGATGCTCTCACTGGGGCAGGCTTGCTACCCTGAAGGCCAGGTCCCTCTGCTATGGGGTGGAGGATCCCACTTCCCTGGGGTATGGGTGCTTTGGAGGCACACCTGTGACTGGCACCTGGGGATGGGGTGGCCTCCAGAGATGCCAGGTCAGGTGCCAAGGGAGCAATAGGGCTGTGAACAACTTCCTGCATGGGGTGGGGTTCAAGAGCGTACTCTCTCCCCTGCTCATAGGAAAGCAACAGTGGGGTACCGTCATTCTCCTGGGTCCTGGCAGCCTCCATACTTTTAGGAAGCAGAAGTTTGCAGTTTGGGCTGTGTTTTTCTAGATCCCTAGCCTCCAGTAGGGGCTCTAGTTGTTCTCGGCGGTCAGGTAGAGAGGCCTCTGGGGGGTCCCTGCTGTCTGCTTCCATCTTGGAGACTCTGGCTTTCTTTACTCTCTCTCTGCAGGGACCAGGGGGCGGGGATGCTTCTCTTGGGCCAGGATGCTTCTCCTGACGGCTCTCGAGACATGCTTTCCTGAGACACATGGTTGTTTCTGCACCTTCCTGGTGTGGATGTGACCTCCCAGAACCTGTAAAGTTGGCTGCAGAGCACGTGTCCCCAGGGGAGGCCTGGAGTGTGGGCACCAGGGAGCCTGGCTGTGGGCCTGGGCTGGCTGCACCTGTGGCCTTGCTGAGGTCTTGGGGGGCCCCCTGAATTCCTTGCCTCCTTTGTAGCTGGCTTTCTAATTCAGTGACCAGTCTTTTGATTTCTAGTTCATCCTCAGATGCATTGCTCAGAAGGACAGCACTGTTCTTGCTTCCCTTCCTAGGGACAGGGGGAAGGCTAGGGGACACTCTCCCCGCATGAGGATGTGGCTTACTGCATGCCTTTGCCCCTGGGAGGTCAGGAAGTTGGCTGGGCAGCACTGGGGCTACCTCTTCCAGCAGCAGGAATGGGGGGAACAGCGGTTCCATCAGAGGTTTCTTTGGGTCGGCGCATGCCAGCAGCACATGGCTGTCCCCGTTGGCAGGCAGGCTGTCATAAAGTGGTGGGTCAAACCCTTCCTCTGGCAGCTCTGTGAGGAGGGTTGTGGACTCTAAGGTCAGCAGAGACTGGGCTTTGCCTGGGTCGGTTTCAGCTGTATGAGGTGGGCTCTTTGGTGGTTTTGGCTCAAGGGCATCATCCATACCACTCTGGTCAAGGTCGGGGCTGCTGGCTGGTGGTGTGGCTACTGCTGAGGGCTTAGAGAGCAGATCTTCAGGGAGACCCCCAGCAGTGTCCTTGGGCCTGGAGAGCAGTGTGCTCCGACTGCTGTTGGGCTGGGGCCGCTTTTTGGCAGTGGGAGTCCCCAGGGAGTCTGTGTCACAACCAAGGTCAGAGTTCTTTAAAAGCGGGATGCTGGGTTCAGGGTAGGCCGCCCCCAAGGGATTAGCAGCAGACATAGGGAAATCTCCTGGCTGGTGAGCAAGGGAGTCCTTTCTGTGGTGGGGCCTGGGTGGTTTTGCGCTCCCACGGGTGTCCTGCAGACTGTCTGCTCCTGGTGTCGACGCACTCTCCTTGGGCAGCATGTGGGCACGGCTCCGTGATGGCCGAGATCTGCCAGTGTTCCTTCTGTCCTCCTTCTGTGGTGGGGGCCCTGGAGCAGAGAGTCTGGGGCTTTCTTTCCTGTAGGAGGCTCTAGAAGGAATGGGCACTTCTCTGAGTTTGGTAGTGTCTTCTGGTGACTCTTTGGCAGTTTCTGGCTTCTTGGCTGCCTGGGAGATGCCCAGGTGTGGCTGGTGTTCCTCTGGTGTCATGATATTATTGGGAACCTGTAGGAGGTGAGTGGGGGCCACCATGGAAGAATCGGCACACTTGGGATCTCTGTCTGAGGGAAGGTCTCCAGCATCCAGATGGTGTGATGGGTCACATGACTGCCTGGGGCTGGAGGAGACCCTGTCCTTCCCTACTTCCTTCCTCAGGAACTTGCCGGGGCTCCGGGCCTGGTCATCTTCCTTCCTCCTCTCCCCTGGACGCCACTGCTGGTGACGATGGCGGGACCGTCCCCTAAGGCTCGGTCTCAGCTGCCCAGGACACTCATACTCGGAGTCAGAGGCTTGGTTGTTGTCCCTGAGGTGGCTGTCTTGGGCAGTGCTGGGCGGGGGCCTTGCACGCTGCGGCGGGGCTTGTGCCACCTGCTGCCA
Organism: Ctenodactylus gundi; assembly: GCA_004027205.1. NCBI lineage: Eukaryota > Metazoa > Chordata > Mammalia > Rodentia > Ctenodactylidae > Ctenodactylus > Ctenodactylus gundi. The sequence continues at coordinate 30,420 of PVKB01001839.1, read as the reverse complement.
GTGTAGCTTGTTCTTCTGTTGCAGGATCTTGTGGATCAGCTCCTTGCTCCAGGTGCCGCCCCGTGTCCTCTTCTTCCCAGAGTTCTCCCTGGAGGACAGCCGCAGGTGCCTGGAGCTCCTGATCTCCCCAGGGCAGGAGGAGACCTTGGGGACCTGGCTGTTGGGATCTGTGTGGCCCTTGGCTTGGGTTCTGAGGCTGCGGGATCTGGGTGGGGCCCTCTGGGTACTGTGGCTCCTCCTCTTGGGCCTCGGGCAGGTGGCTCTGCTGGGTCCCTGGGCTCCACTGGCTGTAGCCACCTCTTTCTGGAACAACTTAAGCTGCTTTCCTCTCCTCTGATGCCTCTCTAGGGCAGTCGTGGGGTTCTCCATGGGTGCCAGGCCCAGGGAGCGCGTTTTGGGCCTATTTTGGGCTGGGCAGGCCTCATCCCCAGGACAGAGGGCCCGGGGCTGTGGAGTGGCCACTACAGCAGGCAGCAGGGGCTGACTGTGGGTCTCTGGGGTTGTCCCGGCCTGCGTGCTGGGGATCTGGGCAGTGCTGGGCCCCCGGGGGCCAAGAGGGTCCTCGTCAGCAAAAACATCAATGAAACTGCTGTCGATCTCGGGGTTGTCTGACTGGTCCTCCATGCCATTGAGTGCCTCGGTGATGAGGCTGTCTAGCTTGGCATCGTCCTCCAAGTCCAGGTCGGAGGTGGGGAGTAGGAATGGGGTGGTGGCCAGGCTAGGTGGGAATCCCGTCCTCAGGGGGTCATCCTTGCCATCTGCCTGGGCATCTCCAGCCAACAGCAAGGGGACATTCTGGCCTTGGCTAAGGAGACCTGGATGTGCATGGGCAGGGGCCTTGGGGGTAGCAGTGGGTATGGGGCGACCTGGGAGCCCATGTCTGGCCAGCAGCAGGCTGCAGAACTGCCGGTGCCCCAGGAAGGCAGCCAGGCTGCTGTAGTTCCGGTCACACTGCCTGCAGGTCAGCAGCACGTCCAGCTGGTCCAGGTTGGCGCTGCTCAGTGGGAAGTGATGGGCAGTGAAGGGTGCTGGCTCCCGCGGGAAGCCCGGAAGCCTGCTATTGCCTGTGCTGGGGCCCTCATCTGGGAATGTGGCTGTGTCCAGGCACGTGAAGGTGCCCTCAGTCCCCAGCCTGTCTGTGGGAAAAGAGAATGCCTTGGCCAGCTCTGGCTGATAGTGGGTGGGCTCTGGGGAAGGGAAGGGGCTGCTGGTGTCTTGGGGTCTAGTAAGGGGGTGGAGGAATGCTGAGGCCCCAAGGGGCCCAGGGAGTTGGCTGTCTTCAGAGCTAGGGTTGGCTGGGCTGCTGGACAGAGGTGACAAGGATGAGCAGGTGCTGCTGCCGGCTGTGTTGGTGGCAGGTGAGGGCAGGGGGGAGTCGCTGGGAGAGACTCCCAAAACCCTGGGTGGAGGCAGGCCTGGGGCACCTCGGGGTGACACCTGGGGCTGGGTTCCTCCAAAGAACAGGGTCTGGGCTCCAGGATCCTTCAGCCCACCATACGTATACAGCCCTGGGGAGCTGCCTGGTTGGCCTGGGCTGGTTCTCATGGCTGTCAGTTTCTCCCCAGGCCCAGGCATCTTGCTGCAGGCCCCCATGGTTCCCTGGCTGCCTCCCTGCCACTCAGCGCCCCCCCTGGGGAATGCTGGCTGGCTCAGCACTTCCATCTGGAGGGTACTTGGCCCAGGGCTGGGAAGCACTGGGGTCCATGGCATAGGGGAACTCTGGGGGAGCCCCTCAAAGAATGCAGCCCCAGTGGAGCCAGAGGGGCCAAGGGGGTGCTCAGAGTAAGGAACTGCTGTAGAGTTCCACAGCTGGGGCAGCCTGGTAGGTGGGGGCCCAGAGGTGGCCAGCTTAGTGTCCACAGGCCCTGGGCTGGGGCCCCCGTTGCCATATACCTGCTCTGAGAAATGCCTCTGGGGCAGAGGGTTTGAGGGTCCCCTGAGGTTTCCCAGCCCATCATGGGCAGAATGGGATCCTTCGGGAGGAACTTTGGTCAGGCTCTTGTGCAAACTGTTTGGAAAGGGGCTCAGAGCTGAGTGAGCAGCACCAGGTGGTGAGAGGGGACAGCCAGGGTCGTTGGGGGCATCAATGTTGCCTGACTGGCCAGGGTAGCAGGGTAGGGGTGGGGTGGACAGTGTGTAGGTAGACCCAGAGCCCATGGCCTCTGGCCACTCCCTTGGGGACTGATGGAAGGAAAATCCCATGGCCCTGCTGCCATAGCCCTGCTTGGCAGGGCCTACAGGGAAGGGCTCCCCAGCTCCCTGGGGGGCCTGTCCTGGGAAGGAGTATTGGAAGGGGGCTCCCTTGGGGCTACTGGGCCTGCTGCCCTCAGTGGGAGGGACTCTGAAACTAGCACCTGTGAAGTTGTTCTTGCCATCAGGAGGCCAGGAGCTGGCTCTGCTGGCTGGCAACTCTGGGTAGGAGGCTGGCCCATGGGGGCTGGTGGCACTACTCTGGGTGGCCCTTGGCAAGGCTGGGGGCCCTGGGGTTGTGTTGGGTGAGGTATAGTCGGTGGAGGTAAAGCTGGAAGGGGCCTCCTGAAAGCACCTTTGGGAACAGAGCTCTGCGGGGGAAGGTGAGGCCTCGACTGTGGGGAGGCTGGGTTGGCAGTGGGCTTTGGCTTCTGGGTCCCTGGGGCAGGGTGGACCCTCAGGAGTCTTGTCCGGGGTGGGCTTGGCCATCAGGCTGGAGATGTTGAGGCTGTAGAGCTGAGGGGGGCTGCCATCTTTCCTGCCTACCAACCACGTGCAAGTCTGTGGGTGGCTCCTCCCAGGTGAGGTGCAGGGGCTGCTTGCCTTCTCCTGGGAGCCCTTTGGGGCCTGGGTCCTCAGGCACAGGGTGTGGGAATCCACCTTGTCAGCCTGCCTGGGCGGGGCTTTGGGAGGCTCCCCAGCCTCGGCTCCGCTGCTTGGCCCCCGTGCACCCTGGGTGGTTCTGTTGGCCGGGGCATGGTCCTGGAGGGTGGGCTGGGAGGGGCGCCTCAGGCCACAGGTACCCCGGCAGGGCTTCAGGACTGCAGTCGTGGTTGGGGGCGGTGCTCCACGGGGCCGCGCCCCTGGCATGGCCCCTGCGTCCCAGTGCTAGGAGGATGCCGAGGTCCGAGGGGGCTGTGGGGAGTGGGCTGGGTGGCCATCCTCACCCCTGGGGGGAGCTCAGGGAAGCCTGCTCTCATGGTCTTGAGGGAGCCTGCAAGGAAAGGCGAGAAGTGAGTGAGGGGCTGCCGGGGCTGATAACCTACGCTGTGGGACAGGGGTGTGGCCAGTGTGGGAGCCTGCTGGGGGTGGGACGGTGCCTTAGGGAAATGAGGATTCTGCCAGAGTGAGCGGGGTCCTAGGGGGTGGTGGGTGGGGGAGAAGAAAAGAGAGAGAGAGAGAGAAAGGGGATCCTGCCTGGGATTTCAGGTCTGAAAAGACCCCTTTCCTCCTAGATTAGGCAGCTACCGGCAGAGGGCCTGTAAACTTACCTGCAGGTACAACTTGGAGAGGGTTACAGGAGAGTGGCCAGGAGGGACAGTGGGTACTCCCCTTACCTGTGTACCAGAAGCCAGGCCACAACCACCAGAGAAGTGACTACAGGCCCCGGCCAGAGCTCACACCTGATTCTCCTGGGACCCAGATCTGGGACCCTATCACTTGTACCTCAGCCTCAAGGTCCCAAAGTGTGGTTTCAAACCTCCCATTCTGAGGAGCCACTAGCTTTGGGAAGGTGCCAGTTATTTTGAGGGCCTCAGTAGGGCTCTGGTCTAGGGCATGGAGGCCCAGGCCTCTGGGGAAAGCCCTGTCAAAGACTTGGAGTCTGTGCTGAGGGGGGCCCAGTGTGTCCCTTCCCATGGCTGAGACTATTTTCACAGCTCTGTCCTACGTCTGGATGCATAGAGGGATCTATCAGCATGGTTCCCTGCTAAGCACAGTCTTGGGTCACCTGTCATCTTCCTGATGACTCTTATGAGGCTCAGCTTGCTAAGCCACAAGCCATGTGCCAGACAGCTACGTAAGGAGCCCAGTTCCTTCCCACCCAGAGTCAGGTCCACACTGATCTCTGTGTCCTCATGACACAGAGATGACCTGTGTGAGTGGATGGGACCCAAGGCCACGTGGGGGTGGTGTGGAATGGGGCAGCTGGTCCCCGAGAAGCTGGTGCAGGGCAGAGCCCAGGCTCAGCCAAGGGACTGTTCCTGCCACTGGCTCAGGCCTACAAGAAGCCTGGTGGCTTTCTTCAGGATACCTCCATCTTCTAGGGCAACCCACCTGTCCCCTAACTCTGGGGCCTTGTAGGGTCACTGAGGGCCAGGCTCTTAACTACACAACCAGCCAGGAGATTCTGGGCTCCTGCCATGGGAGGCCAGCCTCAGGAGTGGACCTGCCTTTTTGGGGGCTGAGTGTCCCTGGTGGGTGCCCAGCAGAGGGCATCTTTGAGCCACAACAGCCCCAGGAGAGAGGTGATGCGAGGAGTTATCCCCGCTAAACTCACTCCACTGCCTCTCAGGCTTCCCTCCTCTGATCCTCCCCTCCAGGGGGCGGAACACCGGAGTCCTGGGGAAAGGACCCATAGGTCACGCTTGTTGAATAAGTAATTGATGGTAGTGATGGCAGCCGTCCTGGGGCTCCTGGACACCGTTGGATAGCCGCTCCCTCATCCTCATTGTGGCTAAGGAATGGTACTGTCACACCAGAAATCAGACCAGGTGTAGCTTTTGCAGAGCCTCTTGCTAGTATAGTAGAAGGGCTGGACTGTCCCAGGGAGGCTTAGCCAGGTCACCCTGACTCCAGACACCCACCCAGTCCAGGCTGCAGGGTGCAGTCCCTTGTCACAGGTGGCAACCAGCATTTGAGACCACGAGTCCCTGTCTGGGAAATGGTTGCAGAAATGGTGGGAGTTCAGGGGGCTCAGCCTAGGAGGGCTCTAGGAAGTGTCTTGTGGAGCCCGGCCTGCTGAAGGGAGCATGGCTTTGAGAACGACTCTACTGAGGCCTTTCTCCAGGAAAGAGCCACCAGGCCAGGAGGGGAGCATCAGGTGACACTGTGGCTCACCCCTCTGCCCTCACCCTCGACTGTAGTTTCCAGCCACATATCAGCCCCAGACAGCCTGGTTCTGGGACACTAACTCCTGGGGAGAGGGCTGGCGGCCCCAATTACAGGGATCCTCGGGGACAAGGGCATCTCTGCCACGGCAGCTGTGCCCTCTGCGTGGATGCCCTCACATACCTGGGAGCCAGGGCGTCGGTGGGGTGGCGGCAGGACTCTGGAGGAGCAGGGTGGCACAGCTGCAAAGCAAGCAGAGTGTCAGACCCGCTGCAGGTTGGCTGGGCCAGGGCCCTGCAGCCCCGAGGAGGCACCACCCTGGGGCGGAAGCAGCCGTGGGTGAGGGACTGAGGGATGGCAGAGCCCGGGGAGGGGCCGGGGGGCCAGCTGGGCCCCTTTCACTTTTTCTTTCTGAAGTCTTTGCTTGGGCACAGTTCACACCTTCGTGCAGTTAGAGGTGGGCAGCAGAAGGCTCAGGGTTTCTCTCCCTGTCCTGGCCTTCATTGCCCAGGCCCTGCGGGGGCCTCGGGTGCTTGTGCCAGGTTTCCCAATGCGGACATTAGCACACAGGACAAGCCGTCCTTTTCCCACCATCTCCACTGCCCGCCTGCTGCCTGCCGCCCCACGTTGGGCTTGACATCTCCACAGGCACCTCAGAGGTCACCCCAGGTTGCTCCACAGAGAGGCTGCTGCCCCCTGCCCTGCCACCCACTCCCACCAAACCCCACCAGGGATGCTGCAGGGCTGGATATGAGGTGGCCAGGGTAAAAGAGGAGACTGTCCCCCACAGCTGCCCCATGGCACCTTTATACCACAGCCAGAGCCACGCCTGGTGGCACAGGCCAGCACTCTAGGATGCCGAGGCAGGAGGATCTCAAGTTTGAGCCCAATCTGGGCAACTTAGTGAGACCTTATCTCAAATTAAAAATCAAAAATGGGCTGGGGATATACCTCAGTGTGAAGGCCCCGGGCTCCATCCCCAGTGCCATGACAACCCAGAGACAAGTAACAAACTCAGGCCTTTTGGACCTGCTGCCTCTGAGAGAAAGGGGTCAGGCTCAGGGACCCACGCTGAGAAGCCACACCCAGGCAGAGAGGGTTGTGGCCTCCTCAGGCAAGGCCACACAAGGTGCCACAGCTTCCTCCCCCCTCTCTCCTGGTGTGCCCAGGGGACCTTGCTAGGGTCAAGGGGTCCAAAGGCCGCCTGCCTCGAGGAGGTCCACTCCCAGAAGCGCTGCAGCCCTTACTGATCCTGCCAGACCCCGCTGTGGCCTCAGGGGCCCGGGGAGCCTCGTGACCCTCCACCTCTGACTTAATGGATGGCAGCTCCCATCTACCCCCACCCCTGGAACCACAGGGGCAGTTCCTTCCTCACCACAGGGGACCCTTGGTGGCAGAGCAAGGGACCTTCCCAAGGGGGCAGGGGCGGAGCTGCGAGAGGCCCCTGGACGCCACTGGCACCACCAGCACTTGTGCCAGGCGCTGGGCTGGACACCAGGCAGTATATGTTGTTGGCTCATGGCCTTGAGCTTACTAGGAAAGACAACAGATAGCTACAGAAAAGGAAACAGGCTCAGAGAGGTCGTGTGACTTGTGTAGGGCCACACAGCCAAGTGGTGATCTGAGGCAGGCCCGCCCGCTCTGTGCCCCACCTTCGGGGAGCTGTTGCAGCCTTAGTGGCCTGACCTGGCCCTGCTTCCTGCCCTGGCTGGTCCCATGTCCTAGTCCTCTGCAGCGGGCTCAGGGTGCTCAGGGGTAGCTGCTGGCTCGCTCATCCAGGGGCTAAGAACCATGCAGTGTGGGGGTGGCATATGTCCCTGTCTCGGGTTCTGGCGCTGCCTGAGCTCTTGGCAAAGTCCCTGGTGCCCCAGGGTGGGTGTGGGTTTCAGTGGCCAGGGCCCTTTGAAGTGGGGAGATCCAATCCCCCCACAGCCCCATGGGGTCCTGGAGGAGGGGAGCGGTTCCTTTTCTCTCTAGCACAGTCCCTGGCTCCCTCAGACTGGCTGCTGAGCAGCTGGGTAACTCAAGCCCATGGGGTAGCAGTGCGGCCCTGGGGGTGTGGGGTTGCCTGCTGGAGCGGCTGTGACTGCAGCCCTGGGCTCCAGACCCACCTGCTTCCTCGCTGCCTGCCATAGTGCCCTACTCCACGGGGCTTGCCCACCCCCTCCAGCTGCCCGTCCTGGCCCTTCCTCCTGAATCACCCCCGGGCTTCCTCAGGGCCTGCAGGAGCTGCTTCCATGATGGGACACCCCTCCTACCACTCCTCCTAGAGGTGACTCAGGGCTGCCAGTCTCACCAAGCTCGTACCCTGGCCTGCACATAGGCCACCCTGGGCCACCGTTTCCATCACAAGCCTGGCCCCCAGGGTGGCTAGAGCCAGCCGACCAGAGGAGCTAGTCAACAAGACTGGCAGAGAAGGAAAGAGACAGAGGGAGACCGTCCAGGGCCCCACATGCACGCAGGAAGTGTGGCAGGCTGGCCTCTGCTATGCCCATCTCGGGGGGAGTGCCTGTCTCTGTTGCCTGTCCCTGCTTTGGCTGGGCCCAGGATCCTGGGACCCAGGAGAGAGCACAGGCATAGGCGAGGACCCAGGACGTGCCCAGTGGATCTGTTGGGAATTAAGCCATCATAGGGGAGGGGCAGAGGCCCACCATCCCCTCCAGCCCTGCCTGGACCGCTGAGGGCGGGCAGGGCTCGGGCACAGGGCTGGTGGTCACTGCCTTCACACTGAGGGGCTCCCTGCTTATAGCTGATGCTACTTGTTGGTTCTCGCTCTGCCGGATCAGTGCTCCTCACCACCTACACTTGAGGAAACTGAGCACAGAGGGTGGAATCCCACAGCTCAGGAGAGGAGGCCAGGCCAGCTGCCCTGTGGCCCCTGACCGCTCCCCTGGCCAGGCTGGTGAGACCAGGCCTAGGAACAAAGCTGTCAGGTGTGATGGGCAGGGGAAGTGAGCAGGGACCTGAGGTGACCGTCTGGGTGAGGGTGTCGGACGCATCCCGGGGGCGCCTGGCCGTAGGAAGGCAATCGAGGCAGGCATGGGGAGGGCGTGGGGCCCCCGGGCTGGGCCTCCAGGGGTGTGACATCAGGTCTTAGGAGGCCATGGAGATCGGAGTGCTGTGGATGTCTGGCAGCTGGGCCCCATCTGCCTCCACCTCCAGGTCTAGCTCCCTGAGTGCTCCTTCCTGAGCTCTACACTGAGGTAAGCACCCGTGCCATCGGGCAGGGCCTGACGGGCGGGCCAGGAACTAAGAGTCAGAGACAGGCTAGGCCGCACTATACGTCAGTGGAGCCGTGTTCCCCGGCCCCGCAGTGCTGCTCCGGAGTCCCGCCTGTCCACTCTGAGGATTCTCTGCTGCCTGCTCTGGTGGGCCCACTTGTAGTGTTGCCCACCTTGTACTGAGCATAGGCCCCAACCAGCTGGCCACTCCCTGATGGGTTGGGGGTGGGGCAGGCCAGCAGCTGCTCCTCTGGCCCCTGGGACAACCATGCTGTACCCACTGGCCTCCACTCAGGCCCCAGTGTCTGCTTTCTCCCAAATCTGACCTGCCCTGCTCACAGCAGCTGGGGAGCCAGCGAGGGGAGGAGAGCACCGGGCTCCCCTCTCCTCCCAGCAGACAGGCTGCAGTCAGGGGCAACCTGACATCTATTTCACAAATATTCCCCCCTTTTTCCCTTCAAACGCGGCCGCTTTTCTTAAAAACTGTTACCCGAGCACTCAGATAAACCTCGGCAGGTAAAATTATATCTGTGATACAGCCCAGAGGGCGCACGTAAGAATAGGTGCAAATTATCGGCTGCATTTATCTTAATTACTTTGGGGGAGAGGAAGGCGGGGAGAGGGCGGGAAGCGGCATTCGTCCTGCCTCATCTCAGGCATAGTTGAGATCCCTAACAGGAGCCAGAGAGAGAATGCAGGGGGAGGAGGGAGGATGACGTTGTCCAGATGACAGGGAGCGGGCTGTGGGAAGGGTGGGGCAGAGAGCTGGCAAGGCTCAGGCCCCTTCCCTCTGTGCCAGGCTCTTGAGCCAACCCCATAGCCTTACCAAGAGGAATCCTCATATCTGGGTCCGATGCCACCACCTTCAGGAAGTCCTCCCTAACCACAGAGCCAGTGCTACCACATCATGAGATCACTTGGTCTCCTCTCACCTCCCCTGCCAGTACCTGCTCTGCCCAGCACTGCTGCCACTCTCTGTGGGCATTGTGGGTGCCATGGGGTGCAGAGGCTGCTCCCCAACCCAACATGTCCAGTGTATCCAATAAGAAGGCTGGCCGTGTTAATACTTGGCAGCTCAGCCAGGATGCCTGGCCACTGTCTCTCGCCACATCAGATCATGCGAAAGGATCAGGACTCGGTGGCCCCAGGCAGCTTGCCCCAAAGCCTGGAAGTGGCTGCCTGGGACCTTGGGGCAGTGTGGGCATTAGGATATGCAGCTGTGTGCAGGGATGTGGAGCCTGGGACTCCAGGGAACCCGTTTTGGAAACAGAAGATAGCAAAGTATTTCCTGAAGAAAATGGGTTTTTGGGGTACCGTGTTCAGTGTGCTCACTTAATAGATGGGAGCAGAGGCTCAGAGAGGCTGTTGGCTTACCCAAGGCCATAGAGTGTCAGAGCCAGTTTTCTTGTGTCCCCAACGTTAAGCTCCCACCAAGGGTGGGTGCAGCAGCAGTGCCAAAGCAGCCATTGGCTGAAGCCTGGGGTGGCAGTTGGGATCTGGCTCCAGGACTCACAGAGGAGGGAAGGAACAGCCCCACATGCTGCATAGTGGCTCAGGGAAAGGGTACAACCAGGCATGCCAGCTCCAGGCTGGGGTATTTGTGGGGCTGACCTGGAGACTGGGGAGCAGGTCCTGGTTTGGGGGTTTCTGCAGGCTTGGGCTCCTGGAATGTATCTGGTGTGGATGTCCCAGACTCTTGTCCCTTGTTTTCTGCAAGGACCCCAAGGGCCCTGGCCACAGTCCCACACTGTTGGGCCATGAAGACCCCCCCCCCCACCCCCGGAGGGGCCTGTGCAGTTTGTCTTCCCAAGACAAACTGTTTCCATCTCTGTCCCCAACAGCCGTCGCTGGTGACTGTCCAGCAGAGCGACCACAGTGCCTGTCATGGCTGCAGCCTCAGGTGAAGTCCCCAGGGCGGCTGTTCATGGCCACCCTGGCCCTGTTCTTACTGCTGGCTCAGTGGCCTTTCTGGGGCCACCCAGACCCTTAAGTTAGAGTCCTGGACTGGACCACCGCACCACAGGATGCCACACAAAGCCTCATGCCAGCCTGTGATCTGGTGTGTGACACAGGGAGAGACTTGATGGGAAAGGCCAGCCAGTGTGCCCTCTTCCCCACGCTGTGGGTTTGCAGAGGAGGGAGCAGAGGTCAGGCCGCAGGAATGAACTCAAGAGTCAGTGCCTGGCATCCTCCAGCTGCGGGAGTCCTGAGGATTTTGAAACCCTTCCCTGTCTTGCCCTAAGTGAGATCCCTGTTGCTGCAGGACCAGAGCTGATTCCCCAGGAGCCTCCTCCAGCAGAGTGGTAACTGCCCCCCAGCCCCAGCCCCAGCCCCAGCCCCAGCCACGCTAATCCCCCTCTCACAGCTCTGGATCCTATCAGGGACTCTTCGACCACCCAGCGTCTTGCTCTGCCTTGGGGCGGGAGGGTTGTCACTCTGAGTTCCTGCTGTTATCTTTTTTTTTTTTTTTTTTTTTTTGAGCTACATGGCTGGGTCTTGCTCTATGGTTCAGGCTGGTCCTAAACTCACTATGTAACCTTGGCTGGTCTAGAACTCATGGCAATCCTCCTGCCTCAGCCTCCCGAGTGCTGAGATGACAGGTGTGTGGCACTGCAACCAGTTATTCTGTGGTGCTGGGGGATTGAACCTGGGGCCTTGAGCTTCCTAAGCAAGCATTCTAATCACTAAGCTATGCCTGCAGCCCTGGCATTTCCAATTAAAAGGGATAAACTGGGCCTAGTGGCACATGCCTATAATCCCAGCACTCCGGGAGGCTGAGGCAGGCGGATCCAAGTTGGAGCCCGCTTGTGACTGAGACCCTGTCTTAAAAGATTAAAAAAAATAAGGAACAAGGAACAAGAAGGCTGCAGGTTCAATCCCCAGTACTGGAAGAAAATCAAAAGTAATGCTAACTTTGCTTCCCGGGGACATAGGATCAGCAGGTGTAGGTGGGAGGTGGCACAGCCTTGCTGCTGAAAGCAGGTGCTCAGTCCGTCTATAGATGGGGAAACCGAGGCTCCAGGCCCTAGGGCTGGCTCATGGCCATGAGAGCTAGGCCCTCCACGGCTCTGGCTGTGTCTGGGGCCCAGATCCACTCCCAGATACGATGGTTCTGTGGCTACGAGGTGACCTGGCTACCTGTAGAGGGACCCTGAGCTGCTGGAATCCCACTGCTGGGCAGTGCAGGGCAGGGAGGGAGAGTGGGGTGGGCGGGGGGCATAGGGAGGGTCGGGGCTGCTCTGGTTGCATCCCAGGGATCCCCAGTAGGGTGGAGAGTCTGTGCCTGTGCTCAGCTCTGTGTCTTGGCCTCTGTGTCCTCCATAGCCCAGAGGGGATCTTGTGGGGCATGAGGAGGCACTTGGGCTTTCCGTAGGGGACAGTTTGGAAGTGGGATCCCCACCACCTGAGTCCTGTTCAGCTATGGCAGTGATGATCTGATCCCCCGAGGCCTGGTCTGTGGGACCAGTGCGACCTTGCAACCCTCACCAGGTGCATATTTTTCCTGTTGTTCAGGGGCAAAACAGGGCACAGAGAGGGAAAGTGACTCTCCTAAAGCCACACAGCAGGGAAGACGCACCAGGAGCTAGAATCTCTTTGAGGGCAGTGGTCTTCTTTGTGGTGACTGTCCTCTGCCAGGGCAGAATCTTGAGTGACCGGCCCTGTTGGTCTCCCTCACTGTATGGCCTCAGCCTCTGCATAGCTGGAATCAGATGCCGGGTGGTGTTTCACTCAGACCTTCCCTAGTCTGGCTGACCCAACTCGCCTGAGCAGCTTCTGGGGTGCTATTCCTGTGGAGGGCTGGGCTGGGCTGGGCTGGGCAGTGTGTGGCCTCTGGGTATAGCAGCCTGGCAGGGCTCAGAGGCCAGGAGGGTACCTGGTGGTGGGGATATCCCATGTCTGGCCTGTTCTCAGACAGGAGGTCACAGCCTGGGAGGACCCTCTCCAGCCCCAGGGTCTCAAGGGGACTTTTGCTTCTGGTCCTCCAGAGTGCTCCCCCTGTGGCCAGAGCTTGGGCCTGTCTGTCCTCCCAAGGCCACCTCTCTCCCATCCCGGCCCTTGTGGTTCCTCTGCCACCTTCCTGGGCCTCTGGTGACTTGTCTAGGGCTCTGGCTCTTCTGGGTAGAGGTGCTGAGCACTCACATTGCCTTCCTAGTGTTCTGAGGGTACAGGGACACAGCCGCTGAACGGTCCCCAGGCTTTTTCAGACTCCATGAGCTGACCTGCCTTTTCCCTTCCATGCTGGCGGGGCCTGGTCATCACTCAGAAAGACTTCCCTGGTCCCTGTGTCCTGTCCATGGACGACACTCCTTTCTCTTCCCCAGCCTGCCTGGCCCCTGGCTCTGGGCCGAGGGGTTGGGGGCCCGTGGTGGGGGCCCGTGGGGTCCCCCTGGCTAGGTCTCATGTAATCTCATCTTGGTGCTTGATAAAGTGCAGATAGGGCACTAGAGGGAGCCACCCTCACTGCCCGGTCCTGGCTGGCATTCACTACCTGTGTCCTCTCCCCGCCCCCTGCCCCACCAAAGGCTGGCTTCTCTGCCTTGGTGGCCTGTACAGCCAGGAGTCATGACCAGGAATGGGCGGGGGACAGAGGAGGGGAGGAAGAGGTGGAATGCGCAGGGCAAATGTCACTTGCCCGGGCATCCCCAGGGCCACATGTCCTCCTCTGGCTGCCCCTTCTTGGCCACAGCCAGTTACCTGGCCCCTTTTCCCTCTTCCATGGGGGACTGGACTTGTCAGTTTTATGCAGGTTGCAACCCTGTGGACTGAGACGGGGTCTGGGTGAGCATCTGCTATGGGAGTGCTGGCACTCTCCGCCTACCTTGGTGCTGGAGACCGGGAGACCGCTGGATGCTGCAGGTCGCAGCGCCCACCCGGACAAGCGAGGAGCACAAGGGGTATGAGGGTCCCACCGGCTGGAAATTGAGCCACAGGCTGTCAGATTCTTCCAGCAAAGCCAGAAATTCGGGTTTTAAAGAGAAATCTCCCACTTTAAAACAGTGGTGATGAATTAGCATAAACAAATTATCTACTACAGGGGCCAAAGCCTTCAAGGTCATATTCAGCCTGCTGTTGGGAGTGTGACCTGCACCTGGGCAGGTGTTCCCTGCTGTCCCTGCCGGGCGTAAGTCCCTTCCCAACTTCATTCACCCAGCCAGCGAACACCATTTGGGTGCCAGTGTCACTGTGGGTAATCTGCTCAGGCTTCCCTCCTCTCCCTCGCCACTGGGGTGACGGGCGTCCTGCGGGCCAGCTTGGGCAGTTCAGAGGTCACCTGACCCCACAGCTGGCTGAAGGGCAGCAATGCCCAGAAAGTTCTGGCGATTTCCAGAACTTGCACAGGTCCAGGAGGGTCTTTTGTTGTCAAGGACCAGTGATCTCCCAATAGGGGTCGAATTCAGAGGTTAAGCAGTGTGCGTAGCTCTGGGAGGGCTGCCTCCAGGCTGGCGCAGAGGCCAGCGTGGTGGAGCTGGGCTGTGTGGACCTGCCATCTTGGGGCCTGAGAGGGACAAGTGGGGAGGTGACCGGAGTAGGGGTTGCAGACACCCCATAGGACAATGAGTGCCATTCCCGCTGTAGCCTGGGGCTGGACCTGGTCCTGGAGGACACAGAATGGCACCTACCAGGGAAGCAGCCCCTGCTGCTCCCAGAGTTCCAGCCTGTCCTGCTGGCAGCATCTTGCCCTCCCTTCCCTGGCCACTGGCAGCATCCAGCTATGGGAGATCTCAGGTGCAAGGAGTTGGGAGGCTTGGGTCTTTTGAGGTCCTCAGGATGCTAGGAGGTGGGGACCTCAGGAGCCTTTGTGTGACAAGAGGTGACCTCAGGTGGGATTTACCTGTATGCTGTATACAGGTGAAGCGAGGACTCAGAGGAGCTGAATTTGAACATGGGTTTGTGTATGTGTGTGCGGCTTGACAGCCTTCTCTAAACGCATGCAGAGTGTTACGTGTGGTTGTATGACATGGCTGTGTGCAGACACCACACCATCTGATGCCAGCTCTGATGTGGGCCTGTCATAGGAAGCTGGAGCTGGGGCTTGGGTGGCTCCGTATATGTGCACATATATATATATAGGACAAACCCCGGGGTATGGATCCATGTGTACTTTGAGTAAGCTGCCTTCCCTGAGGAGACCTCAGGCTGCCCTACCCATGGGTCATAGAGAGTTTTTGGGGAGGGGATGGGCACTGGACTCCCCCAGTCAGCCCTGGCTTGGGTGTCTGCAGATTCCACACCACACCAGTGTTTCCCAGGGTCTCTGAGGCCCCCAGATCCACCAGCCCGGGTATGCTTTTGGCTCTGCCTCCTTAGCCTGTAACAGAAGGGGAGTGCAAAGGTCGCACATCCAGTTAGAGGGCTGGCATTGCCCACAATCACAGTCCTCAACCTTGTAGCTGCAGCCTTATTGTCCTTTTTAAAAACGTAGTGTAGTTAATGTGATTTTTACTTTTCTGCACTAGTGACTGAAGCCAGAGCCTTTACACTGAGCTACATTGCCAGCTCTCCACCCCCTTATTATTTTGAGAATCTCACTAAGCCCCCAAGTTGCCCAGGCTGTGCTTGAGTTGGAGATCTTCCTGCCTTGGCCTCCCAGGGTGCTGGAATCACAGGTATGCACAGCCAGGCCTGGCCTATTTATGTTAATTTTAAAGGAACTGGTTGGGAATGAAAGAGGCCACCAGAAGCTCCCCGCACAGCACAGGGCAGCGAGGAGGGCTGCGGTGGGCCAACACGAGGGGTGCCATGGCTGGCATCAGGGCATTAGCCTGTCACGTGAGCCACCTACATGCCTGGCATGTGTGCACAGGACTGGGATCTCGGGGACAGGCCTTTTGAGAGCCACCTCCTCTCTGAGCTCACATGGCCCGTGCACAACGGACTGGCTGTGGCCCTAGCTGCAAATAACCTAGCTGGAGGGTGAGCTGCAGCACACAAGGAGGGCCACCCCAGAGTCCCGTGTCACACAGCTGTCACGATACTAACAAGTATGCACGTATGTCGTGGCTCAGGACATAGCCCCATTCCTGTGTCCCACTGCCTGTGATCGCCCCAGCCTGCTGAAGAGCAGCTCTCCACTGCCATCACCTCTGAGCAGGCCAGGCCTGGCCAGGGCAACAGGCCTGCTAGATGCCCTAGCAGCAGGGTCCGTGTGATGCGGGCCTGGTCTGCTCCCTCTACCCCTCGAGGGACGCTGTCCCTGACCACGCCACCTCCCTGCTCCCACATCTCAGCTGGTTTTAATTAGTTTCCTTCAAAGTCCCCAAAAAGCAATTCAGCCACGTTAGCACTCGCCCGCTGCCAAGCTGCTCTGAGCGTGCATGTTGGGGTGGGGGTTGGAGGGCGCGGAGCCGGCTCGGGCTGCTGAACCCAAGGCTTTTCCACCTCTGGAGCCAAGAGCTGCTGAGTAGGCGGAAGGGAGGGTGTGTCGGCCCGGGCTGTCGGGCACACTGGGACCAGGACCACACTGGCCCAGCTGCAGCAGCTTGTAGGGCCTGGCCTTGGGTGCTTGTGGACTCCAGACCCCAGCAGTGTTTCCAGGGCCTCTGAGCCCCAGCCCCACCAGGCCCACTGAGCTTTGGCTCTGCCTTCTTAGCCTGCTAGAGCTTCCCCGAGCACCCAAGGCCGCTCTCTCTCCCTCACGGCCATGGTCCCCTCCAGCCCCTGGGTGCCTATGCCAGTGCCCAGCACAATGGGGAGACCTGAAGTCCAGAAGCAGGCTTTGCAGCTACCACCCTCAGCCGGACCTTTTCTCTCCTGTAGGCAGCAGGAGCTCAGACTTCCTTATAGACTTCTGGTAGTTTGAAACAGTGTGGCCAAATGGGCTGGGTTTGGTCAGTGTGGCCCCCTGCCTGGAGACTTGAAACTCACACAGGGCTGCACCCCAACACCCGGCATTTGGTGTTCCTGCTCTGCCACTTGCCTACGCTGGCCCCTCCTTGTGGCTCAGATGTGCCCTCAGAGTGGGGTGCTTCTTGCCTGTCCACTGCCCAGCTCCCCACTGTGGGCAAGAGCATCCTGAGTTTGACCCAGGGAGCCTTCTCCTGTTCCTTCTGCCCATGGGGTTCCATCCAGTGGTGCTGAACCTCTCCTGCTGCAGCTGGATCCAGCCATGCCTGAAGTCCGCCCCCCCTCCCCCAGCATTCTTGAGCCAAGTTTCCATTCTGCTAAGCCTATTTGGCTTGGGTTCTTTTCCCAGTGGCTGCAAGGTATGGGGCTGACCCCGTCCACAGGAGGCTGTGCAGGTGACCCAGCTGGGTGTTGATTTTGTCCTGAGTATGCTATCTGGCTGCACTGCTGACCCAAGTGAGGACTTGGCCCCGTGGCCACTTTTGACCTTTCTCCTCATTCTGGGTGTCCACTGTCAGTGTCTCCATCCTGCAGTGTTCTTTATGCCCCTACCCTGCCATCTTGGAAGGGTGAGCCCCCCTTCCCCCTGTGACCATGTTTTTTTGAACCTGGCACATCTGTGAGAATTCCCTGTGTGACTTCTGGCCCCTTCAGAGCTTCCTAGTCCTTCTAGTGTGGCCAGGGCGCAAACAAATCCCCCGTGGCTCAGCCATAATACCTACCCCTCTTTCTCCCCAACCCAGTCTCTCTGGTCAGTGGAAGGCAACTAAACAGGGAATATGAGACCTGGGCACAATGGTGCACACCTGTAACCCCAGCACTCTGGGAGGCTGAGGCAAGAGAATTGCAAGTTTGAGCCCAGCTTGGGTAACTTGGCAATTTAGTTACAACTTGTCTCGAATAAATATTTTTTAAAAAAGGGAACTGGGGATATAGTTCAGTCTGAAGGCCCTGAGCTTGATCTCCAGTATTGCAACAAACCCATTTAGCTTAGTGCAGAGGTTCTGGGGTCAATCTCTAGGATTTGCAAATAACAACAAAAAATTAAAATAATCATAAAACAATTGCCATCACGGAAGTGCTAGGTGCTTTTTGATGAACCCCAGAGTGGCAAGATGTCGCCATGAAGGGGTTGGACCCCAGGCGGCAGTGGGCTCCGTCCACATTCTCAGGAGCGTGGGCCCCCAGGATTGGGTATACACTGCACAGATGAGCTGTGGTGGTGGTTGGGCCCAAGGGCTGTGACTGGCTGGCTAATCAGTGAGCAGGGCAGAGAGCACTGAGGGACCAAGTCAGGGCCCAGGAGAGGGGCAGGGTGGTGACAGATGCAGGGGTGCGCGGGGGCCCCTCCTAGGAGTGAAAGGCTCAGCTGTAAGTTCAGGGTGATTGAACTAGGAAGGTGAGTGTCCCAGCCTGAAGCAGTAGGCGAGAGGCCTGATGGATAAAGGACATGGAGCCACAGCCAAGATGTCACAGCAGGGTGTGGGGCTTTCCTTATCCCGGAGCTGCTTCCCAGCACCTGCCCGACTGGGTCGCACCCTTCCTGTGGCCACAGCCAGAGGCGGACAGCAGGAGGTCTGGCAGGCCAATGTCCCCAGGTCTCACCTGCTGCTCCTGACAGGAAGTATTCCTCTTGTGCCATAGAGGACAGAGGGACAGGCCACATGACTTCCTCATGTGATTTCAGCATCACCGTGTGCCTCCCTTGGCCGGAGAGCCCACCCGAAGTGCTTCCCCATCTCTCTGCCACATTGTCACAAAGAGAGCATCCAGTAAGGCTCAGGCAGATGGGATTTAGGACAGCAGGCAATGTCCTGGGGAAGCCAGGATATATAGACACCTGGCTGGACTGGGCTCCTGGCTCCTTAGAGGTTTTATGGTGGTTTTTTGTAGCACGGGGATTGTATGCTGGGTCTTCCCACCAAGCTACATCTCCAGCCATCTTTAATGTTTATTTCTAGGCAAGGGGTCCCTACATTGCTCAGCCTGGGCTCAAACTTTTTGATCCTCCTGCCTCGGCCTCTTAATAGCTGGGATCACACACCTATGCTACTGTGCCTGGCCTGACTCCTCACTGTTGCCTGATGGGAGGTCCTCTGGGACTCCATGTTCCCAACCCAACCTCTCTGCCCTCCCACATTTCTGGGCGATATGCAGCTGGGTGCGTGTGCATCTCTGCACACTTGCTGTGGTATGCGTGGCTGGGTCAGCATCTAGCAGCCTTATCTTTCTGGGGGGCTGGCCTATCTGTGGGGTCTTCCTGTTCTCAGCGGCTAGTTGACCAGGGGTTGCAGAGGCACAGACAGCCTGCTGGGTTGAGTGACCTCGGCTGCCCTGCCTCAGCTTCCCCCTTGGTGAAGTCAGTTACTTGAAGGAGTCCTGTGGGGGATGGGCCAGCTGGATAAAGAGGCCCCAGGAACAAGAGTGGTATTGGGGTCTGGCCCCCTGCCTATACCCTCAGCTCCCGTCAGAGCAGGCTGGGCACCTGAGAGGGCTCAGAGGCTGAGAGTGGGGACAGACTCAGGTCAACGGCAAAGAAGTTGGAGCTGAGGATGGTGCAGGTCTGGAATCACTGAGGGAAAACAGGCCTGGCACAGGCACAGTGCCTCACACAGCAGCCTCCCCCGACCCTGGGGTTCCCAGGCGCCTTCTCCCATCCCCCATGCCCTAATGTCACTGCTGCCATGTCTGCTTATGGCCGTGGATCCTCAATACAAGCAGGGCAAGTCCCTGGGCCACCTCTGGCCCCAGGTGAGTCCTACCAGTGCAAGGGCTCCTGGGAACAAGCCCCAGGCAGGTCCCCCCTGTGTTCCTGGTAGATGGCAGCCTATCTGTCCATCCTTCTATCCATCCATCCACCTAGCCATGGTCCACCTATTCCTCCCTCATCTACACAGCTGCCGTTGGGACTAGAGCTCAGGTCCTCGGGCCATGGAAACGTTTCCACCTCTGGTTTTCTTTAGGGCCAGGGATGCTGTGGTGGCCTGAAGGGAGCACCTGCCCTGCCTTCCCTCAGTGCCCCTGCCTCCATCAGAGAGGACCTGGCATCACAGGGGCTGAGTGGCACAGGGACCCTCAGGACCCACCACAGTGCTGCCCTGGCTGCTCTATCCCATCTTAGGGAAGGGATATGTCCCTCACCATGCGTGATGTGCCCTGGGTCCCTCTGCTGGATGGTACAGAGGGTCCTGGGTCTCTCAGGATCAGTGGAAGGCTGAAGAGTGGCTCATCTTTCCCCTAGTGGACATGTCCACCCTTCCTCCACATCCCTGGCCTGCTGTTTGGCAGGGGCTACTTCTAGGCCCTCCCGCAGCCTCTGGCCAGCTTCCCCAGCTTATGCTGAGGCCTTGGTGGCAACTGCTGTGCCGGGGTCCCTGGAGGCCCTCACGTGACTGCACGAACAGGGCCAATTCTGTCCTGAGATAGCAAAAGGCTCAGATGGGCCTGGATGCAACCCAGCTGCCCATGGCCTCTGAAGGAGTCGTGCTGCCGGCCATCAGCTAGAGACCAGGCCAGCCAGGGCCCTCCTGCTGCCCCTACTGTTTGCACAGCTGAGGGTTGAGGTGGACTTGGGGAAGCAGGCCTGACCTGAGGAGCCTGGGTGCAGAGGTTCTGGAAAGCAGGGACAGACCTGTGGCCCCGAGGATCCAGGCAGCCTAGACACTGACCTGTAGAGGAAGTAGGAACCCACTTAGTCATGAGCATAGCTGGGGCTGCCGGGCCAGTAGGCCTCAACTCTCCTCTCTGGAAATGGGTTTAGTCCTTCCTGCCAGCTGGCAATATGGTTGGGTGGACAGGGGTTTCTCTGGGCTTTCTGGGGAAATAGGAACCCAGGAATGTGGAGACTCACAGGGGGAGCTGAGAGTGCCCTATGGGCTGGGGCAGGACCTGGACCAGAGTCAGGTCCGTGGAGCCTGGAAGCCAGATTCTGGCTGACAGGGAGCACCAAGAACCTTGGCCTTCTGTCCCCACGCTTTAGGTAGGCTGTCACACTTGTTCCTGCCACCACTGGAGTGGTGGAGCTATCCCTGTCTTCCTGTGAGGAACCCAGGTTCAGAGAGGTGCAGGTGTAGGGAATTACGTAGGGTCACACAGCTTAGTGAGTGGAACCACTGTGCTTGTGTCATCCCAAGATGGAGGTGGGGCCTTGAGGGTCACCCCAGGTGTCTGGCCTGGATTCAGGTTCCTGCCGTTGGCTGGGCCCAGTGCAGAGCAGGGAGGGATGGCGAGTGGAGAGTCTGCTGCTCAGAGCTCGGGTCTCAGCTCCCAGCAGCCATCCAGGGTCCTGGCTCCACGTGCAGGGCTCCACCCAGGAGAACTGACAGCCATTGCGGCGTCTGGGTGGGTGACCATGCGGGCTATGAAGAGTGGGGGCTCTTCTCTGCCCACGGCCCTGCTCCATGTTCCTGGCAACAACTCCAGGACTTCCACATTTGTCCCTCCTCCAGGCCAGGCATGGGTCCTTCCGGCCTAGTTCAAACCTCAGACAGAGTGACCCCAGCCTGGGGCTCATGTGGCTGCAGTGTCAAAGGCAGAGACACAGACTGGCTAGTGGCCAGGGCCCAGCCAGCCCAGGCCCAGCTCTGAGCAGCAGGTGTGGTGGAAGTGATGCTCTGAGTGTCTGGGCTATTTTTGTCTCCTCTGAGGTCCTCAGCAAGGGAGCTGGCCCTCAGCCTCAGCCTGTGCCGGGGGTGAAGCCTCTGGGACCAGAAAGGACAGGCACAGGGTGTCAGCAAAAGCCAGACATCAGGATCTGTGCATGACAGATCCCCTCCTTTGGGAGAGAGGACAGAGATTCCCCAGGCTTCCTGGAGCCTGCCCCTCGCCTCCCTGCCGTATGTAGCTCAAAACTATTAGAGACTGAGGTTCAAAGAGTATGAATTATCATGCCTAGACCCTTAAAAATCGGTTTGCCTGTTGAAATGGCACTGGTGTGGCAAGGCCAGCTTGATGACACATGCCCTTCATATCCCAGTCACCTACCCCTCCACCGCATGAGACCATGGCCAAGTCTGCCACTGTCCTGGGGCTGGGCCTTGCCTCTCACCTGCATAGTACAGCTGGGGACCCCCTTACACTGCACAGAGTCATGGTGTGGGGTCTTTTCCTCCTCCTGGATAGTGCTAGAACTGGACAGTCATGGTGGCCTATGGCTTCAGAGCACTTCCAGACCCACTGTCAGCCACAGACACTGATCCTTACTCATGCCAGGAAGTTGGGCTCATGAAACAGAGTACTGGCTGGGAAACTGAGGCTCCAGAGGCAAGCCACATGGGCAACACCCATGGCACCAGTGCTGGATTCCGCCTCCCGCCAACACCGCAGGTTACCACCCAGCCTTCACTCTGCTGACCCCAGGAGGTGTGGCCCCTCTGCCCGCTCCAGAGACTCTAATCACCCCCTGGGTCTAGCCCAGTGTAAGTGCAGCCTGGGTGTCCAAGAAAAGCAGCTGCCAGCCCGGGAGCCTCCCCGAGCTAAATGTGGCCGTGTGCTGGGCGGGCCACAGGCACTTGAAGGATGCTGTAGGCCAAGCCGACCCAGTGGGTGTGCCCGCAGGGCGGCTGGCTGCCTGTCTTCCTCCAGGAGGGCACAAGGGCACGTGGGCGGGGGAGAAGGAGGGCGTATAGGCTGGGCAGAATTAGAGAGGTATTTATAGCCAGGCCGTGGCTGCCAAACACAGTGCCCGCGAGGTCAGCTTCCTGCCAGGCCCTGTGGCCAGATGTTTACTGAGATTGCAGGGCCGATTCATGCCTGGGCTGATGGGCATCCACATTCATGGTCCCCTGTACCGGGGCCTGGACGGGCTCAGGATCCAGAGGGCGCCCATCTTGATCCTCTGTGAGGGTTAGCACGCCAGGAATTTGAGACACAGGGTCAGCATGCAAATGGCAGTGGAGGTCCAGGGAGGTGACCTCTGCTGCCTTGGGAGGGAAGGCTTCTCGGAGGAGGGGTGGAGCAATGTCAGATGAAGAGGAGTCTGCCAAGCATATCAAACAGACACAGATGGCACATACAATAGTACAGCAGTGAGTGAGGAAGTAGAATGTGTGAGGACAGTTGCCACTCAGGTACCCAGAAAAGCATCTGGACAAAGAGGTTTTGTACAGAAGCTGCTGCTGAGCCCGCTCCTTGCTGGCAGTGCCTGCAGCAGCTGCAGATGGCTGCACCCTGTCCTAGCGCCTTCCCTGCCCCGCATCATCAGTGGCCGTGACTGTCCCTCTGTCTGGCATGATAGTGTGGGTGTTCTGCCTGCGGCCCCGCCCAGCTCGCAGAGCCCAGACTGGTGCTGTATCCACATACCAGGGATCCATCTTGGCCCCAGGCTCTCCTTCTGGACGGGGCTTGGTGGCTCAGACCACCGCACGGGCACCACACCAGAGCTGCCCTCTCCTCCCAATTCTGCACACATCACTGGCATTGCTCCATTTACACAAGTAAAGATACAGAGGTCCCATCACCCACAGACTCACAGAGTGAGCCTTACTGCCCAGCCCCCACCTGGTGAAGAGACGGCGTCCTGGCAGTGGCTTGAGTCACGGGAGTTGTGGATACAGTCGCTGCAGCTTATGTTCAACCACAGGGACCTACCTCTGGGCCTTTGCATATGCTTTTTTACTTTTTGAGACAGAGTCTCACTTGGTAGCCCAGGCTGGTCCTAAACTCATTATGTAGCCCACGCTGGTCTTGAACTCATGGCAATCCTTCTGCCTCAGCCTCCCCAGGGCTGAGATTACAGGCATGTGCCACCATGACCAGCTTTATGGGGTGCTGGGGAATTGAACTCACGGTCCTGTGCTTGCAAGGCAAGTACTTTAACCACTGTGCCATTTCTCCAATCTGTTCCTGTTTTTTTTTTTTTTTGGCCTGGAACACTCTGTTCCATTCCGAATGCTTGATGAGGGAGTACCTAGGCATCCTTCAAAACCCAGCCCAGAGACCCCTTGTCCTAGGGAGCCTTTCTGAGGTCCTCAGGTACTGAATGGAAAATCTCTTTGGTCTCACCTACTGGCTCTACTCCCCAACCAAGGACTGCAGTGCCCGGACAGCAATGTGCATGAAGGTCAGTGTGGGTGCATTGGTTCATTCTGTTTATGTTTTAAAGAACTTTGCACATCTAGGGGTATTGTGCTCACACACTGTCTGCCTGTGAGCTTGTGTGGTGCCGTACCGTGGGCAGGGATGTTCTGGGAAACGTGTGTAGTGGGGTAAGGCTGGGAAGGGAGCTACGGTTTCATCATAAGGAACATACATGTATGTGAAGCAAACATTCATCGTTCTGCCTTGATGGATGCGGCTCAGCGTAAGTCGGAAGGACAGCTAGAAACCGTGTGGAAGGAGCAGTCACCATGTGGCCAGGGCAAGCCCACAGTCCTGATGAGGACAGAGGGGGGTGTGGCATAGCCCACGCTGTGTCCAGTCCATGGAGTGGAGGCCCCTCCGGCTGACCACGGCACAGGCTTTGCGTAGGGTGGCCACCCACTGAGCTGGGGTTCCCGGACAGTGCTCAGGTGGGCTGGTGGCCAGCACGGAAAATAATAATTAGTAGTAGTATTTGTGGGGTTGGGGATCGAACCCCAGCCTCCCTGCTGAGCTACCTCCCCAGCCCGCTTCATTTGAGACAGGGCCTCGCTGAGTTGCTGACTGGCTCAGGTTGGCTACAGCCTGTGATTTTCTTGCTTCGGGCTCCCACTGTGCTGGGATTGCAGGTCTGCACTACTAGGCCTGGCCAGGAGAGAGAGACACCACCAAAACTGGGCCTCTGGCTGCTCTTGGGTGCACACAGTGGTTGGCAGCAACAGGTCCCAGAGAGACCTGAACCTCTGTGTGCCTCAGTTTCCCCATGTGTAAAGCAGGACAATAGCAGATGGCTTCCCAGGTGAGATCCTATCTTGGACAGAGACTCTCCTGTCCCTGCAGAGGCTGGCCATGAGCCTTAGGAGGCATCACCTGAACTGCTGCTCTTAACCGCTGGCGGTGGCTCCTGGAGCCGCAGGGGCTGAGGCCGCAACCCTGGTACTCGCCATCCCTCCCTGGCCAGGCCCGGCTTCCACCTCTTCCTCGTAGGACCAGCCCTGGACCCTTCTCCCTTTGGCCTTGGCTGCCACTAGGCCTAGGACACGTTCTCTGTCCTTTCCTCCCATTCAGGACCCCAGGGGTCTGTCTCCCCTTTGTGTTCCCCACCTTCCCAATGGTGCCCCCCCCCCCCCCGGGTGACAGGGCCCTCAATGCCCACACACCACCTTGCTCTGGCTTGCCCTGGATGTTCCCAGATGCCGTAGTGGCTGGAGGCAGAGCTGCGACGTCCCTGAAGGAGCCCCTTCCTCCAGCTACAAGCAGGCTGTCATAGCTGGGAAGTTGCCCTGCTGCAACTGGCCCCTATTTACGGCAACACCTGCTGGCTGGGCATTGCAGACAGAGGGAAAGGAGCAACCCTACTGTCTGGGTAGAGCAGGCACTTTGCCTCTATGGCCCTCATGAGGTTAGACAGCATGCCTGGGTCCCAGCCCTCTGGCTCCTCATTGCTGGGTAGCCCTAGGCAAGTGCTTTAACTTCTCTGGAAAAGCTCTGTGAGTACTCTGGCTGCTGGGCCTGTGTCGAGTCCCTGGTTGCGTATTCTGAAGGCAGGTTCAGGTCTATGGCAGGGTCTTGAGACCTGAGCTCTTGCTCCATGGGCTACTTGGCTTCCAGAAGTGGACAGTAGGGCCCTGGAGGATCTGAGGTGTCAACGCCCCTCATGCACAGGAGCCTGGCCGGGGCTGTGCCCCTGGAGGAGGCCGTGGTGGCTTCCCAGTGACATCTATGGAGGTGGAGGGAACCTTGAAGGAGACTCAGCTTCTCCAGGAAGCTGTAAGGGCCATGTGAGGCCCGGGAGGTGGTGCACAGCCTGGGCAAGTACTGAACATGGGGTGCCACAGCCTTGAGGTCTCAGAAGGCTGGGGAGGGATGGGGGAGACAGGCTGGGGTCTCCTGCAGACAGCGTCTTTCCTAGAGATACAGGCCTAATGTGTGACTGTTCTCTGCCTCGATTTCCCCATCTTGGCATCAGTCTTACGCTGTGTGACTCTGAGCCAGCACCCTCCTCTGGAGAAAGGGGGTAGCGGTTCCCAGCCGCACACAAGCGTGTGGGATCTGTGGACCGGACAGCGGCTTGGGAACGGTCCCCAGCAATTCTGCACCTAGGGATGTACCCAAGAGAAACAAAAACACCCCACACCATGACCCGGACAATATCAGGTGGACAGATTCACAGCCGGTGCCTATCCCCCAACAGATGTCTTTCAGCCGTGAGTGGGGTGGGGGTGGGGAAGGGGGCGGGGCTAAGCCGCACAAGCCACGCCCGGGGCGGAAGGGCGAACGCATAAGCCATACAGGGTAGGATTCAGGGACCAAGGCAGCTTGCAGACAGCGGGAGACTAGAGCACCGCTGATTGGTTTAGTTGAAGCTCCACCTCCTGTCAATCAGGGGTGGCCTTAGAACCTGACAGGAGCACACTGACAAGGGGCGGAGCTTCACTCCTGGCTCACCTACTAGCCACTCCTCTGTCCTGGTGGCCAGCTCCTTCCAAGGCCATGAACTGCCAAGCCATGGGGTGGGGGACCCCTGAGTTTCAGGATGGTCAGATATTTTGGAGTTAGATGGTAGTGATGTTTACACAACCGGGGGATGTTACATAAACCCACACAGATGGGCACTTTAGAGGGGAAAGTTGTGCTGTATGTAAATTCTATCTTAAAAAATGAAACAAAAGCCTTGTGCCTGAGGCTGCCCACTGCCTGGCACTGGCTCTGCAAACCTGGTCACTTCCTCTAGGATGGGGTGGTAGCCTGGCTCCTGGCCCTTGCAGTGACCCCCTGGCCCGTCCCTAAATCTGTTCCTGCCAGCATGCACAAGAACCTGGGCACTGCCTGTGGCCACCTCCACCCCACGCGGGCCGTTTACACCCAGCCTTCTTGGCCTGGCGGCCCTGAGGAATGCGGAAATGGCTGCCTGGACGCTCCCAGCGGGCACATCCTGCAGGCGGCTTCTATGCCCAGGCAGCTGGGCCCCAGTGGCCACTCATGAATGTGGCCTCTGTGTGGCTGCTGGCTGGGATGCCGGCCCCAGGGCAGCCAGAGACAGGGCAGCTCTGGTTGAGGTGGCGGGCACGGAACGTCTCTGTCCCTCAGCAGGAGGGCACAGAAGGGGAGGAAGGCAGTTGTCATGCCCCCAGGCTCTATTATGGTCCCTGTGCCCACCCATCTGCTGGCTGCCCTGGGTGCTCCTCCCACCCTGTCACAAGGAGACTCTGGGATGCTCCAGCCTTGTGGCTGTGGGACCAGGTAGTATGTGGCCAGGGGCTCTAATACCCCCAGCTCCTGTTCTCTCTCTTCCTGGGCTCTTACTTGGCCTAGCGGGCTGAGGAGAGGTGGACACCTGGACTTCTATCTCTGGCCTGTGGAGACCCTTCTCAGTTCAGGCACTGGGTGACTAGAAGGCTGGGTAGGCAGGGGGCTGAGGCAACTCTGTGGGGCATAGGGGCCCCCTAGCATCCCTGAACAAGCCCCTCAGCCACTGCCTTCAGTTCTCCCCAGAGGCTGTGACCCAGCTTATATCTAGAACCTCCTCCCACAGCTGCTGTGTTTCAAGCACCATGTTTCCTGGGATGCTTTCAATCAGGTGAGGCAGTGAGTAAGGGCAAGAACCCTCAGGGCCAGTAGCAGCCTGGTAAACCTACCAGAGTCCCTGCTGACCTTACTCTCTGGCTATGGGGACACAGAACAAATAATCTCTGGCTCTGGGGTGGGGATGAACACCAGGAGGATGGATGCCCAGCGCGGTCCACAGCAAGGTCAAACACCTGGGTGGTCCCTGCTGCTTCCCGCCCCTCCCCCACCACCAAGTGACGTGGACCCACAGGATTGCTGGGGAGCCTGGGTGGCTGAGGGGACCTGAGGCAGGAGGAGGGAATCCCAAAGTGGAAACTGAAAAACTTGCCTCTGGAGGACAGCTCCCAGAGCACACATGTAAAGTCCTTGTCAGGGACCGTGCACAGCACACACGTCAAAGTCAGGGTCTGTGTAGAGCACACGTTTTAACCAGAGCCAACACTAGGGCTTTGGGTGCCTTTGGGCATATGGAATGAGCTGCTTTCCTGAATGACACAGCCTGAGGTGTGGACGCTTCATGGACAGCGTGGCCTGGGCATTCTGAGGCAGTGAACAACCTGTCCAGCTGTACTGGCCCACCTTTCCCCGTGCCCAGAGAAATGGTAGCTCCTTAGCTTACTTCACGGTGGGACAGAAGTATGAAGTTACAATTACAATCCGTCTGTGAGGCTGGCCTCTCCTCCCTCAGCCCTGGCCACCAGGACAAGTGATGAGGATAAGCTAAGAAGGGGCAGGCCAAAGAAATAGATCCTGGTGCTCACAAGGCCACCTACCCTGGATGCGAAGCCTAGCCTTCATCTGTGTGCATTCTGTGGATGGTTAGTCCTAGAATGCCAGGAGTCAACACCAGAGAAATAGGTGCCTGCTTCCATGGGGTGGCCCTGGGGCCTGGGAGGGGCTGGTCTGTATGTGGATGGGGTCGCAGGGTTCCCGGAGCCTTCATGGGGGTCTGTGTGTCCACCAGGCTTGGCTTGGTGGGGACAGGACTCGGGACAGGCCAGTGAGGTAGCAGAGACCCCAAGAGGAGAGGCAGGTGGAAGACAGTGTGGTCAGAGCAGGTCAAGGCCCTTGATAGACAGGGATGGCTTAGGAAGACCAGCAAAAGGGACAGGACAGGACAGTGGTGTCCTGCAGGGCAGCCCTTGAGGACAGAGGGAGTGCTGGACAGTGGCTGGTCTTGCTTCTCCCTAACCCTCTCTGCCCTCTGCACAGCATAGGGCTATGTCTGGCAGTGTGGTACCCCTGAGCCTCAGTATGGTGACAGCAGCAGCTGATCACTGTCACGTATGCAAGGACACAGGCTGTGTTTCCTGCATAAGCCTGTGCCAGGTGAAGCCTTCCCACCTCTCTGATAAGAAAATCTACTCTCAGAGAGGTTTGGTGATGTGCCCAAGGCCACACAGCCTAGAAATCTGTACTATGAACCATGTCTCTTTTGTCCCACATCTTAATGGGGAAAGACAGAGATGCTGGGTTCTTGGGAAGAGCCAGGCCTGAGGGCGGGAGGCATGGCTCTGAAGCTGGGGTTGTGGATAAGCAGAACACCTGCCGGACACCACGAGTGGACCAGGCTTCAGAGGAGGGATGCAGATCCTGACTCGTAGACCACCCTGGTGTCCACTGAGGACACTGGGCTCCTTCCAGCCCAGGCATGGGGGGCACGATGTGTCAAGTGAGAGGGGACACATGGCTGTGAGTAGGAAGGGGCCGTGACTTCACCATGAAAATCCTCCCAGGTGCTGGTGGGAGATACCAGCACCATAGGACCAAAGTGGACAGGAGCCACAGCGGGGAGGCTTTTGGCACAGCCTGATCTCACAGTGGGCTGCTGGCGTGGAGTGAGTTCTCTATCGTGGAGGTATTCAGGTGGTCAGAGACCTGGAGATGTGCCTGGTGAGCACCAATCGGGGGTGGATGTCCACGACCTCTAATTCTCCTCATACTTAGGTATCCTGGGGTTTGCAGGTCCCTTCCCTGCCCAGGGCTGAGGCCACCAGGGATGAAGTCACACTGTATACACCTCTCCCCTGTGCTTCCCAGGCTAAGGTTGGGCCCAGACCTTCGGCACCCCCTCAGTGGCAGCTTTCCCAGGTGGCTCAGATACCTGCTTCTTTCTATCCGCAAGCTGTCAGTGGTCCTGGACATGCCCGGCAAGGTGTACCACATGTGAGGACATGTCCCTCCAGGGGCTCCATCCTCTGTGACAGCCTGTGACCCTGCGTGGCCTTCCCTGCCCAAGCAGCTTCCCCATGTGCAAACGCTTCGCAGGAGCGGCCAGTCTCGGCTGTGTCCTGGACCCCAGGGCACAGAGCAGGGGCAGGAGCAGGCCTCGATCCACCCCGGCCCCTCGCAGGCAGAACCGGGCCACTCTACATCCTGGCCTAGTGAAGAGGGGCTGCCAGCGGCGCCTTGCCCCGTGGTGGTGCCTTCCCCGAGTTGTCCTGTCTCCCAGAGACGGAAGCGCAGTCACACGTGGCACGGTTCCTAGAGGCGCTGCCGGTAGCTGGCGCGGAAGCGTCACCGCCACAGCTTGAGCCCAGCGCCTCCGGACTCCCTCTGGCTGCCGGCTGCCCCTCCTTCCCGCATCCCCAAACAGGCCGCTGTACCCGGACTGGGGCTCAGGGCAGGGGCTGAGTCCCCATCCTTAGCCTTCTCTTCGGGCCCTCGCCACGCGGGGCGCAATGTCCCCACTGACCCTCCAGCTCCCGGGGCTCTGGGGCCAGGGAGGCTCGGCTCAGGGCTGGGCGGGGGCGCAGTGTGGCCGGCATGGACCGCAGCCTGGAGCCTCCGGGTCCCCACGAGTACCCACTTGCTGCCTCCGGATCCCGCACACGTCCGCGACCGGAGAAGTTTGGGGGATAACCCGCGGGGACACCCGATGAATGAGACGCCACTCCCCGCCGGCCGCTCGTGCCCCGCTGGCGCCCCGACTCGGGCTGCGCTCCGTGCTCCGCCCTGGGTCCCGCGCCAACCCCCTCGCCCAGGCCGGGTCCTCCGTGCCCTGCACCCACACCATGGCCTGGGGCCAGCGGCGAAGGGGGCGGGGGCGCCTCCAAGGGCACAGTGGGGCCAGGTGACACCCCCGCCGCCGCGCCCGTCCCGTCCCGCGAGCGCACTCACCTCCGGCTCCGAGGGCCCGAGCCCTCCCTGCGCGAGCGGCCGCAGACAATCCGGATCCCGGTCCGGTCCGGGTCCCGGCAAGCGCGGGGCGCCGGGGCGCAGAGGCGCAGCGCTCATGCCCGCCCCAGGCCCGCCGGGCCGCCCGCTCGCCGGGCACCGAGCCGCCCGCCGCCGCCGCCCGCCGCCGCACTGGGGCGGGGTGGAATCGAGGGGCCGCCCCCGCCCTGCGCAGGTCCCGGCCGGGCCGCGCCAAGTCCTGCGGGCCGGCTCGGGGCGCTGGGAAGCGCGGGTCGCAGCTCCGGCTTGGATTACAACTCCCCCCTCCCCCGCGTTTATTTTTAGCGCTATTTTCCTAGGTGCCGGCTCCATGGGGTCCACCCTTGCGAGGTCCCCACGGAAAGGGCCCCCTTCCCCACCAACAGGCAGCCCTACTGCTAAGGGAAACATTACCACCCTGGCCAGGGGTCCGGGTATCAGGCTGCTGCTCTGTTCTCCAGCCCCCTCCAGCCCGCTCTGCTGCCCGAGGCTACACGCTCCCTGCCCCCCCCCCCCCCCCACCCCCCCCCCC